>VXAV01006605.1:103441-152630 GCA_013399715.1 Alectura lathami
CAGTAGTGCTTTATATGTCAAATCATTTTTCTTTTTCCAGTGAAGTACACTTGGTGCTAGAGCACAGACAATATGAATTGCAGCTGGGGCACACAAAGCCAAGCTCCCCACTGCTCAGTACAAGCCAATGTAGGTCTACTGAAATCATTGGAGCTGTTCCACTTCATGCTAGCTAAGAACTTGTGCCTGAATGATTTGTTGCTTAATGTGGTTCTGCAGGGCTGTCCCCATCACTGGAGATCTGTTCCTCTGTGGCCTCATCTTTTCATTCATTGCCTTCTTTCAACAGTAACTGCAGAAATTGAGACTGAACAGAGTGAGCCAGGTGCTGTGTCTGACAGGATTTCATTAGATGTGCAGAAAATGCAAGTGAAGTAAAAGAATCATCCAGAGAAGAAATAAGTGCTCTTGTTTTGTTTTCTGGTGGCTGACATTGCCTTTGAAGACAAATTTCATTTTTAACAGGTGTAGTGCTGTTCCCGGGTTGGCTGTCTCCTTTGACTTCACTGTCAAAGCGTCAGTTGATACCAACAAAGCTGCTTAAATTGGGAAGTGAAGGAGGAGATTGCTGAAGATGTCTATTCAAACACAGAGAATGCAGCTTCAAAGCATCTGTGCAACTCAGTGCTATGCAGGCAACAGAAGAAGTATTCTCATTATTTAAAAAAAAAATAAAAAAATAAAAACCTTTCACTAAAGCTTATGTCTTTAAAGTACTTTGGGTCAATGTCCAGGCCGTTGCAAACCTCTCTTGGGTGCTCATGAAATGTGGTATAGTTACTCTCTGTTAATTCTTAAATGAGGTAGAGTTTCCATGTGATTGTTATGATGAGTCCTGCAATGGCTGCTTTAGTCTACTAGTTCTAAGAGGCAGTTGAGTTTAACAGATGGGTTTTAGCTTCATTTTTCAGTTTTCCCTCCCCCGTTCACGAGTCTTCGGAAGTGTAGGAATCTGAGGAGCTTAACAGTGCTGTCATGTCAGCCTGTCATTCTTCTGTGATGTTTATTGATGTATTTGTTTCTTGTTACTTTGTGAAAGCTTGAATGAAATTTTTTCTGGGCTATAATTTGAATGTCAAGTGTAATTATTGCTGAGATGATCTGCTTACTAGTGTCCTTGATTCTCTGGAGACATCCCTTCATCCTGAACTGTGAACAGAAATGGAGACAAGGTTGCTTGAGGCCAAGACCTGTTGCTGATGTCCACAAGAGAGCATTTTGATTCCCTGTCTTTGCTACTTGATCAGTCATCACATAAGAGTATTTAACATTAAATGAACTGTTAAAAAATTAGGAATAATGATTGGCTGATCTGTGGCGCAACTCTCAGGGCTGGGATTAGCCTCAGGATAATCTAGGCTTTATAGCAGCGATCTGGGAGTCAGCATCTCCTGGGTTTGTTTATCTTCAGATGGGCAATAGTGGCTGGCTCAATGACTCTGCACAGCTGTGCTGTACTGGATTAGATGCTGATGCTCCTGATGCTTTTTTGTAATGCAGAGCTGAGAACTCAAATTCTCCCCTATGTGTTCTGTCTCTTGCTGCTGTGGGAGCTGCAAGGCTGTAATTGCTGTGATTGCTCATGTAAAACAAACAAACGAAACGGACCCCTGTCATCGCCCACAAAAAATGTGGAATGGTTTTCACTTGAAAAAAATATTTCAGTATCTCATATAACAGTTCATATGGATCCTGTGGCCTTATGTGCAGTGTGTTGGTGCCACAGAGAAGGATTCTGCTGAAATAGTTGATAGCTAACTGGAAAACTGTCAGGAGGTGTTTAGATCAGTTATTTAAAAAAAAAAAAAAAAAAAAACACNAAAAGGGAACTGAGCATCCTCATCTGCTGTATGTGTTTTTAGGAATGAGAATAAGACTCTCTCCTTCAACTTCTGTAGTGGATAGTCCACAGTCCTGTGCATTCTCTTTTCATAACAACTTTGGCAAGTGAGCAGAAGCATCTAAAGGTGACTTGAATGACTGCTTTCATGATCCAGGGGTAAGAAAAGCTTCTGAAGGTGCCTGTTCTTCAGGTACATGGGTTGCTTTTTTCCTTTGGCTACCTCCTGGCTGATTCCAGACTGAAAATGGAGAGGAAAACTAATCACAGCAACAAAGCAAATCCATGTTAATAGTTTTACTATGAGCATGCTCGAAGACGTGTGCTGCAGATGTGTTTAAATATGAAAATAAATGGGGTAGAGCTCTGTTGATGGCAAGCAAGCTGCTCTGAGTAACAGCTTGGCATATTCAGATCCAAATGTGCTGCTTCCAAAATGTCATGAAAATGTATGTGTAGTATTTGACTGTCTGTGTGCCATCTGTGTGTGTTCTAGTACAGCTCTTCAATAACTTGCTAATTGTTACTGTGTGTGCTTCTTTTCTTTAGCACCCTTGGATCGTTAGCAGGATTGATGAGATAATCTTACTCCTAGGGGTTTCATTCAGCTAGATTATTCTCCTTGACTGGATCTTTTATATGAGGGGGAAATGAAGTGGTGAACTTCTGTGCCTACATGAGTGTTTCAGATTAAGGAGCGATCCTATTATAAAAAGCAAAAGGGTGAGAACTCAGCTTCTATATACTGGAGACAATATAAACGAAAGATGCAAGTTAATGCATCAGTGTTGGATAGTGATGAAGTGGTCTGAGAAGAGAAAGTGGGGGAGAGCAGAATGCAGGCAGTTCGGAAAACTTTTAAGAACCGATCCTGACTTTGCAGAGCTGCTTGATGCGGCTCGTGCTAGAAAGAAGCAGCAGTTCTGACAGGAGGCTTGTTTAGAAAATGCCCACAATTTGGCATGCTTCTGTTATCTTTGTGAAGGAGAGAAGTATAATTGCCCCACTGCTGAGAATGTTTTAACTTCAGGCTGTCCAACACTGTTTTATACACGCTTATACAATCCATGTAGCTGTATGATTGGCAGCCCAAGGTAAACAAGGGTTGTTTGTGCTCTGGAGATGTGAGAGAGTGGTTATTAGAGGAGTACAGGTGTCCATGGAAGCTGTCTGCAGCATAGTTTTATTTCTGAAGTGTTTACTTCTTAAAATTAATCTTCTTCACTTTATGTATTTGCTGCTGTTCATTTCACCAATTCTTTCCTGAAGTTGTTTGTCTGAATGAAACCGAAGGCTCTAACACGTCATGACTTCGAGTTAAAAATTTATGCAGTCTGGTTCTCCCTACAACAATATCAGCTTCTTGCTCAAAGCTCAGGTTTGAGTCTCTCTGTAAGATCTGGTGAAAACAACGATTTTGAGTGCTCTTTGGGTCTGTTTCAGTGAACTGAAGTTTGCTAGAGTTCTTAATGCCATTTTTTCCCATAGGTTGGATGTAATACCTTGCGGTGGAGAAAGTTAATTCCCCAGAAGAGCAGTAAACAGATGGGCTGTTAAGCACAGGAGATGATTGAGAGAATGGCGTTTACTGGAAGATGGACAAGGAAGGCTCTTCTTGAGCTTTAAAGAGAGTGAATTTTATAAGAAAAGTGTGAAGTGAGTTAAGTTTTGGCAAGCAGAGTGAGGAATGTGACATCAAGCAATGCAGGAAGAAGCTTGAGAATTATGCTGTAGAGATGCAAAAACATGAAGTAGGGTCTGGAAATCTGGGTGCAGGGCAAGACCTAGTGTGTGCCTTTGAATTGTGATCTTAGAGAAAAGCCTTGCCTGATGTTAACAATGAGTTGGAAGAGCTTTTATGAGTGCCTTGTGTGATGTCTGTGTGGCCCTGAGCTGTGACTGGAGGATGTTTCACAGCATTTCACAAGTTCAGGGCTACAGCTGTCTGGATTAAAGTGAGTCTCCAAGATTGTGTTTGAAAGCAAAACTCTTTCTGGTTAAACATAATCAGAGCGAATGGTGAAGGGAAACAAAATGCAAAAAAAAAAAAAAAAAAAAAAAAGAGGTTGGGATTATGAGTGTATTTCTTGAACTCTGTACCTTCTGTAGCTGCACAAAATGTTTCTTCTCAAAGCAGCCAGATGTCGCAAAAGCTCTGATTTTTTTCTGTGAAGAATTTGAGACAGTTCATCATTTTTGAACATTCCTTGCACTTCACTTATCAATGCTCCATGAAGGATTTGTGTCTTGGCTGAGATAATGTTCCAATTTTGCAGCTAGGGAGTGGAGGAGTAGATAGTCAGCTGCTCAGATAGTTTCAAATAGACAGCATTAAATAATTTAACCAAGTTCGGTGGACTTAGCATATGCTGATTAAGGATGAGTTTCAATTCGCTTGCTTTGGCTTTTATCTATTTAAAGACTTGTTTCAGCATAAAATAGCAGCATATGTCTATAGGGAGCGGGGGGTAACTGCATCAGGCTCAGATGTTCAGGGTAACAGAGTCTTTCTTACCTGCAGAGACTTGATTGCAATCCAGAAGTAATAGCCATTGGTATGATTTTCTTATTTTGTGAAGAAAATGGGAATTTTCAGGACGTTTCTTGTGGTTTCGTGCATCAGATGGTGCATGTGCTGGGGTGTACATTTCCGACATGGCCTCAAAGAATAAATATTCTCTTTCAAAAGAGAATGTGGTAGTAGACAACTGGGATGAAAATTTTACTAGAAAATCTCTCCATATTTTTCTTTCAGAGCACTTCAGCAGATTTGTAAGGTTGGAAAATAGGATTGTGTGTGCATTTCTGTACCTCCCCTAAGCTCTCTTAGCTTAGGCTGTACTTAGTTTTGGCAGGCTGTGCCAGACCGGCTCCTGAACTTGATAGCAGCGCGGTGTGCTTACTGTAACCGTGCACATAGACAGATGTCTCTGTGCCTCTGGGGCCTGTGGCACTGGAATCAGCGGCAGCACCTGATCTCGAGTGCACCTGCAGCTCTGTGCCATCAGGTCTTGGTGCCAGTCGTGAGGCAGCAGATGTTTGAATGACACTAACCTGGTCTGTGCAGCTCCTGTTGCATGCAGATGACAGACACCTTGGCTTCTTCCCACACAGCCTGCCTCCCTTCACCTCCTCTGGCAGTCAGGGCTTGTTTCCATGGAGCTGTCTCATCCATACCTTAGGAAACCTTTTTTCTCATCCCCTATAGACATAAATTGAGGTTTCCATGGAAACCTCTGAGGGAAGGCCCATGGTATCTTAAGCAAGTAAGACCTGAATCTTGGTAAGCCCACATGTGGATGTGTGCTCATAACGCACATGATGGCAGCGTTCACTGCCCTGGTAGTTATTGTGTTGAATATGTTGAGAAAAGCCCGAGGGACTGTCTGACCTCATAAAGCTCAAAATCTTAAAGTTGCAGTGAAAAAANAAAAAAAAAAAAAAAGGCAATTTCAAGCAGTTAACCAGTGTCATGTTGTGTTTTGCCGAAATGGCATTCAAGATCAAAGATAGATGATACAATTCAGTTTCATAGCTGGTGTAAGTCTTCTAGAAAGATGGGAATAAATGCTGTAAATCCATAAGCTTTGCTTTTAAAACTATGTAAAATTATTTTATAAAATAATATATAAATTTATCATTATTTAGAAATAAAACAAAAGTGGAAAAAACATGTCTGTAGGCTTTTAGTATTTGAGGGGGAGGAATGAAATCAGAAATTCACTATAAATTGTGGGAAAGTTGTCACCAGCAGCAGCACAGCGTAACTTCAGGAGAGCCAGGAGGCAGGGCTGGTTTGTGTGGGGAGCTGCGCAGGGATCGGGAGGTGTCTGTGTGACTGGAACAGCAGACTCTGATCAAGGCACTGCATATGGTGGGGTTGATGCAAAAGGTCTCAGTGCCAGAGCTGGTCAAAAACTGAGCTCAGGGGAGCAGGGGGCAGCACACAGGAAGTGACCTGGGGCAGGACATGGAAGCAGGTCTTAGGCTAACCGGAACTGTCAGCTCTTTGAACTTCAGTTTGGTCTGAGGTGAGAAAAACAACCTGTGGTTAACTATTGATCTGGTATGTGTCACTTAGGTTAAGGATAAGCGTGTCCTTCGTATGCCTGATATCCCTCTGTACTTCTGGAGTTTTATTTGGTGGTGTTTAACTGATGAAGTTTTGTTGCTTGTAGTGATTTCTAGATCAAGTTCTGTGACTTAAATATCAAAAAATACTTTGAGGAGTTCTAGAGAAAGGTAAGTTTTTGGCAACTTTTCTTTGTATGCATGTCACTTCAGTGACTGGGAATTGTATTTCAGTGGCATTAACTGGGAGGAAGATGGGAGGGCTCAGCTAGTGACTCATAAATAGGGGGAAGACAGTGGAAAATTTTGTGAGTTTGGCTGAAGTGCTGTGAGTGTTTGGAGGTAGATTATCAATTATTGCGTTACAGAAATGTCTGGAGGAGAAAAACGATGTGATCCTTGGAAAATGTGGGCCTTCAGTCTTCTGTTTTAAAAAAAAAACAACAAAACCACTTTATTTTTGACACTTGCCTTTTCTTGAATTGAAGGTGACTAATACGGGGTATGTCCTGGTAAGCGATCAGTTTAACACGTGTGCATTTTTGCTACTTGGATTACTAACAGCTGTTGTTTCACATTGAGAGCTTCAATTCACTTTTGTTCTCTTGTATTGCTGCTGCAGAAGCTTGAGAATCTCTTTATCAAGTTCCCTTTATTTTGTGCTCAGACATCTGCTATACTTAGCTTCTAAGTTTAGACCCATGAATAATTTGTAATCTTTTTAATGATCTTAGTACAGTCCTGCATGTGCTAAGCAGAGTCCTGTGGAAAAATGGCCTGATTTTTGCAGTTCCTTTTGATTTATAGTTGATTAAAATCAACCATGGTAACTGAAAGAGAACCTGTATGCTAGCGTACTGTATGAGGGCAGCATCAGAGTATCTTTGAAGGGGGATGATGTGTACCTCCTGAGCTGGTTGACTTCTGGACTGGAGTTTGCTGAGGTCTTATGTCAAAAGCATGAAATGAAAACATAAATAGAAGAGCTTGGGTTTGTTGGCACTCCTGTATTCAGACCTGTGCATAGAAGAGAAGCACTGCCCTCAACAGGTTAGCCTTAAAGGCAAATCAGTAGGGGAAATGGAGTATTGCCTCATTAAGTTGTTTAATTTAATATCCTTTCACAAGATTCCATTTCAAAAGCTAATGCCAAAAGCTGGTGGTATGGCCTTCTGTCTATACATACTGACGTGCTTGCACAGACATGTTTTACTGCTGGTGCATGACACCACGAATGGATGATGTTTCCTATCAGGAGGGATTCAGAAGGTGGGAGAACAGACCCTCCTGCACAGCAGGGCCCAGCTGTCAGTGTCCTCTTGCTTACTGATCATGCAGACATCAGTGTGCTCCATCCTGTTAGTAAGTGACAGTAACTGTCCTGATGCAAAGTTTATGGGGAGGAGAAATGAATGCATGGGGATAACAAAGCCACTTGGAATCCCCTGCATTCATGCAGTTGCAGAACTGTAGGAAAACAGGGAATACAGAGGACACAGCTGTGTTTGCAAGCCTTTATTTAACCTGTGTGTTTATTACACACAGCACTTGAGAGTAAAGAGAGTTGCTTATAAGCCCAGTTTCTGCGGCAGCTCAATAGTTACTTCTTGAGGAAGGGGAAAAAAAAAACGTTCAGCAATATATTGTTTTTTTTTATACATGAGCTCGAACTGCCAACCCCTTCTAGCCTGAAAATGATGCATGAAGTCGCTAGTCCTCTCTAAAAGGTTGTCTTTAATGTTGGTGTGAATGGTACTCTCCTTACATATCTCTTGTTAGTGCTGCTTTCTGTCCTAGAAAAGAATCAGTGCAGAAAAGTTGCTTGCTAGAGGAAGCAACACGTGAGGACAGGATCTCATCCGCAGTGTGTGCCTGCAGGCCCAAGACCCACCTTCCAGCTGCTCAGTTTCCTTCCGGTCCTGGTGGCAGCTGCTGTAGCAGCAGTTGCTGCTTGTAGTTGCTTTCTCTGCTTGCTGAAATGCTGGAGCAAGCTGTTAGCTTAGTGCACTTGCAGACAGATTAGGGACAGTGCTGTCATTGTGAACTTGGTTAGTCATAGCCTTGTTGTTGGTTTTCTCTGCCTTTGAAACTGCTCTTTAGGATAGCAGTGGGAGTGAGGGGGGAAGGGAAGGAACAAGAGTCACCGAAGATCCTGCCTGATTCTCCTTCCACATTCAGCAGGATTTCCTATGATCCTTGTGATCCTTCCTGCTCCATTTCCCCCCTCCCTCTTCTCTGTCCACACACAAGTCTGTCACACCACCAAGCCTTCACACCAGCACCACTTCAGCTCCCAGAGGTGCTGAGATGAATCCATTGCTGTGCTTTAGAGGTTTCCCTGATGAAGACAGACACAGAAGACTGCCTATGCTCTCTGCTGTGCATTTAACCCTGTAAGTTCTGTGCTACCATATGTGTTTCATACTGGCTATTGCAAATGTAAGTTGTACTGAGCATTAAGTAAACTCAGGTGATTTTAGTTCAAGGGTCAGCTACTAAAAGGGAGAAAAGCACGTGTAGAGTATGTGCGACAGTGGAAATTACACAGGTTTGTTTATTGTAGTTTGGCTTTTTTCCTATGTGAGTCTGTATGGAACAGTAACAGCTTTGTATCTGTGCAGGAAGCCACTGATGTGGAGCTGCTCCCTACTGAAATTAGTGCGTCCTAGTGCCATACAGAAAAAGCATTATGGTGGGACATACGCCAACTTTAACAACAATTCTTAACAAAAGTGATACTCAGGTGGATTTATTTAAATGTTTTAGTGTATATGTATTTGTTTTGGAGTTGCATTTATATGAATGTTAAATACTCTGTAATCCTTTAAGTGATTAGAACTGCTTTGTATAAATGGAAATGCTTGAGTAGGTATGAAAAGGGATCTCATGGATGTCAGTTAATGCATGTGTATGATTGTTACTTAAATGATCACGACTTTTAGCGGAACCATGGCTTGAGTGGAACGGATCTGTCCTCTTTTTAATTCTAAGTAGTATTTGTTTAGTTTTATTTTAGATCCTTAAGGTTCTTGCCTAGGAGTTAACTATCTTCTATGTTGTATAGACCTATGGCAAGGGTTTGATTAAAGGTATGTATTGTAGGTAATATATAGCTAGGCATAAATCATTTGCTTCCAGTGGTAATGTTCACCCCTAATTAGTAGATCGCATTGATCTTAAGAGGAAGAGTATGCCGTCAAATACCAGATACGGTTTTATTGGCAGTCTTTAAAGAACTAAGATTTCAGTTGTTGTCTTATCCTACCTCAGCTGGCCAGCTTTTTGTTGGAATGTATCACGTAGCCAGAGGATGAATGCATGCTGAATACTTCATGTATTTGTCAAGAAAACTGCTCTGTATGTGGGAGAGTTTTTTGCTGGAAAAGAGCAGCTATTCTGCTGGAAACAGAGCCTGTGTTGGTTCCAGGCTTCACACTGCTGAGGTCTGCTGTGGTGGTGGGAAGGAGGCAAATACGGATTCAGCTTGCATTAATGTTTAAACAGCTGTGGTGCTGGCACTGGGTGGACACTGCAACATTGAGCTCTAATTTTACATGTTCATTATTTCCCTTTTCTCTTGATGCTGTTGCCAAAAGTGTTTTTCTAAATAAGTCCTCTGTGATGAGTCAGCTGTGGTTTTCCCTTGTTTTGTTCTCGTTAATTTCTTGGTCTAGGTTCATTTGAGAAACTGGTTTGTCCAAGCACCTGCTGAGGAAGTGTTCATACCCTACCCGCTTCAGTAGATATCCTTCTGCAGCTGCCTTAAAATACACTGTGTGGGAAACACCAGTGCCATGTGGTGTAGACACGTGCTCCCGGGGCAGTGCTGACTTGCATGTTCACAAGTTTGGTGTAACTCCTATGGAGAAGGACTGTTTTCCTAGAGTCCTACAGAATCTCACTTCTTCATGCATGTGAGTTGGCTTAAGTGATCTGAGACTGACAGATTATTTTTGTGTGACAGAAACCTTCTGGATTTCTTGAGCAGATGCTGTTGAATCTTTGCTTCTTGAGGGGGGGACACCCAGCCTGTTTGTCCATCTGTCTGAGCTTCTGACTCATCAAGTGTTCTACTTTTTGAACTGGGTGCAAATCATTTTGATCCGAGTTGTTAGAAGTGTTTTTGTATCTCAGGAAGGAAGCTGTTTGTACAGGTATTTATATGCCTGATTTATCTGTCCATCTAACTTTGGGAAAATGGAGTACTAACTTGCACAGCACTTCATTTCCACTGGACATGAATACCTTGAAAAAGGTGCGTTAGCAATTATTCTCATCACAAAATCTACTCAATGCAGTAGAAGAAACTCCACTGAAAACTGGTGGAAGATACAGTTCTATAACATAAAAGGATTATCTGAAAATCCTGTTGAACCTTGACTGTGCAGAAACAAAGCATATGCTTACAACCAAATCACTCCCTCTGCTGTACTTGTGTTACGTGAAAGTTGGTAGAACTGTTAATTGCTCGTGGTCTTCTATAGGTTAAAGCTTAATTTGCTATGTGCAAAATTTCACTGGGATTCTAATGGTAATTCTATATAATTGAAATGCTTAAAGCTCATCAGTGGCTTTCCAATATAGTTAAACCAAGGCATAACTTAAAACCACTGGGATGGCACGTAGAGGATAAGATAACATCTTTGTGAAGATGCAATGGATCTGATCCCTTAAGGTAAGGAAAGAAATTTATGATCCTCTTTGCAGGCAGACTAATGGAAAATGAATGACAACCATCAGGTCCCCAGCCCCCTCTTCCAAAAGATGAAAGAGATTTACTTCTTAGCACGTATTCAGTATTTAAACAAAAAGCTTTACTCTGAGAACTGTTCAGGAATTGCGTTGCAATTGGCAGTCATAGTACTGCTATCAGTAGTTTTTAAACTGTGCCTAATTATAAAGCCCATTGGTTATTTTAGACCCAAATCAAGAACTTACATAAGCTCTGTGACTTAGATTTAATTACTAGATGTTATTCACATCAGAGACACTGATTCATCCAAAGTAGGTAATTGCCAGATTCCAGTGTATTAAAGAAAGACACTTACCTCATGCCTTGCTGAGCTTCCACTGGCTGGGGCATTTTTCTTTGCCATTTAATATGGGTCTGTTTCTGACACCGTTACAAAGGTGTCATTGTACAGTTTAGCCTTAGGCATGCTGATGAGAGGCCCAGAGATTATTATTTTTTTTTTAATCTAATAAATGTCATTCTTCGCTCAAACTTAATACTGGTTTGCTGAGAAGTAGGAGTAGAATTGAATGCAGGCAAGAATGAATGGCAGGTATATTTATAACTAATGAAAAGATGCTGTGAGTATTCATTTCTGCAGAGGTTATTGTCTCAAATGCTGATTCTGAGCTGAATAATTTTCTAACGAAGAGTCAGAACTTCAGAAACTAATGGTTTGAAAACTTTGTCTATTCCTGCTTTCAGATTCTTTTCCAAGTGTAGTGACATTGTTGGCTAGAATTGGCCTTTTTCCTCTCAACTCCCACCAAAGGCAGAATCTGACCCTGAGTATGAGAAGCTGTTCTGCTTGTAATTTACTGAA
This sequence comes from Alectura lathami, assembly GCA_013399715.1. Classification (NCBI taxonomy): domain Eukaryota; kingdom Metazoa; phylum Chordata; class Aves; order Galliformes; family Megapodiidae; genus Alectura; species Alectura lathami. The sequence continues at coordinate 114,908 of VXAV01006605.1, forward strand.
GACTTTCCAAACCACTGCATAGCCTTGAGTAGAAAATCTGAAACACCTTTTAAGAAAGAGGCTAAATTAGAAATATCTATCTGGGAATGATGCTATTCGCACATCTTCCCTGAGTCTTCAATCCCTCCTGCTTTAAACACACTTATAAAATTAGCAGTGGTTAGTATTTTAAATCCAGGAACAGTTTGCTCCAAAAAGAAGCCTTGGGTTTGTAGATCCAATAGACTGGGTAAAATGGGAAACGCAGGTATTTTTGAAAGATCTGATCCAGTGTGCCAGAGATGTTGCTGGTCTGTAGCAGATACTGAAGTACAGGCTTAAGTCCTGATTTGCTACCTTCATTTCAGTATTTGCTCTCACATTTTATCAAATATTTGCCTCTAGTTCTCATTTGCTTAGCAGAACTATGAAAGAAGAACTTGTCCTGTATAATTCAATTTTCAGGAGACAATTAATTTTAACTCTGTAGAAGGTGGTGGGGGAAGATAAAAATCTGTAACTTATTTTTTTTCTGGTGTAATTTCTTTGACTTCATTGATTTATATCAGGGATTAATTTGTTTCTAAGCAAATGCTAATACCAAGTCTTGCACATCTGGCTAGCAAAATTCATCAGCACATAACTAGATCCTTTTTCTTTCTCTATCAACGTGTGCCCAATAAGTTTTTTTTTTTTTTTATTCATGAGACTGTCTCAGAATAAGTCTCTAAACTTGGAGGGGGAAAAAAATAAAATAAAACAAGAGCTCTAACCACTTGCACTTTTGCTGCTTCTGTCTCCTCCTTTGACAATTGTGTCCTTGGTCTGCTAGCACCTGCTTCTAAGCTATTCTCCTTTGTAAGTGAACCTAACATAATTTAAGAACGTCTTGTACTCCGAGGCAAGACCCATGAGACAAGCCTTAGTGTCTGTATGAGCATTGAGACTGCTGATACTGAAGAACAGAACATGAGCAACTGGAACATGTGAGGAAAAGCAAACTTCATAAGGGCAAGAAGATTCTTCCAGCTTATGAGGAAATGCTGGTGCAGAGGAACTCACCTGCAGTTCCCAAAGTGTGTGAGTGGACCTAACGAGTAATCTGGATTCCCAGCTCTTGGAGACCTACTTTGGCAGACATGGCTGCTTTGCCTTATGACCCTTCGGCATCCCTAGCGCAGACCTAACCACGTAACCGTCGTTGCTGGCTGGCCAAGCGCTCCCTTGGCCCTCCAAGGAACATGATAGCTGTCTGTGGCCCTTAGCGGAGGAAGATTTCAGTATGTGGCTGGTAGGGTGTGAAACGTTTGGTAATCTGTAGCTCAGTGCTTCGGGATCTCGTAGAGATTTGTGCTGTTGCCTACTGAACTGTTGGGCAGATTTCTTAAGGTTAGAGAAGTCTTTTGTGGATAGCTCACAGAATTATGGGCTCTGTACAAGACAGCATTTGACTAGAGATGAAAGTGTCTAGTAACTTTTTATGGCAGCTGAGGAAGTTAAACTCTTACAATATTGTGTGTTAATAGCATTTTCTATGTCCACAGAGTATGTTAGTGGCAAGGAACCATTTTAAAAGCAGGCTGTACTCTGTTACCTTGCCTGCAGCTTTTTAGCCACCAGAGAGCAGCAGGGCCCTATTGGAAAAGGTGCCCCTAGCAACTGTGTTGTGTTACTGCTCTACTTTGGTTTAAACCAAGGAGAATCTGTTGGGCTGTGGACAACGGAAGGCAGGAGGAGGAACCCCAGACCAAATGTAAAAGTGCATGTTATTTCAGGGATTCAGGACGCATTAAGAAACTTCCGGGCGAATGTGTGATGTGTTGTGGATGCTCCACTACTGAGATGGTCAGAAAAACAGACTCGTAATGTGAGTTTAAGGTGTTGTATTTTTAAACTTAATTAGATGGCACATCTAATTAAAAGCCTTATTTAGGGGGAGGAAAGAAAAAGTGGGGGAGCCTCCTTAGCAAATAGCTTGTAATTTTCTGTGGTTAGGTATGGCTAGCTTTTATTTCTTAGGTCTTTTTCTTCATGTGCACAGTGTTCCAAGTAATAGTATCGCACTACATTTTTTTTGGCCTGGGGTTTAAAAAGGCTGTGAATATAGATTCATGTCCTTTTATTTTGTAACTCACCATTACTGAAGATTATAGTAGGTATGTGGCAGCGGTTATGAAACTTGCTGGGAGCTGTGAACAAAGCATAGGCAGCAGCAGAGGGTGCATTATTAAAGTAGTCAGCATGATGCTTAATTTGAGAACATTTTCCTGTCATTCACAGCTTCTAAGGTAGAGTTCAGATGTAGTAGGAGAAAAATCACCAAAACATGTAATAATACAACTGGAGACATTAACTGAGATATTAACTCCATTAAATAGTGCAATCCTCTGCCCAAATTCCCTGGGGAATAACGATAGGACAGCAGGGTTTATAATACTTATGGATTCTTCATTTTCACCAAAACATGTCCTAGTTCATGAGCAGCTGGATTTCAATGCATACTTTAGCTACCAGAAAAAAAGAAATAAACCGTTTTTTATATTCCCCACCTTGAAATGAATCCTTGCTTTGGACTGCAATTGCTCTTGGTGACGGGATGTGGAGTCTTCAGCTCTGTTAGCTCGGATGAGCTCCGGTCTCCTGGGCTGTATGTTTTGACTGCCCTGAAGATGGCCAAGTGATTTATATACTTTCCCAAATTAAACTTAGAGCTCTAACATGTCAGACAGCGATCTTAATCTCAATTTTATCTGCAAGGAAGTTGAGACAAAATGTGGAATGACTTTCTCTGAAGGACAAATGAGAAAAGTAGGATTGTATCCCTGGTACCCTGTTACCCAGTATCAGCAACAATGCTAACTAGCCCGTGCCTCATCTCCCTGGCATTCAGTGGGGGAGGAAGCCTTTTCTGATGGTTCAGCTTGCCAAATGCTGTTACACTGCTTGCACTCGTGTAGGAAATGCTGAGAGACTAAATAAATTGTGATGTGTGGTGCAAACCCTTCCCTCTGTGTTCTATAATCCAGCATGCTTGTGGAGTAAAATCTCAGTACAGAAACTCAGGAATCATGGTTGTTCAACCTTACTTAAAAACTCAGACACCTCGTTGATCCTGCTGCTTCTTTATATCGGAAGACAAACAACAGAGTAAGCAAACCTTTAGTTCACTGTGATTACTGGTGTTGGAAGCCCTGGGAACAGATGAAATGGAGCACAGTTGGGGTGTCCTTACTGTGAGCTTTGCCCCAGCAGATTCCTGGCAACTGGAACATAACCTGACGTTTACAAGCTGTTTTATTAAAAGATGGCCGTTCATGAGAGATGCTCAGCAGTTGTTTGGAAGTACGTCAACAAGAGACTCTGTGGTGCTTGAAATTCTGCATGTTTATAAAAATTAGCTTATTTCCAACTGAAATCAGTAGTGTGACTGCCCTGGTTTTGGCTGGGATAGAGTTTATTTCAGTACTTGGCTGTCTGCTGGGTTAAACCACAGCAGTAACCTGCTTGGTTGCAGCAAAGGCATCACTAGCCTTAGCAAATGAACGTGCAGTAACAAAAACACTGCTGGGAAGATGTAACTGTCGAAGGGTGGCACCTGTTGCGTCTGCAAGCGATCGGTCGTGACCAAGGTATATGGTATCCGCTGTATTCCTGCAGGCGCCTTGTGGAGGCGTTTATCAGTGGTTTCACAGCTGTACATGCATGCTCAGGTAAAACTTCTGCCTGAGGGGCATATTCAAAGCATGCTGCTTATGCATGATGAATGTGGCATCTACGCTGTGACATTCATTGCACGACAGTGCTTTTGATCTGTGTAGAACCTTCCATGCTCGCTGTAAATAGTCTCTACCTGCTGAAGCTGCAGATGGTGATGCATGCACTGTCTTACATATGTGCTCTGTGATGCAAGCAGGAAGCACAAGTGGATTTTGTAGTCGTAGGTATGCATGTAGCACAAGTGCGGAGATGCTTGTATCTGCGCAATATGCTACGTGTGTCTTGATGCTGCTGTATGTGTGTGGGAAATGGCCTTGCTTCATTTCTGTAACAGCAATTAAGTGCAGGACTGTAAGTGTGAATGGCAAAGTCAGCTGGAGGAGACATTTTTCAGTTTTGCATGAAGTAGTTCCCAGATAGCTCTGTTCTGGCAATCACAAAGAGAAATGACAGTTCTCCTCAGGCGGTTGTCTAATTGAGGAAATGGGCTCCAGCAGCCTTGCTGTTGAAGTTGCGGATAATTGAGATGATGGACAGGAATGGTATTTATAAAGCGAACTCTCTACAGGTTCCTTAAAATGATTTTACCTGCTGCAGAAAACCTTTTCTGTCCATCTGTCATTCTATGGCTATGAGGAGTTCAGAGCTAGTTTTGGAGTTTCTATTTGGCCTTATACATGATAAGACTCAAAAATATTGTTGTCCTGCTGGCATTCCTTTCCTCAGTATTTTTCTGGGGCAAAGTAATGTTCTGCTTCTTGATCTCCTAGAAGGAAAATAAAGACAGACTGAACAATTGTATGTTAGGATTGGTTTTAGTTGTCATAAGACGGAGCAGAAATAGTGGAGAACATTACACTTCCAGCCACGCCGTTGGTACAAAGGAATGAGTTGCAGGCAGCGTTATCATCTATTCTCTACAATCAGTTTTAGGTATCTTCTGTCAGAAAGCTCTGCAAGCAGTCTGTACTGTAGGTCCTAAACTTGCAGGAGAGGCAGAAATTTCTGTTAGAATCAGACCATCCTGGGAAGAAGCCCAGGTGGAAAGCAGACCTGCATCACCTCTGCTTACAGGAAGGGCGCTTGATATACTTCAAGAGTCTGAGATTAAAGCCTGAGTTAGCTAAAGCTGTCCTCTTCTGGAGGGAATGCTGTTTGTTTTTAATTGTGTAACCCTTTAATAGGAAGAAAAACAACTGGCCTTGTGAGAGTCTCAGTCACTGGACTGTTGGGTATTCTGTATTAGAGATTATTTGGGGTTTTGCTTGAAAGCTTTAGTTTTGCCAAGGTGCAGAAAGGAAGCCAATAATGAAACCTTGCTGCTTGTGTTTTGGCTGGTCCTATTCCTGGCAAACACTAAAACTTTTCCTCCTTTCAGCTAGTACCGCCTTGGATTTGGAAGTCTGTGAGTGTGGTGCTCACTCTGTCAGAGAGGCTGTTTTCTGTGGAATTTCTGCCGGCTTTCATCCGGGTTTTGCGCTTTTCTCCAGAATGCTCTGCTGGGTGCTGATTGCTAGTGTCAGAGGAAAGGGGCTATTCTAGGTGTTTGTCCAAGAACTACAAGTGGAAAAAATTCTGAGAGCATGGCACTTGAACTTAAACCACGTGTCTGATTTTCGGTGGCTAAAACCAAAGAGGAGAAAGACTTCAGTTCATATTGCAACTATTTCATGAAAATATCACAATAAAACATTTTTTTTTTCCCTCTGAGGGCAGATGTTTACACTGCGATATCAAGGTGCATCTGTATGTGTAACTGGTGAGAAGATTTGATGCAATATGCTGCTTAACTGTACGTCCTTCTGCTCGCCCCTGCTTTCATTTGATAGTCTAACTTCAGTCGCTTGTATTTGTGAGTATTGGCTGGGTTGCTCACATGCTGACAAAGCCTTACTACTGCTATGCTGAGCCCTTGCTAGGGTGTGTGTTTTGGAACTGAGCTCCCTGGTGCTGCTTGCAGCTGGCTTTGAGGGAAGCAAGGATTTATTCAAATCCAGTTTGTTCTTTTTGGGGAAAATAAAGCTTAGGTATGCTCATAATTTTTAATGAGGGCTTTGAGAGTTTGTCACAACTGTTCAGGCAGTGTTTTGGGACTTCCCAAATACACACTGAAAACTTGTACCTTGTTTCTTTTGTGCAGGTCTGGGTTAAATACAGCAAACTTGACTGACCTGAGCTAGCGAAGCAGGTATTTTAGCTGAATAGGAAAGAATGTACTGTTCAGAGACCTTTTGTACTTAGGAGCTTGTTCTGTGATTAATGATGTGTGCTGTGAGCTGTGGCCCATTAGGAAAGTGCTGAACAGGTAGAGGAAATCCAAGGAATTTGGACGGGGTCCCCTTGCTTCTCTGTATGCAATGTACATTGTGCATAACAAAAATGTCAGGCTCCTATGCGAATTCATAAACAGGTCACCTGTGCTTTGTGATGGACCAAATTTAATTAATATGTGCTAGGTCTGGTCCACCAGATTTATGAGGAGGAGCGAGCCTTTTGTGATGCTCACGTGGTAATGTCTTGAGCAGTGCAAGTAGGCAGTGCAAAATGATAATCTAGTTCTAAATGGTAAAGAAAATTGAGGAAAAGGTCCTGGACCCTTTGCCCCACTGCTATATTCTGGTGAATTTTTGCTAAGTCACGACACTGATTTCATTTGTTCTGCTTGCTGATCTTTGGCTCAACTGTCCATTTGAATTTGGACGAAAAGCACTGTCTGAAGAAAACTATAAAAGAGTGGTCCTAATGGGGGAAAAAACAGGTGGTGTGCCGTGCTATTTGGATTCTGATTGGCAGTTGCTGGAGTTTTGGGTGATGAGAGAAGAATCTGGGGTTTGCTGCTGCGTATGAGGCAAGAATTTGAATGCCTCCAGTTACGTGTGATACTGTGTTAGTAATAACTCACAAGTTGGAGTCTTTGAGAGTTAGTGCTGACATGAGAATTACTTCTTTTGGGAGGCAAGAGAGACATATATACAGGATAACCTTTAAGCAGAAAGCCCTGTTGGGATCAGCCCTCTTCCAGCCCCTGCAGGCATTAAATAAAATGGCCAGCAAGCAATATGAAAAGTAATAAAACACTCCCACAAGTTTTTTGTGTCCTGGATTCTCCTAGAAGGAATTGGATACAATGCAGCTAAGCCTATTGCGGCCCATCTCTCCCATGTTACCACTCATTTCCACCACTGCTGGTAGAAGTGGGTTGTTGATGACAAATGATGCAGTTCCAGGTGTGGAACTTCTGGATCAGCTTAGCCCTGTGTAATGCACTTCATGCATGTATAGGCAGTGCTTTGTACTGAGTAGAAGTGTGGATATGCCACTGTAATTCTGAGGCTCAACAGCTGGCAGCTGGATTTCACTTTACAACTAGGTATGTTAACAGTGGGTGTAAAAGTAATGAGACAAAACCATTAGCAGGGTAAGGGCTTCTAAAATGTGAAGTCTCTGGTGGGAAATAATCCAGGCAGCAGTGACAATGTAATATTTCTTTCTTGTGGCAGAGCTTGTATCATCTCATATTGGACATGATGACTTCCATCTTGCTGTAGTCAACGTAGCAGACAGTGTTAGCTTCTGCGTCTTGTTATTGTCCTGTTCAGTTACTGACTGAAGTGACAGACATGCTAAAGCCTCTGCCCAATACAGTTTATGCAACTTATCCAAAAGCTGATTTTTTTTCAGCCAGTGGAGACATGGTTGAAAGCTATTCTATTATCTTTGGTCAAACTATAACTCTTCTGTTCTTTGGCCATGTGGCACAGGAGATCAAAAATGCATTTATCTTCCTTCCCAGCATGTTTTTGGGAGACAAAAAAGTGCAGAGATGGTCTTTAACACACATAGTTAGGATTTGTTTCCATTAGACAGTGTGCAAGATTGCTTTCTGAACTGGGCCACTTGTGGAAGGTATATTGGCAAGTCCTGAATAAATGCAGGGAAGAACTGGGAGAGGCTCTAAGAGTGCCTCCATCTTGCTTTGTAATGCACAGAGATCAGCCTGTTGCTGGTATTTCTCACCCTGCAGCCTGTGAAATTTATGGCATCTGTCTTGTCTTCTGAAACCCATGGACTGCGTTACAACACATGCAGGTATCTGGTATCACATATCCAAAATAAAATGGACTGTGTATGTTCAAATGGAAGCAGCTGCTGGCTGGGACTTTGTGATTTAAAGGGACAGATTTGTAGGGCGCAGAAGTCAAGAACGGTCAGCTAGTACATGCTCCATGCATGTATGTGCAATTTGTCAGATGTCAAATCATAAAATGTCTCTTTCTAATTTAATGCGCACAGACCAAAGGATGTCACAGTCCTAGTGTGAGGAAATGTTCTACAGTTCCAATTGTGACTGTTATTGCAGAAAACTCGTAATTGCAGAAAACTCGATATGGAAGAGTAAATGCAGATAGATGCATGCATTTTTTTCATTTAGTCTGACAAAACTGTTCCACTGTTTTCACAGGAAAAAAGAACAATAGTGAAGTTCAGAATCTGAAAATCACTTCTGAGCTAGCAGGGGTGGCTTTGTTGCAGGCATGGCAGATTTCTGGTGCAGAAGTTCCCAACTGTGTGCACAGAAAGGAAAAGTACTCCAGTTAAACCTGCTGTTGAACTGAGGAAAAGAGGGAGTTTTGGAGTATGAAGCTTGAATTTTTACAGATCTGTATGTGCAGTGATCTCTCTGCCTGACCTTAAAGAGCTGCTGCAGACAGCTTTCTTGCATGTGAATGAGTTTGTTATTCTCCTGTATTTTATGTATTTTCTATATGTATTTTAAGTGGTTTTAATTCATAAGTTTTCTTATAGTAAGAGATAGCACAGACAGACTGTATTGATCTACTAGGGATGATATTTTGTTAAATAAGTGAGAAAATCTATCATGGAAAGGACTGCCAAGGAATCCAGCCTGGCATTAGTTTGTGTTCTTAATTCAGGGAAGAGATTTTTAGGGGGATTTTTTTTTTTTTTTCCCAGGGGATCTTTGTTTTATTCATCTTATCAGTCCTCTTCTAAGGACACTGCAAACATGTCCAGAACACTTGTGTAGGAAATGGGCAGTATTCCATAAGACTCTTGATTAAGGTGTGGTATTGACAATGATTTCCTGCTGTGCTGAAACCATCCTGATAGGAGTACTCCTCCAGCAGGGCTCCAGCAGCAGAGGCTCTTGTGGAAGCAGTTAAATTGTGCTGTCATTGTGATTTGCACAGAAATAGTACTTGATCCTGAGTGGTATTTTTCACTTTGTGGGTCAGGTGTTTGAGTGGTCTCTCCTGTTACACAGCTTCTGTTTTTTCTAAGAGGACAAGACAGGTGGTCAGCATCCTCTCTCCAAAATAAGAATGTCCTAAGAATATTTGAGCATAAATAAGTGTTGCTTACTAATCAGGGAAGTACTTGGCATTAAAGGGCTAGTCCCTGTGCATGTGTCCCCTGTCCTAACCTGGTTCCTGTGGTGCAGCCAGCAGGAATTGCTTGAGTTTGTGTGAACAGACTAGGAAGGGATCCCATCCTGAGACTGGGCATGAAGAAACTGTGTTGGCATGGTGATGGCAACACAAAGCAGACCTGTGAAATGGCCTGTTCTGCCTTGCCAAAGAAACAGACAGTTCCAAGCTATGGCGCAGAGCAATGTGGTGTGAGTCTTGTCGATTAATAAGATCACGTCTGTGGGGATTTTGAGGGTCTCCAGCGTACAACGTGCAATTTCTTACTAAAACAAGAAAGCATGTAAAGCTGCAAACTTCTTGACCTTGTTTCTTCCTGAAATAAGTGAAAATAAGTAGTAAAATCTTGCATAGTGGATAAAATATCCCACTGGAAATCACGCTCAATATGTGGAACAAAACTTCTTCATGCTAGCCTCCAAGGGACTGCTAATCTATTTGTTATTTGTTACAAATCTTTCTCCTGACATACTCAGTTGCATGTGTTCTAGATTCCACAGTTTCTCGTGTTCAAAGTTCTTGTGAGGTTTATTTTCAAACAAAACTTTGAGGCAGCCCATGCAAAACAAAATATTTTGGTTTGGATCAACAAATATTTTCTAACCTGAAGTTAGTATTTTTAAAGGTTCAGGCTGTTGAAGAATGAAAACTGAAGCTGTGTCAGGTTCATTTAGCTGTTTTGTTCTGACAGCACACTTAAAATTCATACAGCTGAATTGTAGTCACTCTTCTAAAAACTTTAAGCTTGGTCACTTTTAGCTGAAAATGCACCTTAAAGCAGTTTCATCTAGGAGCTTTTGAAAGATACGGGGGATCTTGGTGGAGGAACACTGTGTTCGTTATTCCTCACTTGGTTTCATTACCACAGTTTTGCAAGGCTAGTCCTGAAGCTCCTGTTTGTCCCAATGCCTGTCCCTTCCATGTAGCATGTGTATTTATCCTAGTCTGAAATCTGTCCTGCACGTCTGACTGTCTTTGTGGTGTTCTTGTTCCTGAGACCATTCATCACCCACTGTGTCATTTTGGAAGCAGCTCTGCCTTGCAAGAACTCCTTTTTGTCAGCTTTCACTCATGTGAATCCAAAGCTAAAAAAGCAGCCAGCCTCCCGGTTCTGGTGCCACCTGCTGCTACTGCTGTTCTAGTTTTTCCTCGATCTCTCTCCTTCTGTGCCCTTTCTGTGAGCAATCAATGGGGACAAACAACTCCTAGCCTTGCAGGAAGGCTGAAAGCCATGAGTTTGCTTGTTCCCTCCCTGCACAGGGTGGGCTGTCCAAGCAGGAAGGTGGGACAAGTGGAAAGCCTGTCCAATTGGCTTCTGCAGAAAGTTGTTATTCTTCCTTACCCTTGTCATTCGGTTGATTTGCAGCAGCAGCATATTCAGTAATATAACCCTGTCTCTTGGGATTAAGAGCACGGTTACACTTGGAGCAGCTGCCTGCATATGTCTTATCCGCTACAGAAAAAGAACATGCTGCTGCTCCTCCTCTTTGTCCTGATTTTATCTAGTATCGTTTCTTCCCTCCTCCTTTGTCTCTCTCTGACCTCCTCACAGCTCCACGCCGATCCATGCTTGCCTCGTCTCTTGAGAAGACCACAGCTGAGTTTGCCAGCACAGCCCCAGGAAGAGTTTTTTCCTGAACCAACATTAGGCAGAGAGGACAGAAAGCACAGGAGGGGTGGGGGAGAACCCTGAAAGTGAGCCAAGCTGTTGCAAGCAACCCTTTTCCTGGTATTAAACCTACTGCTTTGAGAGACCAGGAGGGGAGGGACCTTGTTTTGCCGAGAGGGGAAGGGCAAAAGAAACTTGAAACTGGCTTCCCTTGTGGCACGTCTGTCCTGAACACCCCCTCCCCACCCCCTGCTTGTTAAATGAAAGCACCTGAGGAACATGAGATTGCCTGCGTGAGAGGGAGGGCTGGTGCTGGACTGGGTGAGGGAGGAGAAAGGCGACTTGTGGCTTTGTGGTGTGACTTACACTGAGATCAGAACTAGCGTGCCTGGGGGTGGGAGCAGAAGGAGAAAGGGCATCTGATGCCAGCTGCCAATATGACAGAAACCCTGCAGCTCCCTGCCCTGCAAGTCCCAGAGCAGCAGGTGGTGGAGGGCAGCCACGCCTGGTCCAGCTCGTCCACCCCCACCCTGCGCAGGAAGCGCTTCAAGATGAGGCGGATGAAGAATGTTCAGGAGCAGAGCCTGGAGGCCGGCAGGTATCAGGATTCTCCTTCCTCCAGCAAGGAATACCTGCAGCTCCCATCCATTGAGATCACCCCCTCCAGTGATGAGGACACTCCCTGGTCCAACTGCTCCACACCCAGTGCCTCCCCGCGGCGCAAGCGCTTCCTTCTGCGGAAGTGGCTGCGCGTGAGAGAGAAGAAGGAGTGCAGTGAGAGCAGGTATGTTTGTGGCCACTTCTCCCTTCCCTGCTTCCCAAAGAGCCTGTCCACAGTGGGTAGGGCCTGTTTGTTCCCCTGGAGGTTTTGGTGTGGTTCTCCCAGGGACTCTGTCCTCACCTAGTGGCTGGAATGGGTAACACGGTAGGTTGGATTTGGTGCCAGATCAAATGCCCTAATCATGATGCGCAAGCAGTGGGCATGTTAGAAAGAGCGGTGATGTACTTGGTCGTCATCCTCCACGTGCCTTTTACAGGCAGTGCAGACCCAGTGGAAAGAAATGGTGTCTGAGTGAGGGAGACCGTCCTTAAAGAACAGGTGGTGAGACTGACTTGTTTGAGGTCTACTGCAGAGGCCTTTGGGAGAGAGGGCAGTGACATCTCTACTGGGATTATACCAGGACAGGGAGTGGTGGTGCCAAACGCTGTCAGTGTTTTTTTGTGGTGTTCATATTTATCCCGAGATTGTCCCCGTTCACGTGCTAGCACTGGGACCATGAGGAGCAGGCAGACAGACATGGTAGCCTTGTGGCTGCTGCATGGGTCTGCTTGTCAAGGTGTCTGAGTTCAGTTCTTGGCTGCTTTCCAAACTTCTCTGTTCTTTGGCTCAAGAGCAGAGGACAAGTAATTCCAAGTCCTCCAAGAGCCTGTCAGTGCTGCAGATTAATACCCCTTGAGTTAATGCGTAGCCATGTGAAGAAAAAGCTCTGCCTTATCTACCTGTGCAGGTGCGATCAGTGTCTACATCTACAGTGCAGTTTTTCCCACTTTTATTGCCAGAGTGGGACAATGTACCTTTCGTGAAGGGCCTGAAACATAGCAGACACTTTCTCTGTGAGAAGTTAGTGTTTTATAAATCTTTTTACTAGCTTTGTGTGGACTTTTCCTTTTGTTGCAGCCTGTGGTTTTATGTCTGAATGTATGTACTGCCTTTGCATTAAAATAAAAACCTACAAAAACAACAAACAGACTTGGTATCTTACTGTTTTTGCACCCAGCTTTCCAGTCTGAGTGTTCTCAGTTTTTTTGTTTTGTTATTATTAAAAAACAAACAAACAAGGAAGTTTCATCAATGAATACATGTCATAAAGGACTTGATAATCCCTTCCTTAGAAAGACAGCATTGAAAAACATTTCTTGGCTGAGGAATATTACTGGCTTTCACATAGTTGGGGTGATGTAAGTAATGATTCAGGCTATAGCATTGAAAACCTGGGCAGGATGATGCATGGGGTGTAAGCTGAAGTGTCAGAATCACAAAATTAAGTTCTGAATATCAGAGAACAGCCTTTTCAGCTGAAGAACCTTAATTGGGGCTTATCAGTAGTGAATGTTTGAGACAGAGGGCAAGACAGATTTCTTAGCAAGTGCATTAAAAAAAACTTTGTAAATTTGTGTACACATATTTCCATGGCTATGCTGACAGATGTCTCTGTTCATCTTTGTAAAGACATTTCTGCTTTAACCTTGGTTATGTTTTTTTTTTTTTTTTTTTTTTTTTTTTTCCTGAAGTGGTGACAAGAAAAAAAGCTAAAGCAGTTGATGGGTTAGGTAGCATTAGCATACCAAAGCCAGCATGGCATCTCCTTTCTTCATATGTAGCAGGCTCCAAATCTGTCCTTTTGCAATGGAAAACACATGATGTTTTCAAATGGAATTTTTTCCTTTCCAGTCCAGAGGAAAAAAACAGTTTGGTCACTGTGTGCTCAGCCTCTGGGCTCAGAGGTCATCATTGGGCTTCCAAAAACTCAGCAGGCATAGGAACAACACAGAACACAGAATCTTTGTGGGGAGCTTGTCACAGGAAGTGTGGTGAACCCTAAAGGATTTTGTGGCGTGAATTGGCAAGAGATGTAGCAGCTAGTGCTGTGGAGTAAACGTTACCATACCCCAAGGCTGCTGTAGGTAGAATACTGCTCTGAAATAGCAGGGGCAGGAGGCTGGGCTCTGTGAAGCAGACTGATGCTGCCTGTCTGCTTTCACCTGCTGAAGACTTGGTCACCTAGAGCACCAGCTCTCTTTTCCTGCTGTGTTATGATGATGTTGCTGTGTATAACAGGTGCTGGTTGTCATTTACTGTGCTATTCGTTTAGATGGAACAGGGAGTACTGTATGACTCCTGTGCATCAATTTTTTTTTTTTACTTTGTTTTTGGAGTCCAGTAGCCTTTACCCCACCATGTGGCTGGATTTCTGCCTGTTGGGCAGGGTTTTCCAGGGAGAGCTGGTAGCTGAGAGCAAGCTGTGCACCAGCTGATTTATTCCACTGATGCATGTGTTGCTCACGCCCCTGAGCAAGAGCATAGCTCTGTGACTGTTAGCATACACTAAGCATCCAAGTGAATAAACAAATACTTTTAGGACTCTAAAGGTTGACTGCAGTGCTCCAGATCTGATGAAGTCTGACTGCTTTTTTTTTTTTTTTTTAATTATTTTCCTATCTGGAATCTCCAGCCTATAAAATGTTTTATAACATTGCTTAGTTTTTAATAATCTGGATGATTTTTATGGTTGTTTACCTACTGGTTCTCTACAAGCTGTTAGGTGGTTGATAGTGAGAGCAATAGAGTGGGCATTCTTTTTTACTAAACAGAAGAGAAGATATGTATGAGCCTAGCCTGCCTGCTCCACCGAGTTCTCCAGAATGGAGCAGTAGGAAGAAGCCATTTTCCTGACACAGATTTTCCTGTAACTTGTGCTTGTACAAAAGCAAGATGATGCAGACACCAAGTTTGCTCTGAGGGCCCTGTATGGATAATAAAATGTATGATTTCTTAAGGGATGCAGTCAGCTTCTCAACAGTGCTCCTTGTCCATTGTTTGCCATCCAGTTAGTTAGAAAATCTAACTAAATCTAGTGCAAGACTTTTTTTTTTTTTTTTTTTTTTTTTTTTTAATCTCCAGGCTTGAACACGGTGGGTTTTGTGTGCCGTGAGAACGTGTTTCTCAGTCAGTGGGGAAATTGTTCAGGCAGCTGAGTTTGCTGTGTGGGATGTAAGCGAGCATGAGATGGAGGAGCAGTGGAAGTGGACTCTGCGAAGATTTAATCATTAAAGGTTGTGGTTAATCTGTACTTACTAATTCAGAAAGTGCTGAAGTGTTTTAAATAATGTTTGGTGTGGCAGTGCTTGTGTGGGAATTGAGAACAACCTCATTTTAGTTACAGTATCTTAGTTGTAACATTGCAGTGCCTTGGAATGAGATGAGAAGCTGCTTTGTTGATTTCCAAAGACTTCTAACCAGCTTTTAGTATAGAATTGCAGTGTCTGTATATAAAGCTTCCCCCGTATTACTTCTCAATACAAATCATACCATATTATTTCCTTATAATTGCATTCAGTATAGTACACAAATTGTTGTTCCACCATCTCAGAGGAACACTGTCATCTTAAAAAGCAGGTCAGCTTGCAGGGGACTGAAAGTGTAATAAAACAATAGCTCTGCATGTCAACTGCTCTGTACTTTATAGAGAATTTCACAGCTGCACTGTCCAGTATTCAAAATATTGAAGTGACTTTGTGTGAAGGGCTCACAAACTTGCATGGAAAGCTACTGTGCAAAACTCTCTTGCGGGGAAATAGTCGAGGGATAAGAACCAACTTTCCTCTCCTGAATTGAGTTTCTCGAATTTCTTGTCTTGAGCATTCCCTGGTGACAAGGGGGCAAGGTGTTGTACCACAGTGTGTTGCAATATCTGCATTCCATTGAACTTTGAACCTCGATTTGAAGGACTTTTTGAACAAGACAAGTAGACGAGCACAAAAAGGGTCTAAGGTACATCGTGTATAACTGTCAAAGAGGAAACTTTCAAATAGGACTTCAAACACTGCAGGAGCTGTAGTTGGGCTGTGTTATACTGGGAATTCTCTTTTGGTAAGTTTGATTATCTGCTTAATCAAAATTGGAAGGGCAAAGTTTTGTGAGAGGTTTTCATTTGGGAATAAACAAGTTATTATAGGAATAGTCCCTGCCATGGTTTTTCATTTCAGAAGGATGATAATTCCTTAAAATCGGGGGTGTAAGTGTGGCTTCTCTTGTGCTCCTTGCAAAGTAGTTCACTCGACTACAGTTGAGTTCAGAAGTACAGGAAAGATGTTTTCTTCCTGTTTTGGGATATATTGTTTTTACCCAGCTGTTGTTTTATAGCTTGAAGCCAGTAGGATTCTTGTTCTGGTTGTCCTTTCTACCATGAGACGCACGAGAAAAGAAGAATGACCCAGTATGTGGATGTGGTTGCAGAAAATGAAATCTCTCCCCTCTTGCTGTGAGGACTTGGGCAGAAAGGTTTACCTGTCTTGACTCTGATGGGTGGGGGGAAAAAAACCAGCTCTGTACTGTGCAATGGGGAACTGAAGAAAGTGTTCTTTGTGAGATTAAAAGTTTGTCTTGGTGTATATGCCTTCCTCCCCAGTACAGATGGAAATGCATGCATATATGACTTCTGTGTGAATATGTGCATATGCCCATGGTTCATATTTCCAGCTGAACGCTATGAATTTGGGTAAGCTTTGTATTTTCCTTAGTTAGGTCTCAAAGACTAACTTCTGTACTGCTCAAGGATTTTACAAATGATCAATTTTTCTTGTGAAAGCTTCAGCCTGTTCTTCTTTGTACCTTAACAATGAAGAAAATACTCCCCCCCCGTGTGTGTGGAAGATGACAGATTTTGAGGGGTTTAGATCCCTAAGATGAATATGGAAGCTCTTAGAGCCATGTGTTATACTGAATTGCTGACAAAATGCTATTTAGCACCTGAGCGCGTAGTTCTCATCTGCCACTGATGTGCTTCCTGGTTCTGGTTCCTGTTTGAAGGAAAATGTACCCCATGTCCCAGGTGGGACTGTGCAGTCTGTGCTAAAGCTGTGTTGCCATGGCTCCATAGGAGGGGTACCCAGGCTAAGTAGATTAAAGCTAGCCCAGGAACATCTGCTCTTTGCACTGCAGTCTGTTATCTAAAGGCAGAATCAGACCTATCAAGGACTCAGAAGGAAAGCTCTTGCTAAGAAGTAGCAACTCTGAGTCCCTGGAGCAGGTGGAGGCTGCTAAAAGAGACTAAGGCCAGCTTCACAGCGTGGTATTACGCACACAAACCCAAATCTACAAAATAAAAACAAATGACAGAAACCCCAGACCCGTTTAAAGGGGAAGAGTGACATCTTGTGGGCTTAGCTTGCAATTTCCCACCAGAAATTTTGTGGTGACCAGTTCTGGCCACTTTAACCTCAGGGATGGCTCCTTTTAGCAGCTGTTTTGTCCTGGGGCCCAGGAGTGGGGGGTATATGAACACACAGCAGTGGGCTAGTTGAACGTTAAGCTGTAGGAAACCACTCCGGACTGGTGTGATGAAACACTGTATAGAAAATGTGCAAGGTTACTTCTGTATCTCTGAAAGTTTTAGGAAGGCATTAATAAGTGAGATTAAGAGGCTTTAAACCGGTCATGCCTGTTGTACGTCAGGTATGAACTTACTTCCTTAGGTTGATTTCTCTCTGTCACCCTTAAATACATGAAGAATGAAGCTTATGTTTTTCTTGTTCTGGCTTTAAAACCAGGGACTTATCCAATTCTGTCTTAATTGTTTGTCTTCTCTTGCAGCAGTCAGCAGAGCAGCCAGCAAAGCAGCCACGACGATGACCCGTGCCGATTCTTGAGCCCTCACATGCGTGACGACAGGTGAGTCTGTTCCTGGCTGAACTGCAGGGAATTCCTGCAGCCACTCGGTAAAATTTGATGGGCCGGGCTGATTGAGACCTTGTTTATTTTTCCCTCTGTCTCTGACAGTTACCTAACAAGAAGTGTGGTTAGGTGTGACTTAATTGGTCTTCTCAATGTCTGAAAAGATGCTTTTTTCATGTTCTTAAAAGTAGAATGTGTGGGACAAACATATTTAGTCTCTGGGCTAGCCTGAATTTTATTCTCGTGCTCATTCTCAGACTTGTTCCCTAAAATTTTAGCTGGCGTAGGCTGCTATATCAAATCTCCTGCATACTGATCATTAGCAGCTCTGATCTTTGCAAATGCACAAGTGAAATTTTGTGATTCTTGTCCTCAGCAAGCACAATATTGAAGTAGGCTGTTAAAGTCTGCTTGTGATGTGCTGGCACAGTCGTCAGTTACCAGAGCTCATTTCTAGCTGCTTGGTCTAAGAACTGCTGTGAAGTTCAAGAGGAAACTTAAGTTTCTTGTACTTAGGGTTGATTTATGACTGCTTTGCGCTGCAGCACTGGCACAAAAGCTGTTGTAAAATGAATACTTCGTGTGTGATTTATTATAGTTGCTTTACCCGGTGCCGTATGATTAAGAGTTCTACTGTAACTTGTAGCTCATCTTGTGAGCCTGAAAATGCTTCATTCTCTTCTGTGTGTGAACTGAGCCCTGAGCAATTACTGCCGTTCTGTCCTGGACCAGCTCCTGCGGGCCTGTTTCCCTAATAAGAACCTCGGGTCCAATGTTTTCTCTGGACTTTGGTTTCTGACATTTTCCATTTTGTTACCGTGCTGCTCAGGGGAACCATGTTTCATTTTCCTTTAGCGAAGTGACTGTGGATCACAGGGAGCTGGCAAGAGTGTGTGTGCTGAGACTTGGGATCTGGTTCTTTTTAGATGCTGCATAGTGGATTGAGGAGTATCCGAATGTGGCTTCTGCTCTGCCTGCTCTTATCCTGGTGTAGGCAGAGAAGAGCTCTGCTCCAGCTCTGTTACTCAGTTATCCACCCAGGCTAGCTTTGAGGGCAGAGGTCTGTCTTACTGACTGCAGCAGGGCAAACGTACCTAGCTCAGATTCCCCGCTGATGTCAAAGACCGATGGATTGAGTAAGAATTGAGTAACAGCTGAGGGAGCATCTGAGGAATTGACTCACTTGAGAGAACATCCTGACCCTGGAGAGCTAATTAATATCCCAGCAGAATTTGGCTCTGAATTAGCGCCTGGTAGTTGCAGCTAACCTTTTTCTCCATATGTTTCCCTCCAATTATCAGTCTCTCTGGTGCTGTGGAGCCTGGCGTAATTGACTAGTGGGGAGCGATGTTTGCAACCAGTAAATAACGAATCTGACAGCAAAGCAGATGGGTACTTGAATTATACCTGGGCTTTCTCTATGTAGTGCATGCTGTTGCATGATTTGATCTGGGATTTCATAAGTTAAGCAGGGTTAGGCTTCTTCAATATTCAGGGGTTTTCCAGGCATGGCAAGGAGGGAATAATTTGGAAGTGTGTTGGGTTTCACATGTATATTAAACCATGGCCTTTAGACTAAGTGCTGAGAGCATCTTAGTTGCTGGAAGAGATGTGTTTTAGCTGGAGTGCTGTCAGATTTCAGGCGTCTTTGTGCAGAGCCAGGGTGATGGTGAGCCTGCAACAATCTTGCTGCCTAGATTGAATTTCAAGTCAGCTTTGGGTTTCATGGAAAATCCTAAAATGGCCTTTATGTCATCTTTGTCTGCTCAAGTAGTTGCATCAGGCTTTACTGGTGCAGTCTCTCTTTGGATAGCAGTGACTCTTGCTCATGTAACTTGTCAAAAATGCCTGTCAAAATCATTTTGAGTTTCCTGGAAGATCTCAAGCTGAATGTGAATTAGGCGAACAAAACTCATGAGAGCTTGCTACTTAATGTTCCTTTTAGCAAAGTTGAAGGTTGTTTCTGAAGCATCTTGAATCTGTCAGACTCTTAGACACAAATGAGGAGGTGCTTTCTCAGTGCTCTGTGGTGGTGGTGTTGCCCAGTAACAAAGGGTCCTCCAGCCAAACACAGTTTTTAAACTCTCCTCTCTTTTATGATGGTGAACACCTACAGGCAGTTCTGTTTGCTTGTTTAAATGATGATCCTACAGAAGTTCTAAGCAAAAATAACCAGGGTTTCAGAAGTGCTGTAAATTGTGACAAAAGCTGAGCAGAGCAGGACAGGAGGGGGGACAATGAGAAGTCATGTGGTGCGCACCTTCTCTTGGCTGGCATGCTGCCTCTCACAGGAGGCAGCCTGTGCTGCACTGGAAGGAACAGAGGAGAGAGCGAGTGAAAATCTGCATCCACATCAGAATGTATGGAAAAGAGCTGAAAGAAGCTACCCCAGCAAAAGTGAAGGGATGCTGAGTTGCTGTGTTGACTTTGGGATTTAAAAAAAAAAAAAAAAAAAAAAACAGAGGAATACATAGCTGAGGATATGGGCTAGGCATAGCCAAGACCTTAGCTACCTGCATGCTCTTACTGTAAAAGATGGTACCTGGGAATGCTGCTTATGGAGTTAACTGCTCAGTGACAGATTTCCAACGATCATGCTCCAGCCCTTGGGCTCTTTCAGAGAAGACTCAAATTGTTTTGCTGGCAGATATGCTCAGTGCTCTCTAGCAGCTCTGTTTCTCGAGGTGTAAGCACTGCTCTTGGATGGTGCGTTGTGAAGTACAGCCATGGTCCAGAACCCATACCCTGAAAAGGTGTCCTGCAGCACAGCAGTGAGGCAGGTCTGCCATCTGCATGTATCTTCTCTGAGGAAAAAGCTTTCCTTCTGCAAAGTCATGTAAGTTGTCACGTGCCTGTCATGCCTGGTTGTTTATGCTGAGAGGGAGCTGATTTTATTTTGTCTTGGTAAATATGTGCTGTACAGGTATTCTTTGGAGTCATGGAAAAGAAAAGTGAGGATAGAAGGAGCTGGGTTTTTCCTGAACTCTGGGCTCAGCTCCTTGCTCTCTGATTCCCTGGGTGAGTTTGGATGAA
Source organism: Alectura lathami (assembly GCA_013399715.1). NCBI lineage: Eukaryota > Metazoa > Chordata > Aves > Galliformes > Megapodiidae > Alectura > Alectura lathami. The sequence continues at coordinate 135,147 of VXAV01006605.1, forward strand.
TCATTTTAATGATGCTGTCTATGAAATAAGGAGAATTATTTTCTTACCTCACAGGAAACAGATAAGAGAGGATGAATTAAGTCTGTGGGTTGTTCAGATGCTAAAACACTGTAGCTATGAGTATGAAGATGAGCAGTAGAGCTGAGGTGATGTCCAAATAATTGTGCTTACAAGCATCTTGACTTAAAGTAATTGAAGAAGTGGATAAGGTTGGGATGGTGACAGCTAGAGGCTTGGGTGAGATGTGTGCAAATAAGATTCCCTAATCAGTGTAGCAAGACAAGGCTATATATGATTTGCTCTGAGCTTTCGTCTGGACGAAGTCTAAGGTCACAAACCTGCTCCTGCTTGAGCCAAGGGCTTGTTCTTCCTCATGACGCTGTGGCACCTATCAGGCTCAGGAGTCAGAGGGAGTTTTAATTAAGGGTAAATATTAAGCTACTGAGCTGGAGGGAAAATCATTTCTTGCCCTTGTGCACAGTCTGAGGAGGAGATGAGCTGGTAAGGTGGAGAGGTGAGTGTGGAGAGTATGGGGATAGAAAGCAATAGGACCCAGAATGGAGAAGAGAGAAGCAAGTGGCTGTTTATGGCAATCATAATAAAAATGGAGGAAATGAGAAGAGCTAATTTTAAGATATCTCAGTTTCTTATGACCTGTATCTTGACTGCAACTGAATTAGCCCCCCTGGGCTGTGCAGCATCTTGTTCTGATAATTCCAGGGCTGCAGGGTTTTTTCTTTCATTTGCATAAGCTAATAGGGGTTTCTAAATACAAGGGATCAAAGCTGATGAGAGAACTCCCAAAAAGATTAGGGACCAACTTAAGAGATAGACAAGTTTGAGAAATTTTGCCTGCCACTTGGATATCCAGGAAGTTGTGCAAAGATCTGAAAGGTCAAACTTGGAAACTGTGCCAACGTTACAACCTTGGGGTGTGTTTGAGAAGTTGGGAGAAATCGCATATTTTAGTAGTGTACCCAGGACGTGTTTATGCTGCATCATAGCCTGTGTCCCTTTTCTCCTCGGCAAGAAGAGAAGCTGGTGTTACTGTGCTGTTTCTCCATTCACCTGCAAGTGGAAAAATGGCAAACATAGCTACCTCTGCAGCCTCGGAGAGAATTATTTTTTTTTCCCATGGCTTGGGACACCTGCAGGTAGAGGGATCAGAGCTGAGATGTGGCCATTATGCTAGGTCTGTTTTTGAAGGCAGAGGATAACAAAGCCCAGGGCCCTTTGTTTGTGTGTCTGGATGTGGCAATCCTGCAAGGAGCGCAGTGCAGCAGCGCTGACCCCGAGTTGTGCTGAGCTGGGCAGCACGATGCAGGGCCCCCTGAATGAAGGAGAAAAGCTTTCTGGAGTAAAATAAAGGTATGGATGTGGCTTTAGGAAGGTTTCCAACAGTGGTGCCAAAGATCCTGCTGTGGAGAACTCAGAGGCTAGAGAGCTCCTCGGGAGTGCTGGGTCGGATTCCTGACGCTCCTGCAGTGACTCTGGGAGCAAGATGCTTTCCTTAAATCCTGGTGAGTCAGTTGGACTTAATATTAAATGGGCTAGCTTTGGAGAAGCTTAACCAGAATGGCGCAAGTCTCCTTTGTCACACAGGAAACATGGCTAATGTTTAGAGCCAGAGCTGGCGTCCTCCCCCCTCCTCCTTGCCTCCCCCTCGCTGCTGATTGCTGAGCCCCAGCACTGATGCTGAGCTGCAGAAGACAGGAAGAACAGTTGAAGAGCAGCTCTCTCCACTTGGATTGCCAGATTCACTACTGTCAGCGAAGCTATTGTGAATGGAAATAGCACCTGCCCTGTTCCTCATGAGCCAGCATTGTTCCTTCTTTTGGAGATAGGCTGTTGTTAATTACAGAGTGTGCCTGGAGCTGTGCTGTTGGATAAGGCTGGCTGTTAACAACCAGCTGGAACAAGATGAATTCCTCTGTTCTGTGTTCAGCTGAGAACCTTCTTTTGCACCTGGCATCCCAGCTCAGTGATTCTGCCCTGCAGAGGGGTAGGCTGTTAAGGACAAAGTCTGTAATCCCTGTTCCCTGAAATCCTGAGTGTTCTGTCAGTGAAAATGATAGAATGGTTTGGGTTGGAATGGACCTTAACGATCATCTAGCTCTAACCCCCCTGCCATAGGCAGGGACACCTCCCACTAGACCGGGTTGCTCAGAGCCCCATCCAGCCTGGTCTTGAACATTTCAGAAAGTCAGTATGGGATTTAATTCATCAAAATTTGTGCTCTGCTCAATGCACCTTCCATTCTTGTTCTTTTTCAATCTTAAGGAGACTGATCTGAGAGCAATTTGTGATTTTGAAGTAAGGGGAATAGTCCCTATGCTTCCCTTGTCTGTGACTGATGGGGTATGGATGGACAGATACCTCTCCTTGTCACCTGTTCCAGTCAAACAAACAGGAGGAGACCCTACAAGATGAATTTGCTTTCTTGTGCTCATGTGCTCTGTTATTGCTTGACATGGGAGTCTTGAGCTTTGAAGAGTTCAGAGCTGTTGGCAGGCTTGAGAGTAGGGGAATTTTATGCTTCCTGTAGTAATGTAATATCCTGCCTCTGGGCATTAACTGCTTGCCACGGGTAAGAGGCAGTTTCATTGATGTCATGGATAGTTTCTGTGCAGACAGTGCGCAGAATAGATTGTGAGTCCCCACAATCTCTGAAAAGAAGCAACTCTTATGATTTAGCCCTCTGTTCCAAGTTGTTATGGCAAAAAGATACCTTCCTGTTGCCCTTTTCAAAACACAGCACTGACTTGAGCTTTTAGAACATCCATGCACATCAGGAAAATAACTTCACAAGGAAAGGCATGATCTTATACTGGATGTACCAGCAAGGCAAAGTGCGATTTGGATCTTGCTTCTCTGTTTCCTGTTCAGTTCTGTCTCTACTGGACTTGTGTTCTATCATAAGGTAAAAACCCCACTGCGCCTGGCATATCTCACTGAATGCAGAGGAGGTCTGACAGGACTTCGCACAGCTGCGTCACTAGCTCGTGATGCTCAGGAACAGGAGGAGGAGGAGAAGAGGCGTTCTAATGTCCCTTTTCTTCCTTATCTGAGATGCTGGGCAGACTCCTTACCCTGCCTTCCTTCCTGTTCCCAAGAGCAGAGGGCTCAGTTGCGTAACTGGTTTTCAGTTGTAGACCCAAAGTCATGGCCACCCCATCAGCTCTGCCTTCTCTGGGAGCATTGGGATGTTCAGACCATTACAACTGTTAGCTTCAGGCATGTGGAGAAGTGGCAGAGGAGGGGTCAGGAGGCTGGGACACATTATTATTAATGATTCCTTTTCCCAGGCCTCCAGTTCTACAGGTAAGCCTCTTGTCATCATGCAGTACGCTTTCAGCTGCTGAGCCCCTTGCATGGATTTGCCTTTTAACAAAGCATTTACTGAGTCTCAGGGCCTTTGTGAACTGTATTGCAATACTAAAACTTCAATCCTGCTATAAAATCAGCCATCAGAGGGTCTCAGAGGACTTGATTGATTTTAGCCTCTCACCACCGGAGCTAGGGCTTTTTCAAGATGCAGAGGAGCGAGGTTTTTTGAGGGAGCCTGGTGCTTAATTCAGGTTGTGCTTGGCCAGGTTTCTGCAGTGACACAGCCTAATTCAGGTTTTACAGCAGTCACTGCCTTTCCCTTTGAATCTATAGGCCAGAGGTTCCTAAGCCATCAGTTACATCCCATTTGATGTATAGATGTCTTCTTAAACTGGGATGTGGCCTGGGATGTATCCAGGAGCTATGGTTGTCCTTCCACTTGTATTGGTATGCACCTAAATGTGCGTATAGGAGTTCTGACTGTACCAGGGATCTCTTCCTTTTAACACATTGACATGAACTGGTGGTAGAAGTTAGTGCAAGATTTCCTCAAAAAGAACACCATGTAGGCAATACCTCTATCCCACTGTCAGAGAAACCCACCTTCCTTTATGCGAAAACGTTTCAGCTGAGATGTCATCAGAAACCACAGCACACCCACGAGTCCTGTTTTGAGCATGCCTGGCGCTGCAGCTGCTGCTGCAAAAAAAAACCTGAAACGATGTTCTTGGTTCCATTGTATTTTGTGGAGTGATTGACTGATTAATGCAGTGCAGTAAAACAAAGGTATTACTTAATAATAAAAAAAAAAAAGGATGATGTACAGGTCTTAATAATCTTCAGGTCCCTTCTTCCCAATCATTTTTCGTCGTGATGAGAAGATGTTAAGGAGAACACCAGAAATGTTCATCTCTCAAAATATCATTCTGGAGTTCTATGTTACATATTACTTTTTTCAATTTAACTGTCTTCCCTCCCTCTCCTGGTAGAATAGCTCTAAATCTAGCTTTCCATGTGTTACTGGAGTCTGTCTTACTTGCGTACAATATTGCTTGAGGTCCCTGGTCGTAGCCTGGGACCTGATGTGTTATTGGGGTGGAAGCAAAATATGATTTTAGCTGTGTGAACTCCAACTCTAAATCGATGGCAAGAGACGAGCAGTTGATAAAAGAAGATGGTACGGGAAAAAGAACTTGTCCTTTACCTTCTAGGAGGAGAAGCTTTGGAGCCAAAAAGCGCCAGATTGGGAGGGGGTGTTTCCCTCCTAAGATACTACCTGGGAGGTGGAAATGAAGCCTATGTATTTCTTAACAATAGAAGACTAACTTGTGATGCCAAACAGATTTCCCAGCAGAAGAGGGGACTGTACACTGCGTCTGCTTGTGGTAGTGGTGACGATTCAAGTAAGCAGATTGATTGTGGTGTCTGCAACGTGTAGCATCTCTTGCTATACTTAGCACAGTGGTTTGTAATTAATTGCAAGCAGTGGGGTGAGAAGGGTGATCAAGGTGTTAGCTCCTTCAGTTGCTGTAACGTAAATCTGCGTAGATTTTTGTTAAGCGCTCAATGCTTTCAAGCTTTTCCTGAGAGTCTTGGAGATGGAGGAACATCTCCCAGTTTGTAGTGACTTGTTTGGTGTGCAGTGGGCATAGAAGAGAAGATAAATACTCAAGTGAATAGCTGGGGAGAAGCATTGCAGGGATAAGCAGATTAAAACCCATCTGTTGAGCGAGTAAATTGGCAGGCGGGACTGGCACATGTCAAAGGGCAGAAACTGAAGGCTTTTATTTATTTATTTTCCCTTCTAGTGCTCTTCTTGCCTCAGGTTTTAGAGAATTTGTGACTCCAGTATACACCCAAATCAGAAGTAATGTTGCTGTTCATAGCCTGGCTTTCTAAGTGATTGAGTGGGGAAGCTGGATGCACAGAGGGAGGCTGACCATCGTGCCTGAGCCTTGGACTGCAGCTGGAGGGGGGAGCTCTGCTGACCAGCAGTACTGCTGCCTCTGCCTCTCCAGAGACTCCGACAGGCTACAAGTGCAGGAAGGGGAGCTGGCAATAGCTTTTTTTTTTCAGCTTGAATGCATATGTGCTTGTACCCTTACAGAGACCTTTATGGGCCCTTACTTACAGTGCAGTCATCAGCTGCTCTGAAACTGCTTAGCGCAGGGTATTTTCTGTAGGGACACAAGAGTTCCCCAGAAATCTAAGGGCACTTACCTGAACTGGGAATGAAGGTTCTTTTGCATTTGCGTGATGAAACATTCTGCCACGCTTCCTAGATAGCTGGTATCTCTCGTACAGGTTGCTCTGTGTGTGTGTCCCTGAACAAATCAGCTTTATCATAACTACACAGTCAGCACATAAACACTTTATCGTGGCCTTTTCCATGCTTTTAGTGCAATTTATCTTTGGCATATGGAAGTATTTGCAATGTTTACCTTGGAAAATATGTGCATCTTTACACTTCATAGTTTGCTGTCTAAATGAAGAAATACCAAGCATTCAAAATGAGTTGCAATACAAAATAAAGAAGCAGAAACAAGACGGGGGCTGTTTGGGAGTTCTGTGGTGATGGTAGTTAAGAACTTGATTCTTGCTGCATTCCATGGATGTTGGAAATAAGATGTTGTTTGGAAATGCAGTGTACAGAAAAGAATGTAAGACAGAGGTAGTGAAGTGTTACATGCTTGATGGAGAGGTGTTCTTCTAACTTTGGGTTTTACCTGCCTCTTTTTATACACTTTCTCTCCACTCTCTCCATTCTGCCTCTGGTCAGCAGAGTGCTTGACCCAGTGAGGAGGAGCTCATCTGTGTGCCCCCATAGCAGTAGCAAAGTCGTCAGAGATTTGAATGCAGCTGTGCCTTTAAAATTGAATCGTCTGTGATAGAAGAAATCTGAGAGCAGAGAAAGGAAACCAGTGCCTCTTGCGCAGAGCAAGCTCTTTGGAGATTTCTCCATTGCACTGCCTTCTCATCAGCCTAGTCACTGCTCCTTCCCTTTGGGGCCAAAGTGCAGTGCCTAGAATAATAGCAATAAAAGTCATCCCAGAATCATCTTAATGGTAACATTATATCTTTCTGCGGTGGACTCTGAGGTCACCTCTCTGTGCTGCTTTCTCCCCAAAACTGTGCGTGTGTAAACGAGCTGGGATTCCATCTTCTTCTGACTCAACAGCGGTTCATTCCCTCGCTGCTGAAGCGACACTTGCTCAGGTTGCTGGGGAGTGCATTGGCACTTGGACAGACTTCCCTATTTCTGCAGATGACTGTAACCGTGTGAGTGCTCACTGTGACCTCTGCATTTCTTCTTTTCCTTCTCCTCTTTCCTTGTTTATCTTCCCATCCTTTTTTCTCTTGGCCTTTGCAGAATATTTGTTGTGCAATTCGGTGATAAGATGGCAGCATGCATCTCCCCACCGCACCATGCATCGTAACAAGGTCAGGTGTTGTTATGGGTACTAACCAAGGTCTGTCCTTGAGCCCTTCTGCTAGACCTCTGCTTTCCTCCTGTGCTCCTGCAAGTTTGACCTAAAACTTTTCCTTAAGCCCTTTCTGCTGCTTGTTCTCCCTTCCCTCCTAAGTACCTTACCATAAATCTTCAGTTGTAGTATGTTGTTGATGTGCTCTGTCCCCCTTACCCTTTTGTTTTTGTTTAAATGGCAGGTCGTATGTAATGTGGGCCTTGCTTGAGGGTTACAGGTCTATCAAAGTTTCAGGCACAGTAAGGTGGTGGTAATTCTCACCTGTGGAAAAGAATCTTCAGGCTCAGACTCTCTTGTGCAAGCCTCACAGGCTGCTGCTTTATCTCTGCAGCACTTTCCATGCATTTGTGCCTTCCAACGCAGAATCTTTGTTCTGGGTTTCAGAATGAAGGGTGGCTTTGTGGTGTGTGACGCAGTAAGATAAGTCATCCTCTGTATTGTGTTCCTAGTTGCAACGAGTTATGCTTTTTTTTCTACCCTGTTGCCGATGTGACTTTTACTGGAAGATCCCTCTAACATGTAAGAGTGTGCTTGGGCTGTGGAAGGCTTTTATTGCAGGGCGGAGATGCCTCTGTCTGCAAACTGGAAGCTTTTGTCTAAGACAAAACACACATTCCTCTGTTTTTTCCTTCTTGAAGTCAAAATATTGTATGCATGTTCCAGCTGCATGTTTCTTACCCCTTTGTCTGCAACATCTGGGGTTAATTTTTTTTTCGCTCAGGAGAGCATGTTGCATTAGATGCATTAGATAGCCAGTGGGTCCAGATCAGTACAGAAGGCTTTGTTTCTGTGATATGCTCCCTCTGTGCCTCTATGGATTACTCTGTACGCAGCGCCAGCCCAAAGGCTGAAGTTTATACTCTGTTTAAAGATTTAGCTTGACATACTTGCAAGGCTTTGTATTGCAAAGGATCCCAGGTCTTGGCTGTTAGACACTTTGGAGCATTCTGGTTTTGAGAAATCAAGTGTTCAGCATTACACCGAATGAAAATCTTGTCCCAGTAAGCTGTTGGCTAGGGTGTGACATGCTGCATGCCATGAGTTACTTCAGAATATCGTGACTCAATGAAAGGGGAGATGATTAGTCCGCAGCACTTCTGCCCAAAATTATGAAGCCTTGCTGCCTTTTCATTGGTGGCTGCAGGTTACTTGAAGTGGAAAGTAAAATTAGAAGATGGGTTTTAACTTCCTGACCAATTCAAATCAAGGAGGAGTTTCATGGCATAGTTCCTATGCCATGAGTCATGAAGCTTTCTGTTGTTAGCCTGCCCCTTCCCACAGTGAATGAGCCTTTTTGGGGAGCTGGGGGAAGGTTGTTACACCACTGCAAGCAGATGGAAGGTTAAGAGTCCAAACATGTGAGACAATGAGGGGAAAATGATCCAAAAGACTCTATGTGAAAGCAACATCCCTCTTGTAATATTGCTCAAGAAAGAAGCTGTAGCAGTCTGAATCATGCCAGTTTCTCTACCCTGCTGATGTTGATCTTTCTCCCTACAAAAAAAGTATTCTTCTCCCTCCCAAGTCTCTGTAGGGAATTACTTTTTTTATGCCTTTTGTTAGAGAGGAGCTTCTCTCTGTTCTTTTCCATGATAGCTCAAGTGCTGTCTCTTCTGCTGTGATGCTCTCACATGCTCTTCTGCCTCAGCTTCCCCTCCAAGACCCTAAGACACAATCTGCATGCAATGACAAACTGCACTCAGTGTAGAAAGTGGCTTAGATGCACTTTCTGTTCTGTATACAGTGTGACTACAGCTCCCATGATGCCAGGAGTGTGAAATGCATATTATATTTCTGGAAATGAGCCTCACGTGACTTCCCAGCTGCTGCAGCAAAGAGGGAGTCCCTTCTGGGATTTTTCCCTGGGAAATGGAGGTGTGCCCTAGCTTGCGGATGCTGTGATTGCATCTTACAGCAGAGGCTGCAGGGCTGCAGAGCGCTGCTGGCATCAGGAAGGATTCAGGAACTTATCCATCTGGCTTATTTTCCTAGGGGTCTGTACACCTAAACACTGAGGTACAGAACAATGAAACTACCTCTTCTTTACATTCTGGCATTCTTCACAGCTGTGCTTTCTCTTCCTTTTAACATTTGCTGATATTTTTTATTATTATTTTTGTATCCCCCCCCAACACCCACTAATTCTGCCACTAAGAGGTTTGTCCTTGCTTGCACATTACACAGACTTTTTTTTTTTGACTGCTGTCCCCAGCTCCTGGAGACTTCCTTTTCTTGCCACATGGGAGAATCAAACCACAGCCAAGTGGCACCTCACAGGTAGCCTGCTGGACTCTGCCTGCAGATCACATGTTTTTAGGGAATTAATGTTCCTAAGTCCTTTGTTTCTATGGTGTGTATACCTAAATAAGTAATTTTTGGTTCACTGGATCTCTGAGTGGTGACTCTGCTCTGGTTAGCGTGAAGCTAGAACTGTGATGATTCTCCAGCAGCAGCAGAGTGACACTGCTGTATCTGTACAGGCCTGCCCTGCTGGCCGTGTGGCAGTATGTGACTGTTTGGCTGGGCAATGACCCTTCCAGGTAGTGCTTATAACAAGAAATGGTTTTCAATTTGGCAATTACAAGCTCATACCCCAAATGAATGTGACACCATTGCTGTATCTATTCACAGAGCTTTGGAGCCTTACCCACACCTCCAGTGCGTCATGCTAGGTTGTCTGCTTCCGAAAAGCGGACTTCCTCAGGAGGCGTTTCCTGTCTGCTCTGAGGTTCATGAGCTAGTATGCCCTGCTGGAACTAGATAGCTGCTGCTGTAAAGAGAATGCAGCATGGAAATCCAACTTTTTCTGAAATACAAGCCTTGATTTTTACAAGCAGGTGACTCGTATGCATCGCAGCAGAAACACACCAGGAAGAGACCATTTTTATAGACTTGTAATATAATACAGAATGTAGGACGTTTAGTGAGACTGCTTTATGGAGTGTGCGTGTATGCCTGAGCGCAAGAAATGAATAGTATGGTTTTGCAGAAAGTAGGTGGCTGCTATTGAATGTGTGTAAACTGTTCAGTGCGTTGTAAATTACCTGTGCCCCCTGGGCCTCCTGCACTGTGGTGGTGCCAGCCGTGTGCCTGAGCACAGCTTGCTGCACTGCTCTATGAATAAGCACTTTCACGCAGTGATGTTTCTAGCCCTCAGAGGCTCTTCATTTGACTGAGTTCTGCAGTGTGGCTTTTTTTTTTTTTTTTTTTTTTTTTTTTCCCTCCAGCCTTCCTCTCCCTCCCTCCCAGCGCGGATTGCTCACGTCTGTCTGCTCTGCCGCTCTGACCATGTGCGTGCGGCGGCTCCCGGCTGGCTGACAGGCTCCAGGCTGATTTTTCTGTCGCCGGCAGGCCAGGGGGAGCCTGTGGGAGCGGGAGGGAGAAGCCGGGTGGTGGATGGGGCTGGCTGAAGTCACCCAGTGCCGCCAATCGGGGCCGGCCGCAGCCGGGCAGGGCCTTGGCAGCTCCGGGCGCCTCTTGACGCTGGCACAGATTCACCTTAGAGGATGATTTGGTGTTTGCAGAGTCTGAGCGGAGGGTGTGCACCACAGAGTTCCTAGTTTAGGCCCAGTAATTTCTGAGTGTTATCCTGAGGTGAGTGTTCTCAGTAGGGTGCAGATGACTAACCCCCGCCTTGCATTTTTCCCTGCACGTGTTAATCTCTCTTTAAACGGTCTCTTATCTTTTGCAGCATTGCTTCTCCGCCTGTCTGGCTGTCCTCCTCTCACGCTTTTCTTTCAGAAGCTGCCTCTTCCTTCCCCACTTCCTCCTCACCCTGATCCCTCCTCCTTTACCCACCATGCTGCCCAGGGCCCACTCACTGTCTTCCTTTCTCCCGATTTCTGAAGCACCCATCCAGGGGGTTCGTTGTCACTCTCCCCTCCCATAGAGCAAGAGGGAGAAAGAGCAGCATGGCCTCTTATCCCTGGGACAGGCACAGGTTGCCGCCTGCTCCCTGCAGGAGCTCAGACGTGAAGCTGGGAGGAGGATGCTGTCTGTTTCTCAGTATCCTACAACAATTTGGGGCTGTGGGGGGAAGCAGTTGGGAGGGCTGGCAAATAACTTGGATTTTATGCCAGGCTCCAGTCAGGAAGCTAAATTGAGACCATCAGCTTGAGATGCTTTTCCTTTGTGTTTGGGGGCAGCAGGGAGAACTTGGGGCAAGCTCTTCCATGACTTTCATGTTGCTCTCATCCACCTGTCAAATTGTTTGTCCTTTCTTCCCCATCCTTTTTTTGACTCTCCCTTTTTCTCCCCCTTCTCCTTCAATGGTCTTGCTTACTGATAGGCCAAGCAGAAAACATGGAGACGTCTGATATGGCGACAGCAAAGGTAGGATGGAAATGCTGCCGGCCTCACTGTGCGTAAGTGGTTTCGCTTGGCAACTTCTTATTTTCTCTCACCCTTTTTGCTTTCTTCAGACGCTTTTCCCTGATGCTGGGAGTGATTCTAGTGCTGGGGTTGACAACAGGATTCACATTCCAGGAGGAGGTTGATATTGTGGATGAGGTCTATATGTTGCTTTTCTTGTAAGATTTGAGATAAAATTTTCCTGTCCTAAAATGTCGATGCTTTAGGCCGAGATGGAGGTGGGAGAGAAATAGGAGTCCACATTGCCGTCAGCGGCAATTTTTCCTTTGTCCAAAGGAATCCCCAAGGAGAGAGCTGGGATGCTGGCTGAAGCCTGGCTTGCTGCTGTGTGAGAAAGTGTCGCTAGAGGGTGCTTTAGGGGCAGGTTTCCCACTGAGCCTGCCTCCTGCAGCAGATGTGCCTTTTGGCAGCCTGATTCCCCCCCCAACCTTTTTCTCACCCAGGGGAGTGCCAAATGAGAAAGTAATTGGAGCTTGTAGATGCATCTGTCCTTTTTCTGTGAGCTTGTCTGTTGCCTGTACTGCTTTCTTTGCCCAGGTTGTAAGTTCTGCTCTTGGGGCTGACGGATGGGCAATCAGTGGGAATGGAGGTGGATGGGATGAGATGGGCTCATGAGGGGGAGATGGGAGGTGGATGCCGTACATGGTTTCAGCATGCTCCAGGGAGAGCCAGGAAGCGCAAAAGTAACTCAGGATTAAATTGTTGTCTCGTGGCTGGGGATACTGGTGGTGCCTTCATAGCAAATGGTTGTTTTCTACCACAAGCCTGCCCCTGCATAACTTTACTTGGCATTGCGGCAAGATTAATGTGCAAGATGTCTGCAAATATCTCTTGTTGTGCTGTTATCTCAGCAGTGTGTAAAACTAAGAGAAGTCAGAGCTTGGAAAGAGTGGGAAATGGCATTTGTGGTTATAAAGCACCTGCTTTGTAGCCTGCGCTGCACTGGATGCTCTAGCATGGCCACGTGGTGTTCTGTGCTCCAGGAGGCACCTGTTTCACATGGAAGTAGTCTGTGGTTAAAAACCCCATGGTGCTGTTCAGATTTTAGCGCTTACTCTTCTACCTCAGTTAAAATTTGAGTAAATATTTTCCATTTTCACATTTGTTTCTGCTAAATACTGTGTACTTTGCAGCTCGGTTTCCCATAAATCCTGTGAGACTGGATGATGCTTGTGGTTGTGGGTTTTCAGGGTCTGAGTTTGTGGCATCAGTCAAATTCTGTGAAATACTTCAGGGTGAGTGTTACTTTTTGAAGGTGAAGTCATTCTCACGATCATGTTAGCACAGATTTCAGCTGTCTATCCCTGCAGACCCACTTACAGCTGTAGTACTTGAAAAAATTTACCACTGAGGATGTCAAAAGGCCAAGTATCATTGAAGCCAATTGAAAATGATGCTCAATTATAACTTCTTCTTGGGGGGAGGGGAGAATTTTCTGTATTGAAAAACATGTTTTAGTACACCTACACCTGTTGTTCTGCAGTTTCTTGTTTTAAATTAAAGGAAAAAACAATCTAGAGAGTTGCTAAAGGAACATCTTGGTGTGAATGTACTGGAAGTCTGATTATCTTTTCAGAAAAATTTCAGAGTGCAAAAAAATCTAGTTTGAACCTTCTAAAGCAAATACAACTGATTATGTGAGTGTTAATGCAATTAGTATAGATTTGTTTGCATTTGCACCATGTCAAATGATGTCTAGTCCCCTATTCTTTGTTGAAACCAAACTTTCGTCCACGATCTATTCTCTGTTCTCAGTTTGGATCTGTATGACCCCAGTTCTGGCTGGCATGGAGGAGCCTCCAGGAGATGCTATTCATCTTGCTGCATTTCTGCTGGGGTTAACCTGGGCCCTGGGCTAGGAGAGAATTTGAGGGGAAGGCTTACCAGGTTTGTTTTCCTTAGACTGAGTGCTGAGGGTGTCCCTGGGCTGTAACACAGGATGTTGCTTGCTTCCACGTCTGCTCTCCATTGTATTGTGCTGCTGCTTCCTCTGCTGCCGGGACACCTTTCAGGGTATCTCAGGCACTGGCACTTCCTGGCATGCCAGAGAATGATCCTGTATTTAGCTCTTTAAAAATAGAGAGGCATAGCTTTGAATAACTTCTGTCTTGTGTTTTTAATCCAAGGGTAATCACTCATCCACATCATGAGGCTTTCTGCAACTGTCAGTGGAAGCTGTTTACCCCATGCATGCGGTGGGGCACCTTGCAGTGGGGTTGTGACACGCTGTCCTGTCACCTTGTGACTTGTATGGTGCCCTGCTAGAAGTCAGAGTCCTGTTGTTGCCCCTTACTGAGAACTGAAGGGAAAAGTGGTTATGCTGTTAGCACAGAAAATTAGCGCAGCCTAAAATGCTAGAGTGCTTCCTGGGAAAGCATGAATCACTTTCCAGGTAATCAACTAGTGGAAACCTGTAACCTAAGTCAGTGCGATGTCTTTCATTCCCCTCACGTCAAAAGGCTCTTGTTTTCTGTACCGTAAGTGCGCAGATGGAAAGTCCTCAGACCTTTTGGGGTGGCGTGGAGGTAACTAAGCACCTGATTTACTTGTTCCATCCTAAAGGAAATATGTTTGTTGTATGAGCTGTAACTAGAGCAATGAGTGAAGCAAGAGAAGATGCCAAATATGAGCTGCTGTCATATGAATTCCAGCGGTGACCTCTGTGCTTCCAGCTTTAGCCCAGGCCCTGATGAGGTGATAAAACGTTGCGTGGGAATTGCCTCTTCCTAGCAATCTGACCAGAGCACAGGAGAACGCCAGGACCCGATTCATTGCTGCCTGTCACTTTGCACAGACATTTTTGCCTGTGCAGAGGGAATGTAAAGCACTGTCTCAACTGGACAGTAGCATTTAGTGCTGCTTTCATCCAAGCTGGAGGTCAGAAGAAAATTCTGCCTGGTTTTGCGTAATACGGCCCTCTCTTTTTTTTTTTTTTTTTTTTGGAAATCATGTGGCCTTCAGGGTTTATAGTTACGGGTCAGGAAAATATCCGGTCTTTTTTTCTAACTCCCTTTTCCCTGCCGCTCAGAATTTCCAAGTCTTTCTTCAGTTTGAGAAAGTTTTGTGTGTTTTGTACTTTGTTGCTGTTTTTAGGGTTTGTGTGTGTTATTTGACTTCCTCATCCTGACTGGTGATGGAAGCAACCAGAAACCCCAAGGGAGGCTGTATTCATGGTATTCCTGCTCTGGACCAGAACTATTCAAAATATCACTGGCGGTAGGCCAGGATCTGAATTAACCTATTTAATCCCTGTTGAAGTTGATGGGAATTCTCTCTTGCAAGGAGTAACAGAGGATGAGGCAGGACAACAGGCAGGGTGTGGATGCGTTGTGTTGTTACTTATTGTCTACATGTATTAACTATGTACGTAATACTTAGCAGTCAAAAAATGGGATCCCTTTCCTAAACAATCAAAATTCTGTTGCAATGAGGAATTAACTTGATTTACATATTTTACAGCTAGAAGGGAAATTATGAACATCAGATCTAACATCCTGTATGTGAAGGGCAGTCATTGGTGAAAATATCCATATGGCTGCACGTAAATAGGTCAAATCCAAACAAATACAAGGAAGAAAGGAGATAGGTCTGGGAAAAAACTATATGAAAAATTTGGGTTGAGATGGGGGGGGAAGGGAATCTGATGACTGAAGTAAGAAAGGGAGCAGAGAACAGAACACAGCACTGAAAAAGATGCAGAGATATGATCCAAGTGCTCTGGTTAAACATCTGTACTTCGGACACTGCTGCCTTTCCCAGCAGAAGTGAAGGGCACCTCCAGCTCCTTCAAATGAGCTCCTGTTGAAATGCTGTGACATGCAAAGGAACCGGTGTTGTGGTGGTGTTTACAGGATTTTGTGATAGTTGACAGTGGCTAAAAAGAAACCCACTCTGAGAAATCCTTCTGTTTTCAACTACTGTGCTTGTTCTTAAGAAACATCAAAACAAACAAAAGTAAAAACTGTTTACTCTTCATTTTTACTATTTTTGCCATTCATGTGGGAAAAAAAGTTGCCAAAAGAACAATGGTTTGGGAGAGGTCTTTTGCAAAACATGATTGTCAAAAATCATCTATATTCACATCTGCACAATCCACATCCTATCACTGAATCTTATTACCACAGGGTAATCATGTGTCCTTGCAACATAGTTTCGCAGATAAGTGAGAAGGCTTAGAGTGTACAGCCTGCCCAGTTTCAAAACAGAGCTCTGTGGCAGAGTTAGAAACTGTTTTTGATCTTGTAAGGCCCCAGTTCTGACTGCATTTCCCTGTTTTCCCATTCTCCTGTTCTGTGGGATAGATGCTCAGGATGGAGTAGGTAGATAAATTATCTGGAATTCAGCTTGCGTGTGACTTTGAAGTATTCTTAGCGCTGCGGAGGTGGACAGGGCGGCTCTGCGTGGCCTACCTCTCTGGATGTGTACGTATGCTCTTTTGTTACCCTGTTTAAATTTAATATTGCTTTTTTCCCTGGAGTACTTACATGCAGAGGAAGGAGGAAAAAGGAAAGGGCCTTGCCCATGCAGCATTAGCTGCCACAGATGGACCAGCCGACTGAATGCAGAACAGGCCGTACCCAGCAGTGACGGTGGGGTCACCTGCCTGGGGTTCCCTGAAGATGGGTGATCTTCAGGCCTCTTAGCAAGGCTGCTGCTGTGAGGATTTCAGAGAGCAAATCCTGGCTGAATTGTGACAGAGGTGGCAGCATCTGCTGGTCTGATGCTCATACAGATACTTTCTGCTTCCAAGTGTGATCTGTTTCCTTTGATAATTTCCTAACCTTCACATTATTCTTTTTTTTTTTTTTTTAAAAAAAAAGTGCATGATTGCTTATCTCTTAATACTTTTCTTTCCTGCGCTTTGATTTCTGAACATGTGACTGCAGCATTAGTCTGTCCCAGATTTGCCAAGCTTGCAGGTCTCCTGACCCATTTTACAGCATTGTGATTTGCTTCCCTACTTGACAACCTGCGGGCCACAGATGTGCAGCATTTCGTGGCTCTGGAGCTGTGCTGAGGCCAGGTCAGGCAGCTGATAGGGGATGGACCTCATCGGGTTCAGTCTGGGGTGGCATAGGGTCGAGATTTGAATCTTTCTCCCCTACTGTTTGTGACGTTTGGAAATGCATGTGTCCGAGTGCTATGGTGAAATTGTTAAAGGTTTTTGTCTGGAAATAAAAAGGCGTGTTGCAAGCAAACTCTTAATGCTTTGTTTTCAAGGAGTTATTTCAAACCTCTAGGCCTAGTGCTGCCCTCCTGCAGCGTCCTGTCCATCAGCCTCCTTTACATGCAGGAGTGGAAGGCAGCTCTGTGCAGGATGCAGTTTCCCATTCATTGCTTCCTCCTGCAGCAGGCACCCAAACAGCATCGTACTAAATAGTGAAGCAGCAAGTGCAACCTGTCACCAGTGTTTGGGAAGCTATTTGGATGGGGTTAGCACAGAGTTGCTTTTTCCCTTTTATAACTAAATTTCTCAGGACATCTCACTGTCACTTGCACACTTGCTGAAACTTCAGCCCCCTGCTGTGGATGCTGTTTCCTTTAAGCTGTGATTTTGTCAATGCCCTGAGATGGCCAAAGCCTTACAAAACTGATTTCCAGCTGATTTCAGAACTGGAAGTTTGCCTCTATTCTGTTCACGATTCAGGGGCATCATTCAGAAAAAAATGTCTGGTGCTGTTCTGGAGCAGGATGCGAAGAAGCACAGAAGTTGCTTTATAAAGGTGATGTAGACATAACAGTATCAATGTACCTGAGCACATGAGGACCAGAACCAGCTGTAAGCCGGAACAGACTGAACTAGTAGCCCCCACTGCCACCCAGAGAGCTGAACAGAGCAAAGGTTAGGATTTTGCAGGCGGGAATTTTGTATCATTCCTCTCTGCCAAGAACTGCAGCAGTGTTGTTGTTGTCTGTGGACAGAACAATAACAAACAGCTTTAAAAAAAAAAAAAAAAAAAAAAAAAAAGACAATTTCTCGGATACTTTGTGTGTCTGTGCAGTGGAATGGTAGCATGCATACACCTCCTTTAAGATACAAGGCAAAACCTCAAGCAAAACCTCACGCAGCAGGGGCATGTGTGGTGGCAGAGGGAGGGTGGTGTGTCGGTGATGAGCGCTTCTCCCCTTTTTTGACCTGGTTGTGCCCCTTGCCCTGAGCAACGGGTGCTGCTGCAGCTGTAGCACACAGGGCTGGGGCAGGTCCTGGCTGCGGTGTGCTGATTGCCGCTGCCTGGGGCAGGCGCCTGCCTGGGTGCCCCGGGGCAGCCCCGGTGCGGGCACTGCTGCCCGCCGGCCCCCC
>VXAV01006605.1:153043-169157 GCA_013399715.1 Alectura lathami
GGCATCTCCGCGTCCCCTGCTCCGCGCATCTTCCTCCCAGCTGCCGCCGGCCCCGCTCCTCTGAGCGGTTTCGCTGGGGTTGTGCATGAATTTGCATCTCTGGGTGTGCGTACGTCGCATCCGTGCACCGGAGTGCCTGGACTGTACGTATTTATATATACGTATAAATGGGCACGTAAAGCTTTTCCCGAAGAAAGGTGTCAGATGCGGCTTGCATCTTGTGTGCATGGAATGGCTTCTGTTCAGCTTGTCCTTTAAATAGCTGCTCTCGGGGATGCACCTTGCTGGCATCTTTCTGTAATAACGGCTCGGAGTTGGGTGTCGAGGGAACTAGCGGCGTCCTGAAGGTACCGCGGTGCTCGTTAAGGCTTGGGTGGTTGGGGGGGCTTGGGGGGAAACCGTCCGGGTTTGGATGGGTGAGTAGAGAAAGAAAAAGCTTGCGTGGGTGAAAGTTGATTAACAAAGCTGTGTGTGTATCTAAAATATTTACATGTAAATATTTTTACTGGTCAAGTTCTCTTTTTATAAGGTTAGGTATTTTTTTTTTGCGGGTAGGTGAATTTATGTGTGTGTAGTATCCGTAGCTCTAATAAAACTTGGCTGGCAAAGATTTATGTAAAACCTTGAGTATGTCAGAACTCTTTAGTTGCAGTAAATAGCGTTTGAATTACAAAGATGAAATCAGTTTCTGAAGAACTTTATCAGATAGGAATGGTTCCATAGTGGAATAATGGAATGTGACTTTGTAATTTGGATCGAAATTGCAAAGTGACAAGAGCAATGTGAAGGCCTGTTTCTCTTTCTTAATCCCTTTTCTCTGTAATGAAAAAGGAATTAATCATAGGAATAACAGCCTCTTTCTGAAGTATGCTGTTTCACATCAGTTTGAATTCAGTACTTTGAGATCCTTGCCTGTAAAGTGTGAGAAAATTGTGAAGTTGTTTATTCATTTGTTATTTTATTTATTGTTGCTATATTTATTTATTTATTTATTTTTGCTGTGCAAGAAATACACTATGGCACAGCACTAGGAAGCATCTTGTACTGGGCCCCAGGGGACGGACTAGAGCCAGGGATGACTCAATAGGTCATCTCTTTTTCTAATTTCTGTTATTTTGTCTTTTATTCAATTACAGTTGGAGCCTTTAGAATTTTCCTGTGTGTGCATGACCACATGTAATGTAATCAGAGTTCGTAATCAGAGTATATGAAAGACATACCTATCAGTATTTGAAAATCATACGCATTTTTTTGTCCTTTTTTTTTTTTTGTTTTATAAAGTCAACTCCTGCACTGATTTGCTGCTTTATGTGGTGTGCAGTTGGGCTGATGAGTTGCATAATAGCTTAGCGTACTACCGGGAAAGCTAAGCATGTGTTAGCAATGCTGTGATCGTGTATATCTGCAATAATATGGCACCCTCCTGCATTCATCCCTGCCTGCCCGTGAGCAGCGCTGGACGTTTCCGTTAGAAGTGTAACTACAGCACTTCTGCACGCCCGATTCTGTCGCAGCATTTATTCTGATTAGCGTTGAAGCCAATCTGTTAATTTTGTCAGACTTCAGAGCTGAGCAGGCGAGGCTGGCGGGAGCAGGAGCTGGATGGGGACGTGAGATCACTCATGAAATGGTAGCGGTGTTTCAGCAGGTGACGCTCTTCCCCCCGAGCTGTCTCTGTCTTGGGCTTCTGGTGAGGTGCCTGGGGCATGGTGCTGGCCTGAGTGTGTATGTGTGCAGGAGGGAAATGCAGTAACGGTCCCATGTAGTTCCTTTGGCTCTCCTGGGAATGCTTGAAGAGCGCTTACGAAACCCCAGCACCTCCTTCATCTTCCTCAGAATCCCAAAGAGAAACAGGTGAACTGTTCTAATGAGTTGCCTCATTTAATAGAAGCATACAGCATTCTGAATCTTTGCAGCAGTTGCTGTGTTCTTCCTCAAGGATGCCTGTGTTTACACACATTTTTTTTTTTTTTTTTTCTAATTTATTGTGCTGCAAAATCCAGGCACCAAAGGGTGGGTCAGGTCCTGGTTCAGATGTGTGGATGTGCGTGTCACTACTGGACTGATCCGTGTGGTTTCAGAGCACAGACCTAAACAGAGAGTGCCGAGTTCTCTGCTACCTGTCAGACCTGGTTAGGATATCTCGACGTGGGTTGTATGGCCTCAAATTCTCATAATGAAATTTCTTTAGACAAATACTAAACCTATAAAGCAAAATGCATGTCAAGCAGATTTCTTAGCCTGTGCTTTAGGAGTGGTGATTCCAGTTCTTGGTGGCACTGCTGGGGTTAATGCAGATTTCTGCACGGAACAGTTCTCAAAAAGACACATGATTTCTTTCTGTACCAGGAAGGGCAGCAGCGCAGGGACAGAATGCTGTCAGCAGGAGCAGCCCTATCTGACCATGGGGGCGTGCACATGCTCTCACTTGTATTTAGCCCACCCTTTCGTGTTGTGCTCTGAGGTTGCTCAGGGTGATGTAGGGCACCTCTGAGTCCCAGTGTGTGCTTGTTTTGGCACAGGACCCTGTGCTGAGCTCTAATACAATGTCATGCGTTTGTGCAGTCCACCACCTCGTTTTGCCCAAAATGATCTCACCACCATCTGGTGTCATATCAGAGCGTAGCTGCCTGCCGTGGAGCCGCTGGGCTGTCACAGCACACTGCAGCACAGCACCGTCCTGCTGCGTAACCGTCCTGGCTTCGTGACATCAAGATGTGACAGCATCGCGTCATGGTGCAAGGCCCTGATGTACCAGTGCAGCATCTGCTGTTACAGTACATCCTGGTATCCAAAATGACCCTGCAGTGCCCTGGTACATGTTTATCACACCATGACGTGCGCTTGTCTCATCAGGGCCTAGCGTCTTGGTTTAATAACCAGCGCCATGTCACAGCAGAGTACTCCAGTGCTGTCCATGTGTCTACGTGTTGTGGCACAGATTGTGGGAGGGAACTTTTGCTTTCCCTCTGCTCCTGTCTCAGGCAGTGCTGCTTGCTGCGAGTGTGCTCCCTTCCTAGGGGTTTTAGGTGCTCGTAGTCCAGCATAGGTGGATACTATTACCAGACCTTTTACAAAAAAAATAGAGTCAAATGACTGAAGAACTCTTGCAGGAACAGAAGCGGGTTGGTAGCTGAACTTGATGTCCCAGAAACAGGATGCTGAACAAAACGCTGCTCTTATGTTTTGCCTTCTTTTCTGGTTCCTTTTGTGCTGCTGGTGCTGGTTTGTTGATTGGAATATTTCTGAGCCTCAGACCTGCTGTATGGAACCTATGGAGAAAATAAAGGCCAAAGGCTCTACCTAAAAATAAATCTGTAATTCATTTTTCTGCTAGTGCCTGTGGGTGAGAAAAAAACTGTGAATGTTCCAACACCCTACTTATCTGAAGGAAGGATCTATTATATAGTTGTGGGGGTGGGATGGGAACTAGGTAGGGTTACAGAACAGCAGAGCTAAAATTAGCAGTTGTTTGATGTCAGGGTACAGTGAAGATTAACGGAGGTGCTTTCAGTTATGCATGCTCTAAGGCAGCGATTCAGGATTCCTTTGTATCCTGCCCTGGCTAACGGCACCCGCCCTTTCAAGGGATTCTAACAAGGTCTCAGGGCCACAGGTATTTAGGAGAGGAGCGAGGGGCTCCGTCAACTATTATGCTGGTCCTGGCCTCTCTTCACAGGAGTGCGTTCTTCCCTCGGTTGTAGAGAATTTTTACTGGCTGTACTACAGTGAAGTCATAAATGTGGGTATGGGGTGTCCAGGATTCTCGCCTCCTTAATTACGTAGGAAAGCGATGCTGTGTAAATAATTTTTAACTTCGTATCGATACTGCAGAGACTTGAAGAGCTACCCTGTGCAGTGAAAATGAACTTAGTTTTATTGCATTGCAAATGAGAGTTGAATTTCAAAATCAATTAAATGATTGTGCTGTTGTGCATATTGTGTGTGTTTGACATTCCTGTTACAGGTTCAACTGTTACGTGTCAGTGTGCTCTGCGTTAACCAGGTCTTTTGCCTCTACATCTTTTTTTTCTGTGCTTATTATTCAAAAGGAAGAGATGCTGATAATCCTCCCCTAACAGCTATCAAAGATGACCCACATACATGTAAGTTATAAATATGTCTCTAACATTTGGAAACAAGATGCTTTCCCTCTTTATAAATCCTGCAATCGAATCTTGGGAATCAGAACGTCCTCATTTGCTGTTGATGTGGTGTGAAGAGGAAACCATATCGATAGGTCAGTCATCACTTCCTGCATCCAGAATATTCTGAAAATTTGACTGAACCTCTGACAGGTACAGTCCCTCTCCTTCCTCTCTTTGCAGGAACAAATGTGATGAGGTTGCGTCAAGTGACGCAAAGAAGAAATTCAAACAGTAGTGGGAGATTAATTTTGTAAATGGTTTGATGGTACGGTACAGTGATTAGCAGCCGATTTTGTGCTAATTTATCTGGGCTTTTTGGGAGTGGGAAGTGATAGTAAGCAGCTAAGAGCCTAGTGCAAGTGCACTAATGTCAAGGAAAAAACTTGCGTGCAATTCACATGGCCAGGCTGTGCTCAGAGTCAGTAACCGAGCCAGAAATAGAACGAAGATCGGCTCATTTCCAGTTTTTGTCCTGGACCACACGCTGCCACACTGAATTAATACCTTCAGTGGTAATGTGGCATAGAGTATAAGAGAAGTGACTGTTTTGGTTAAAAAAAAAATTACAGTGGAAGCAGACTATATGAAGAAAAACTGAGTCATTGTGAACCCCTTGATCTGAGATTTGGTTTGCTCTAGTTCTGTGTGATGACAGACTTGCAGAACTACCCTCCAGTGCTTTTTGTTTGTAATGTGGTATGCTTTTGGCATCAGATTTTTACTCAAAACTAGATGAACAGCCAGCATTTCATTCTCTGATACACATGTGCTGACTGAAGTGCCTCTGAGGACAGCATGACTTACACCATGATGATGCTGCACGTTGCAGAGCTGTGCTGCCAGCACCCAGAATCTCTCCCTCACATTTCTCCTTGGACAGCAGATTATCTTGACTCATTGAATCCCAATCATTTGTTTCACTCTGAAATTACCTTTTCTGCTCATCAAATGGTAAAATCACCTTGCTGTCTGTGTAATAGTTCAGCAGCCTCACAGATGTCAAGTGAAGGGCAAACTGCTTAGAACCATCCTGCAATTCTGCAGCCATGGCTTGCTCAGGGCCTGAGGCTGAGATGAATGGGGCTGCAGTGGGGCTGGCTGCATTCTCTCAAGATTCCTCTACTCGAGTATGCAGGGCAGCAAAGAGGTAAATACAGTAAGGAAAGGATTATGGATAAAATTTAGCAGGTACTGGTTACCTCTGTTAAGGCATAAGTGTGGAGCTGAGACTCATGGTGTGCTGTTCAACTGCTTGGTGCCTTCACATGAGAAGCAAGGCCCTGGCTATGGAGCTGGAAGTTGGGAGAGGCCAGTTTATTCCTGAATCTGTGTCTGCCCCTGTGTATCTGATCTTGCCTCTGCCCCACTTTCCCTGTCTGCAGAATGGGGCATGCCATTGCTCTCTCTTCCCCCTTGTGCTCGCTCCTGCTGAAGCTGTTTGAAATTTACATGTGAGAAGTGCTAGGAGGGGCATGGAGAGCACTGTTCAGCAACTTGTGTGTGCTTTGTCCTGCGTGCGTTAATGGTTCTACTGAAGCAAATGGAAACACTCATATATTTAATATAAACTGAGATATAATAGCAATAACAGTATCCAAGTATAAAATATCTATGCTCAGAAAATGGTATTCAGACCAAAACAAATGCTGTACATAAATTTATAGCTTTTCCTTCTGTAACTTAGCTATGCTGTTTAGAGCCGTGTGCTGAGTACAAGATGGGGGAATATTCTCTAAGCTTCTCCTTTACTCAGGTTTTCCATTTGGCCAGCTTTAGGTCTGTGCTGGTAATTATTCTTCACTTTTTGCCATGGTTTACTCTTCATAACCATTTTTCCTGGGCAGAATGCTGTCTTGTTGCTAGCCAGGTGACCTGGGGGTAGGTGTTCTGCTTTTTTTTTTTCAACTAACATGAGCCGTAGAATGCTGTCATTCTCATTTGGTGGACACAGCTGCTCCATGCCTATGGCAAGGGAGCACAGAAGGGAGGTTTTGTTTTCTTGGTGGCAGAGGGACATATATTTTTGGGGTATATATTTTGAATAATTTCAAACCACTTGGAATACCAAGTTTGGAAGAATGTGGTTTCACCACACCTAATTTCAGGCCTTGGAACTGGAAGGAGAAAAATGGAGGAGAACGCAAGTTCAATGAAAAGGATGTAGGGAAAAAGAAGGAGGAAATATATATTCAGGAGTAGCAAAGATGTGGTAATATAGAAAAAAAAAATCCATATATGCATATAATATAAGGCACCAAATTAGCTGTGGGGAGAGGAGGAAAACCAGCTTGTTTATCTTTGGTGTAGAGAACAGCTCTGTCTTTAACTAAAATAATTCTTTAAATGAATTACCAAGCAAACAAGCCTGGGTTTGAATGGCAGCAGGAAGAGATGGCAAAATCCAAGGATTCCAGAGGAATCGTTTGGAAGGTCTACACAAGTGAGGGATGGTACATGATGTGCTGTGAATTAAAAGGTTTGCTCTGGAGACAGGCATTTTAGAAAGCTGGTGGAAAGCTAGAGCTGTAATTTTGGTGTATTTCTGACCCTTTAGGAATAGAAATAAAGGAGCTATACAGATCTGAAAGAAGTATCCTTTGCTTATGAGGGGATTGGGTTGTGGGTTTGCAGCCCTCAGAACTGAAATTTATTTTTTTCAGATTAAGAAATGGTGTGGTGACATGGTGGCCTTCAATCTGATGTTCGTTTTAGGAATGAGGTTTGGGAGATGAACTGCTGTTAGCTGCAGGCCTTGAAAGAAGGTGTGTACGTGTCTAAGAGCTGTAGCTCAGAGAGTCTGACCAGTATTCAGTGGCTGGTTCAAGGCAGTAGAATTACATAATCGCTTCAAATATCTGTATAATTATTTTTCCAAACTTTCCAACAGGGCGAATAGGTTCCCCATAGATTCTTGTGAGCTTCTGGCTGACAACAGGTGATAGCAGAACTGATTTTGGAAATGGGTCCAAGATTGTGGTGTTTTACAGTGAGAGAGGGTCTTATAAGCAGGTCTTCTCTGTGCTAGGAGACTTTCACGCACACTTAACACACAGACTTGTGTCCCGAGGAGTTCAGAGCCGCTATAGGCAACACGGACAAAGGGCAGAAGAAAGGAAGCAGTGTTAGCCTTGGTTTGCAGATGAGGCACATAGACATTAAGGTTTTTTGTTTGTCTGGTTGGTTTTTAACATGTTTACTAAAAGAGGTGTACTAGCAAACTTCCCTACTGGAAGCTTGGTTTAGGCAAGTAAAAGGTTGTTACAGCTTAAACCAAGCTACACTGATGTAAGCTCTAGAGAGCAAACTGTACTGGTCAGAGGTGCAGACCAGCCTGCTGAATCCCCTGCATTTCTCTCTCGTAGATGACACGGCTGACATCACAGGCCGAACCCAGATTGCCCAAAAGTAACCTGTGTCTTGCTCGTAATTGGAAATACCATGGTTGGCATAAGGGCTTGTGTTCTTTCCAGACTCACAGCCCAGAAACACAATCTTAAAAACTTCAGATGATTTTTGAAGGAGCTTTGCAAGACTTCCCTCGTGAAACTCAGGATCATATGGAAATGTTTGCCTTGAAGGCTTCGCAAGTGACTTGCTAACACAGCAAGTCAAAATAACTCTCTAAATCATGATGCTCAAAGAGCTGTAATACTTACCCAGCTGAATGTAGGCTTGTGAGTCTTGTGTCACCAGGATACAGCAGTGACCAAAAAGTTATCGGATTGGGTTGCTGCCTCTTAGGAAAATTATGAAAAGCAGAACTGAGAGACAGAAAAAGACTTGATGGAGTTGAGTCATTGGTCCATGCCCATGCTAATGCTGCACGGTTCCCTGGCCTTTATTGATGGTTTCCTAATGCTGTTTATGGACATGGGAAGCGGAAGGGGTTATACCACTTCTCATTCTCTTGACTGCAACGACTTGCCTTCAGCCTAGTTTTTCTCTCAATTTAGTTTCATCTCATTGCACATTGTTATAAAATCTTTTAATACAGCTGCTCTTTCTCCATGGTATTTACATTCTTCAAATATTTGTTGACTACTTTGCTTTGTTTAACCTTCAAGTGTCTTTTCATAAGTGAGCCTCATGAATAACGTGATTTTTTTTTTTTTTTTTTTTTGCTTTGAGCTTACTCTTGTACAAGAACGTGGAGCTGTGTTGCTTCCTTGCTTTCTCAGTTCCTTGACTTGATGTACGTGCTGCGCTGTTGCCTCTGTAATGCCCCTTTGGAGTAGGAACAAAATCAAGGACAGGGGCAGGATAGCTTTCTTCATGCTTTGCCCACAAGAGAATCAGTCACAGTCCCTGCTTACTTTTCTAGTGAGGCAGGCTTTTGTATGTGTGTATATATGGGTTTTTATGTGTGTGTTTATGTACACTTTGAATGTGAGTCACATCGTTACCTTCTGCATTTTGTAACCTCTCTGTAGAAGACAGCCTTTCCAAGAGTTTATATTTGGAAATACCCATGTGTTGAAAGCAAATATTTCTGTTGCTGACTGTGTTGCCTGCTGATGTCTCAGGGAAGCAGATAGCTTGGGCTGCGCCTGGTAAGAGTGAGAGGCTGCCCAGGGCTCAGCGAGGTGAGGTCTGTGGGAATGACAGCATGTTCAGGCAAGAGAGGTCCGTGGGAGTAAGGAGGTTGAATTTAGAGGTATTTGGGATGCTTAGGCCAGTGCTGTCTGCTCCTTTGTTGTCACGGGAGCACTCCCTGTGTTTCAGAGTACAGGGATATTTTCTAAAGCACCTCTAAGGTGTCCTTGCGACATGGTGTGGCGTGCCAGGGATGCGCAGGGATGGGGAGGGGCTGTGCTGGGGCAGCAGAACAGGTAGGCAGAGCACTTCTGTCAAGAAGTGAGGAAGTTCTGGTGTTTGGGAGCTGCAGTCAGTGAAGGGAGCCAGGAGCACGCAGGGTTAAGGAAGCCCTGCGGATGTGGGCTACGGGCATTCTTAAAGAGACAGTGGGTGCGTTTCTTTCCAGTGGGCAGCAGCCAGTTCAGATGCCAGCGCTGGTGGCAAGTTGCAAAGAAGGCTTTGTTTCAGCTATGCCAAGCTGCTATCAGAGTGAGGAATCTTTTTGTCAACTACTTTTGAGAACATAAAATGCAATATCGGAGCAGGGAGAATCTTGCATGCTTTAATCATCTCTCCCCCAGTAGAACTGCTGCTGTCTGCAGTTTAGATGGTTTCAGAATCGGAGAGCGGAGGAGCAGGGAAGACACGCAGCTGTTCCCCAGGAAAGACGGTGTGGTAACAGGCGATGCAAACGGTTAGCTCTTCATTTCTCATCTCCCAGGCAGGCAGCAGCACTCTCCCTGTGGATGCAGGTTTCTGCGTGCGCTGAGAGGTCAGGCACCTCCTTGGGAAGAGAGTGCCCTGACGCAGTGTGGGGCTGGGATGGGGACACAGGGGGTTGGGATGGGGGTGTGGGGGAGAAGCTGAGCAAGACTCTTACAGAGCAGCGTGTCCAGGCTTCGCTGAATAAGGGCTGGACTGCCGAGCATTGTTTGTTGGTTTCTGGGTGAGGCCAGCAGATTACAGGAATCTGAGCCCATCCTGGAAGGAAAGGGTCAAGCAAGGTTAAGAAAGTCATTTAGTGAGAGTGGGAATGGCTGCAGTGTATCTGAATGGGCATCAGGAGGAGACGATGAGAGGAGGTTCTTGAGGCTCTGAAAGCAGTGACTGGGGAAGGCTTTAGGAGGCTGATTTTCGTTGGGATAAAGAGTTTGGAGCAGTCCTGAGAAATGGAGCAGCTGCTGTAACTGCAGCTGTGTGACATGACATAGAAGTGAACATCGCACCAGGCAGTGCTAAAGAAAGTCATGGCACCCTTTTAGTGTCGTTTTCCTTTTAAATAAATGTCCTTATAGGTCTGGGCTGTTCCCATTCAGTGCAGCGTGGAACAGGGAGCGGAGGGGACTGAAGGAGTGGGGCATGGCTGTACCAGGAGGCTGGCTGCAGCCCGGCCGCTGGCACAGAACAGCTGATGTGCATTCTGCTCTCTCCAATGGCAGCTATTGAAGCTTTACCCAGATGTCAGGGAATTCTCTCTTTGTGCTGAACTTGCCTAGGGACAGTGTATGTAAGGGTTGCTGCCCTGTTACTGGAAGCAGAGATGGATGTGGCTTTCTCACACTGAGTGCTATCCAAATCAATGGGATTTGTGTGTGTTGGGGCTGAGGTGGAACTCTGCTGCTGCTTGTCCCACGTTGGCTACAGTCTCAATGTAACTGGAAGTACAGTGGCATGACATTTAACTGCCCTGAAGGGGTAAGAAAAGAAATACACAGATAATGGAGGCAGTATCGTAATGATTCTGCAGGAGCCAGTGATTAATGGGTGATCTCCTGTTTCTACTACTTGTATGATATTATTACCTGGTTAACCTGTTGTCGTGCTTTTCCCTTCATCCTCTCTTATACTGGGCACAGTGCTTGCAGCTGGGTTGCCCTCAGATCCTTGCGGTCAAAGATATCTCCTTGAGTGCAGTGAGGTCTGGACTGAGCACAGCCTCCTGTCCCCGTGCCCGTCACCACAGGCTGGAAGGCTGGCGCTGTCGGCTCCTTGGGGCGAGGGCTCTGTCTGTCTGCAAGCTGCCCAGCCCTCAGCACAGTGCTAGGAAAAAAGAAATGCTGGTGATAATTTTATTAGTGCTTGAGCTCAGAGTCTTCTGCTAGTGTTACTGATGTGCTTGTTAATCTTCACTTTCAAGTACACCGACTGATTATCCGCCAGTGCGGCGGGAGTGCTTCTGGAGTAAAATATGCAACAGCTTATCATCAGTGCACAGAACAGAACGTGTAATGGTTTCAGAGGCAAAATGAGATGGACTTCATATCAAACGGAAGCTGGCAAAGGACTTAAGTGTAGAGGAATGTAGACGTAGCTTAAGGAACTGAATTTTTAAAGAAATGCATTACTTTTGTACTTGTCTTCAGTTTGGAAATGTTCAACATTTCAAGTGTTTTGAATAATTTTTCCTTTAGTGAAGTATTTCAGTCAGTTCTACAAGTGATCAGCCTGTACATGAATGTTTCAGTGGAACTTTTCATCAAAGTATTTGTGAAGTTACAGTTCTGCCATAAGAATTTGGCATATGAGAAGTTGGTGCAATGTAATAGCTGCATAGCGTAAAACATAAATACGTATGTCACATCAGCAGTTGGGGTACTCTTGCAAATACACAATTCACAAATAATAATTTTTGGAATTTGTTATTAGAAATTCAAGACAAGTTGTGGGAGGTTAGCTCAGGCAGCCTTTTCCACTACATCATCCCAGACCAGTGGGTTCCAGGCTGGGAGCTGTTGCCTCCGTGTAATCAGCGGGTTATTGCTTTGTTCTGGCCAGTTGTTGTGACCAGGCCTACCCATGCTGGGATGTGATTCTTTTGGTTTCAGTGCACAGAGCAGTTTGGCCTTCAGAGAGACATGGACTGGTTTTCCCTTTTTTACTTCCTCCTCATTTTCAGGTACCACACTGAATTAAAGTGGTCTGTAAGCACATTAAATATCCTCATGGATAATACTGTTTATGAAAACATTACTGCAGTGATCTCGGGCAATTCCACACGTGATAGCAGCGGCTGATGAAGAAACTGCCTACAAAGATCCTGACCACACTAAAATTGCTTGTCCTGTTGGAGGTAGGCTCCAACCCTGGCTGAGATGCTTCACATTTTGGTGCTGAACCTCACTCCCTGCGTGCTGTCATGGCATCTGTTGTGACATGGTGTCACCTTTCGCGCTCTGAGCTCTCCACATGCTGCTGGTTGGAGCCTGGTGCGAGCGCAACAGGTAGGACTCTGTTTCCTGGCTGAGGTGGGATCTACTGCTGTGAATGTCTTGAATTCTGTGTGGCTCCTTTTGTGCAATTAAGGAGAGCTAATTAGCTCCTTTTAGTGCAGTCTCCTTGCAGAGGTAGCTGACCTCTTGTTAATCCTGGATTAAGTTCTTAGTAAGAACTGGCTCTTTGTGTGTCCCAGTTAAGATGCTGACACTTTGTTCTCTCTCTCCTTGTTCTCGTCCTCCCCCTCTGCCTCCCCATGCCTTTGAGCACATGATTGCCTCCTCCCTCCCCCATGCTGTAGGAGTCCATGTGCTCTTAGCAGCCACTGCATCCATGGAAGTACCGTTGTCAGTTCAGAGTACCCTAACAAGGTTTATGCTTGATCTGGTACCCGCCCAGGACACCAGTTTTTGCAAAGGGGGAAGGAAGAGTTCTGTAAATGCTCTTTATTGATTAATAGGATGAGAATACTGTGGTTTGAAGTGCAGCACCTGCTTCATATGCTGGAGGTTGGAAGGATGTTCCGTGACCAAACAGGACTGCACGTCCCAGCGGTAGAACTGAGCCTGCCCAGCGCTGTGCATTCAAAGGCAGAGTCCAGAAGTGTAAAGCAGAGGGTGTGAAGGACAAAAGCGGTGCTGCAACAACAGCATGAGCAAAACATTAATTACCATCCAAATATGTCAGTTACCCATTAACACTAATCTTACTTGCAGATCGTGAGGTTGTAGTTCTACACTGAGGATCCCCTGAGGACAGGCTTTCTTGAGATTTCTGGTATGCCTTTTTGAAGATGAAGCCAGACGTACAGTAAAAGTGTAACTGTCCCCAGTTCTGTTCTGAACTCAGCTGAAAATTAGAGGTGTTGTGAAAAACTGACCTTTAAGTTTTCAAAATAGGTTGTTAAAAATGGGCAAGGCATTGTTGGGGAAGGGGCAGTGAGAAATCTTACCTGTTTTCAAATCCAGGTTCCCATTGCTCACACTTTGCAGACAGAGTTTAAAAGACCGCTGTTGTGATTCTCTATTGCTGGTAGAGAAACATGGAGGGTACCATGGCTCCAGTTGGATACAGTGTTCACCTCAATCCCACTTGTTGCTCTGTGGGCCTTGGGTGTTCAGACCCTGGCCTGCCTCCTGTGTATCTGTTGTCAGCCCTGGGCTTTAGTTACTTGGACAGTGCAT
The DNA here is from genome assembly GCA_013399715.1 of Alectura lathami. Taxonomy (NCBI): domain Eukaryota; kingdom Metazoa; phylum Chordata; class Aves; order Galliformes; family Megapodiidae; genus Alectura; species Alectura lathami. The sequence continues at coordinate 166,164 of VXAV01006605.1, forward strand.
CGTTTGCTCTGACCTGAGATGCAGTATGCATGAGCACACTTGTGTTACGGCTGTGCAGAGCAGAGCCAGCCCTGCTGCTGAGCCCAGTGCCGTCTGCCACAGGTGTGTGTGCTCAGAACTGGAGCTCCTTGCAGGAGTGCTGCTGTCGTGTCAGCTTCCACCCTTCTGTAGGGCTTGCTAGTCCTGTGGTGTTGGGGCTGTGGTGTGGGATCGTGCCATGCCGTGAGTAGCTCAACAGTCACGGCCTCCTAAAGCTGTCCTCAGGAAATTATGTGCTAGTGCTCGTCTTACTTCTTTAGCACCAGGGCAAGGGCCAAGAGAGGTCTGGGCAGGCAAAACTAGTTAACTTTAAATGAGTTCAGCAGCTCTTGAACCAAAGGGGAACTGGTAGCTTCATGCTGGTAGCTTAAGAAAGCTTTAAGAGCTTCCTTCAAGGCCCCTGAAGATCCTCTTCCCAATGCAGTGCTCCCAAAGCACCATGAAACAAGCTGGTTTCGTAGTGACGTGAATGGTGCTCCAGAAAAATGGAAACATACAAAGAATGTGCATCTTTTGTGCATCATCTCAGATGTCTTGGTTGAATTTTGCAGATGTAATTAAGTTCATAAACCACTTGAGGTATTGTGTGATTTTTTCGAGTTACCAGTAACTTTGCCTTTTGCATGCCAGCCCAGCTAAGCCTAAGAAGCTTTTCTCCAAGTCTTGCATTTTTACAACTGCTTATAGTGGTTTTGGAAGCAGACCTTTCCTTGGATCGATCTTACCTCACGTCCATCTGAAGAGTGGGTAGGTCTTAAACTCAGACGTTGGACCTGTCCTGCCCCTGCATGACCTGCTTTGGGCCTTGGCATGCTCTCTGTGCATGACTTTGAAAGTCATACTGTAAAACAAAGTGGGATCATTCAGCTACCTCCTTTGAAGTGCTGTGGCATGCAAAGTATAAGACTTGCCTGAACTGATTTTTCTTTGAAGTACAGAAGAAAATGTAGAAAAACACAGAACGTTGCTTGACATTGTTTTCCACAGATGGGTAATCTAGCCTTGAATTAGTTTCAGTGGTTAGTGTTGTTTGCTTCCTAAAATGCATCTCATCTAGTCAGAGGTTGCCTAGCTTCAGCTAGGGGGGACCTGCAGAGTTAATGCCTGAAGTCAGATGACACTGGGTGAAGTGACAAATAGCACTTGTGATTGTATGATGGATTATTTTTGGCGCTCTTTGTAAATCTCAGACACCTGTAAACATGTAATTATATGAGAAACGTTGCTGTCTCGTTTTATTTACAGGAAAAAAATCTGTTAAATCTGTTAAAGAGAAATCCTTGAGAACACAACCTGAATGTATGCTGGTAGAATCATAGAATGGCTTGGGTTGGAAGGGACCTCAGAGATTATCTAGTTCCAGCCCCCCTGCCGTGGGCAGGGCTGCCAGCCACTTGCTCACTAGATCAAACTGCCCAGGAACCCATCCAGCCTGGCCTTGAACACAGCCAGGGATGGGGCAGCCACAACTACAACAAGAATTAGAGGAATAAAAACAGGTTTGCTTTTGTGAAATTAGGTTTTGTGAGCCAACTTTATGTTTGGGAGGTTGATGTGTTTTGGATGCCTGTGATTGGCAGTATTGTGATGTGAGAAGGTGTAGCGAGAAACCTGGTCACAAAATTAACATGTAGCTGATGGTTCTCTTACTGATACAATGCGTTTGTTAAAGTAGTGGCTTATACACAGTGAGTGCATGTATGTGCATTCTTTCAGTAATGCTGAAAAAATGCTGTTGTTGTTGTAGTGTCCTGGTCCAAGTAGGTGTATGAAGGTAGTGCTTTCATTCTAAGAGCAAGCATGGCATTTTAATTGCATGGTGACATGTCTGCAGGTGCAGATCCTTGATTCAGAGGAGCAGAGCACCTCCTGCTCCTGCTGATTTTGATTACGGTGAAATGCTGGATAATCAGCCTTTTGGAGAGATGGTCTTTTGGGACATTAGTGCTGAAAGCTGCGACTGATTCTGAAGAGAAAATGCTCAGCCCCGTTTCAGTGCCTGGAGTGGGTAAAATGCAACACCAGGAAGCAGAGGACAGAGCAATCCATATTCACATCACTTAAGGTACAGTGGGAGCAGTAAGTCCCCAAGGGGTCGTTTGCAGCATCTAAATTTGGCTGTAGATTCCTGACTTAGGTACTCTGAATCGTGATATGGAGTTGCCTTCCTGGCTCAGTTGACTGTAAACATCCCTGGTAGGTGATGAGAATAGGGACAGAAGAGACTGCCCAGGAGCACAAGTGTTACAAGGTGCAAATTTTAAACCGCTGTAGCCGAATTGGTACAGGAGCTTCTCTGGGTACACTTCAGGGCTCATCTGTGCTGGAAAGTTGGTGCACATTTTAAACCCTGAAACTGTGCAGAGAACTTTCACACATGGACAGATCAAGGGTGCTGCCACAGGAAGCTGCTGTAGAACGGCTCTGCACTATTTCCTTGCACAAACAAGGTCTGATTTTATATGCTGGAAGGAAAAGCGCAAGCCAATTCATTGTCTTGCTTTCTTCTTCAGCTTACAGAGTGTATGTTGAACTAGAAGAGCCCTTGAGAGGAACTCAAGCGTTTCTCCTGTGCTGGCACAAAGCTGTCCAGGAGCAGATGTGCACGTCCTCCAGAAACCTCATTTACTAATGCTGCAGCAAAGTTGCAAACTTCCCTTGATACATTAAAAAAAAAAAAAAAAATCAGGCCTGTTTATGCATAGATAGGCATGAAAAATTAAACCACATTAGCTTTGTAGATGAAGTAAGCTAAATTGAGTTGAGGTCACCTTAATCCTGAATGCGTCCTCACAGCGTTTCATTCAGTTTAGATAATCCACTTTGCCAGTTAATTAGGGTTTAATTTTACTGACAGTTCTTGTATTGACATGCTTGCAGGTTTCGAAACTTTCTCCCACCCGTAGGAAGGGCCTGCTGGGTGCGCAGGCAGGATGAGCATGGTTTTTTTTTTTT
>VXAV01006605.1:170443-223633 GCA_013399715.1 Alectura lathami
TTTTTTTTTGGCAGCGGATGGCAGTGGGAAACAAGGGCTTATTGCACTGTGCGAATCTATGGGCAGTGAGAATTTGTCCCCATCCTCTAAAAATACTGTTTTCCGTAGATTACTGGTGACTAGCATCATCCTGTCCATCATGGAAGTCACTGATTCAGTAAAGAGAATTTATTCCTGTCTCTTTGCTCCGTAAGTCACGTGCATCTTCAGGACAACTCCTTTCGAAGGTGGTAGACGTGCAACAGAGCTTGTGATTTTGACTCAGTAGGACAGAAGGAAATTTTAAGCTAAATCTCATCAGTGCATTAATTCTGGATGCCCAACATTATGCTAAGGGAAACCCCCAACAGCCCATGCCACTGAAAACCGGAAAGCTGGATAAAGCAAGAGAATATGCCACGTGGGAACAAGCCTGAAGCAGGTCCTGGGGACAAAGGACTGTATGTGACTCTTGCACTGATGGTTTCTGATGCTTCTCAGAATCAGCTACTGCCCTTGGCCCTCGCTATTTTTAACTTCTAGCTGGACACTGCTGCATAGTTAGAGCAAAGGAGAGAGAAAGCATGGAGGAAATCAGGGTGAGGGAATGGGAGATTGTTGCATTGTTGTTTTCAGAACGGTAAACCGATGGAACATGGAGAGATGAGCAAAACAAATCAGTTTGGTCCCAGGGCTGAAGATCATAGCATCTTCCATTAATCCCTGCAGGCTGATGCTGATGACTGGCAGGAGTGAGTGGGAAGATGTAAAGCTTTGTCTTCCAGCCCCGAGATTACAATCTCCCTGTACACCCCCACCTTGTCACTGTCGAGGCGTGGTGAGAGGCTTTGTTAGACGTTTCATTTGTGATTTATAAAACCCCTGCAAGACTAGCTAGCGTTCAGGAGGACACCACCTGTGGTGCGAATAAAGTCCTCTCTTCGCTTTGCTGAGGTTATAGCAGGAGATGGGCAGGGAGAAGAATGTTTGTGCTGTCCTTGAGGTAACATGGGAGCTGCGTCACACACGTGCCCTCATCTGAAAACCACTGTGGATATTGATCATTAGCTATTGAGTGCTGTGCTGCGTTTTTCTGTCTGTTGAAAAGATGTGCAGGGCATTGAAGACCATATCAGATATTGCAGTTCCTGCTGTCAAATACAGGAGCAACTGATGGGGAGAAAAGGAAACAAAGCCCTTACCTGTTCCCCTTCTGGTGGTACAACTGCAGGCTGAGTGACCTGTGGCGCCATGGCAGGGCTGGGTCTGAAGCAGATGTACTGTCAGCTTCACAAGGATGTGCAGTTCTCATTTTGTGTTATTTCCCCTTTATTGCTTCTCAAATTTCATCTTATTATTCATCATAGTTTGTTCCATGTGGTTTGTCTCCCTTCAGAGCAAATGTAACTATGAATTTGTGGGTGATGAAGGGGTACACAATATAATTTAGAATACATTTTTGGTTCTCTGCAGATTAATGGTCCTCTCTAGCATATCCTTGTTGTAATACTGGACATTATGAAGATCTGTCTTGTTCTATTTAGAAAACATGTTCTGGCTTTTTCTTGGCAAATTGAGGATTGTTTCAAGCACAGCACAGTGGGAGTTTCGGAAAGATATGAGACCGTTTGTCCATCAGAATTGCTAGTCTGTCTCTAGTGGTAACCAGTATCAGATGATTCAGAGAAAGACAATGACAACGTTAATAATGCATTTGACCAACCTTGCAGTGCTGTGTGTGTGCAGAAGGCAAATTGCTTCGTAACGCTTGCAGTGATTTGCTAATCCCCTGAAGCATAATAATTGCATTAATTTTATCTCATGAATATGTAAATATGCTATTGAATTTCATAGGAGGAAGAAGCCATTCTGTGAATCTTCAAAATAATCACAGTAATTCTTTGACAAGGATGTACTTCTCTGTTAAAAACTAGCAGCTTAAAAAGCATGCAGAAAGTATACTCTTGGTACTGATTTTGAAGCAATTGTCATGCAACACTGCTCAGCGTCTGTACAGCCCTGCAGTTGCCAGTGGTTTTTCATTTAATGCATTAATGCTTTCTTTGTATCTTTTTTACTGGGAGATGAAATATAAGTGCAGCGCTTTGTTATTGCGTTTAGAACAGTGGCAGACCGAGGGATATGTGGAGGTTTTCAATGTCAGACTATCAGTTTGAAGTGAATGTAGGTTGGCGATGACCAAAAGTTGTTACCATCTGCTTGCTGTTCAGTAGGCTGCATAATGAGTTTCTGAACCTCATCTTTTTCCAGTGATGTCAGACTGTATCACAGAAAAGTATCTTTGTAGGCGTCTAATTAACCCCCTTGCTAGCTGTTTCTGAGGAGAATTAACTCTTTTTGTACGACAGCCAGGCTTGAGGTGCCTTCTTGACCTTGTGTTTTTTCCTGCTCTTTTTAAGGCTTTACCAGTACACTTCTGTTTTGTGTGTGAGGATATCCTTCGTCCCTGAAAGCATGTAAGCACAGGCTTGACTTTGTTTGCACCCTAGATTTCGGTGGATCTCTACACAGAGTTAAATGCATGCTTGAATTCTTTGTTGGTTTGTGGGGCATGGTGCTGAGCCCTTTGCAGAATTAAGCCCAACATTTGCTGCTGGTAGGCCCAGTTTAGGGCCTCTGCTGCTTGCTGGCAGGTAGGTGCCGTGGGCTGCAGGGAGATACAGGCAGCTTCAGCGCGTTTACTGTGGCAAAGCAAGTCCTTCTGAGAACTGCGGCAATCTTGGAGGCTGCGATTAGCTTTCCAGAGCAGGACTTTCTTCAGGAAGTCTGAGGGGGTTTGAAATGCGCTGCAGGAAATGGTGTCTGCCTTCTGGGAAGCCAGTGGTCGGAGTGAAACTGGGAGCAAGCACCGTGGGAGTGAAGCTTCCACTTGTTCCAACGAGCTGCCCCCCTCACAAATCCTTTGGTACCTTTCTAACACAGTGATTACTACCGCCTAAGTTCTAATGCACATTCTACAGCGGTGAGATTGAAGCGGATTTGCTCTGTGTCGTCTTAATCCGAGTTTAGCGCTACCTGTGAGGAACCCTGCGAGCTGGGGCCCAGCAGCCCCGAGTGCTGCACTGCAGAGTGTCCAGTGCCGTGCCCGCAGGCTGGCTGCACGCTGTGGCGGCTTCCACGAGGCAGGAGAGGCCTGTGGTGAGGTACGTGTCCTAACCCCGGGTAGCTGTGCTTTGGTGGCAGGCAGGGCGGTTATTTCAGAGGATCCAGCAGGATGGACAGACCTTCACGGCAGTTTGGGACTCTGCTTGTCCTCCGTGGAACTGGACGGAGTTTGGTCTCTGCCTAGCTATGCTGCTGTTGGTCGTGTTAGTCCTTCTACAGCTCCATCTGTAAGACCAGGTGTTTCTCTAAGGCACACTGCAGACATGGAGCAGGACGGTGTGCTCTGCCCTCGGTGCTCTCACGCGCTCCACGCGGGGGTTTCACCCGGCAGCAAGGGGCTGCTTCTTAGGTGGGCTTGTTTGTGTTCTGTCCCTCGCTCAGTCTGTTGCATCTGCTGAAGGCTCCCCTGCAGGGGTGTGTGACGCCCTGAATGCTCTCTGCTCAATTAGTTCTGTAAAGCATTATTTATTACTATTATTTTTTGTCAAAGTGGGTCAAGCCGTTTTGGCATTTCAGGCGCTGATTCCTGGTTCAATTGCAGGCCTTGGTCACTATGGCAACTGCAGCCAGCGTTCGTCATGGCTGTTCCTTGGGCCTGGTTCAAACTTCGGGGCCGCAGCAGGAGCAGAGAGAGTTTTGAGGGGCTCGGGGCAGGGGGGCTGCAGGTTTGTGGTGCTGTGCAGAGGCTGCATGAAGGCTCCCCGTGTTCTTCCTCAGGCGCGCACCAGCAGCGTCCTTCCTGTGAAACACTCGGCACTGTGCGGACAGCGCAGGAGGGTTCAGAGCTCCTGGTCAGGAGACCGCCCAAGGAGGCACCCTTAAAGCGGTCTTCTTCTGTCTCTGTGAAGGTGATAATCCCTATGCACCTAACACAACAGATGTGGATGGATTTAGTGTTTTAAAGCATGCAGGAGATGCTCAGTGAGTGGAAAACAAACTCAGAGGCCAAGCTGCTCTCGGAGATTCCGCTTGGCAGAGCTGGCACTGGAACACACAGCCAGGGCAGGGCACACTGAGCCTGAGCAAACATGTGTGTGCCAGCTTTAAGCCAGGTAGTGCTGATGCTGTTCCTGTGTAGCTGCAGCAGCTTGGGTCACTCAGCTGTGACCGAAAAACCCACCTGAGGAGCTTTGCAAGTCCTTGAGCTATCAGCTTGAGTTGGCCTCAGGGCTGCACGCTGCTTAGCAGTGCCTGGGCCAGGCATGCTGAAGGCAGCCTTAAAGCTTGCGAGTGTTCGGTGGGAGAACTGAGGACGTGCTTCTCGTGTCTGTGTGAGCACGTATCAAAGAGAGTAGTAACATATTGATTGCAGCCCATGAAAGGCAAAGTTTGTCTTATTTCTTGTTTGATTACAATTTGATTAAGAGTTCCGCATGCTTTAGTGGGTTTCATCTGAGTTTCGCATGCACATACTTCTGTACCCAGATTTTGAACTGGTTATTTCATGCTTTACTTTAGAAACAGGCAAATTCAGTGTTCTTTCGTAATTGTAATCTTAGAGCAAGCAGAGCCTCGACTGAATTTGATTCGGTCTTTGTAGAGGTGCTTGAAGCTGAAACTCAAAGTGAAACTTGTGTGTGTGAACTCCCATGAACTGAAAACGAGAAGGAGGTTGTGCGTGAAGAACTCAGGTTTTGTAGAGTTATGGTAGAAAATGAGTATGTCTGCTGAAACAAATCCAGTGCGGTGATATGCGACTCAGGAATGTTCAGTTCAAATTCTTGTCTTGTAATTCTGGGGACCTCTCAAATCAGTTTATGTTGAGTCAAGCATCCTGAGGCAAGATTTAGGAAAGTTGCTGTAATGCCAGATTAGCAATTACACAGCATGAACAGGAGCAATACAGTCTCAGAATCTGGAATTACTAATAACCGTAGGAATGGCAATTCAGAACCCTTTCCATCTCTGGAAGCATTTCTAATGAACTGCAGGATTTAGTGCCATTTGCACGGCGCCTTGTGTACATGCACATAGCTGATGATTGTGGCTGGTGTTTGTTGATGCATCTGTGCTGGGTTGTTTAAAAAAAAAAAAAAAAAAAAAATTGTGCTTCTTGAATTTACCCAGGAGAAGTTAGCAGTAGGAGGGCAGAGAGAGTGGAATACCCATTTTGACTGGAATCAGCTGAAAGTCTGGGAAGAAACTTGATACTCTTGTACTTTTTAATAAGCCAAAAGACCATAGTATTTTCACTTCATGATACATCTAAACTGTTGCAGGCATGGCAGCTAGAATATACGTAGCATGTGGTATTTTGAGAAGTCTGGCAGGAAAAAAGTCATCAAAGAAAAGGAAGAGTGGGGAGATGGGAGTTTTCCTGACTTATACTGAGACTGCTGCTCTGTGTAAATACGTATGTAACCAGCTTTCTGGTTTAGCTGTTAGGGCATGGGCTGAAGGTATGGGATGAGAAGTTCCATTCCCCTAAACGTTTCATCATTTCTCTAAGTCTCTGACAGGTCTTACTTTTGCCCTGTTATGAAAGGGGAACTGTTTTCTTTTTTTCAGTTTTTAAAATCATGAAAGCTTTTATGTTATGACAAAACATTTTCATGCCCAACTCTAGCTGGTGTGGGAAAGGATGATTTGATACCGGAAGTCATGACCGCATTGTCTATGACTGGTGTCACATACCCCTCCCAGTGCTCAAGGGGTTTTGGTGACCTTTAGTGGAGGGTTTGTTAAAAGATAAGATTCCATTTTTGTGCATGCTGTTAAGAAGGGGCACACCTGCTGAAATAAAAGGTAAAGGAGGGATGGAGCAGGACTGTATCACGAACACACTGACATCTCCCTTATTCTTGAACAAAAGTTTAGGTTTTCTAAGCTCAGGTCATCATTTTAAAGTCTCAGAGCCTACAAGAGAGAATGAGCTCATTTTCCCCTTAATTTCTCTGTGGGCAGATCTGTTGAAGAGTGGGTGGAAAAAGACTGACAGGCAGTTGAAGTTATATCTGCCACCAGTGGATGATAGCTTTCTACTGCCTGACTTCAATGGGGAGATCAGCCCTGAGTGTGGCACTGGGTACATTGCTTCGGGAAGCCAGGTTTGTCTGTGGTAATGCTTCCCCTCAAGGCAGGGAGCATTTGCTTTCTCTTTGAGCTGAAGGTTAACAACGCTGCTCTTTCTTTCTTTTTGCAGTACTGCCAGTAACTCAAACCGCAGCACGCCTGCCTGCTCCCCTATCCTGCGCAAACGCTCTCGGTCCCCAACGCCGCAGGACTCCCAAGGAGACACCATGGTGGAAAAAGGCTCAGACCACTCGTCAGACAAATCCCCTTCCACGCCGGAGCAGGGTGTACAGCGGAGCTGTTCCTCTCAGTCAGGCCGCAGTGGGGCCAAGAACTCCAAGGTAAGGAATGAGCAAATGGCTTTAGTGGAGATGTACATGTGTCTGCTGCTCTGAACTCTCTAATGTGTTACACTGGCTTTGTCCAGTGCCTCTTTTTTTTTTTTTTCCTAATCTCTGGCTAACTCTCCTCCTTATTCCCCCATCATTATTCTAAAAATTCTGCTAACTGGGAGCCATTTGGGCAGGTCAGACTGCAGCACAGCTCTATCATCCTTTCAGTGGACTCAGTCCATAAGTTGCTGATGGCTTGGACTGTGGTCAAGGCCCTGCTTCCTTGGGAGGCTCTGTGATTTTGAGAAAGACCTTCAAAATCAGCTGTTGCAATTACTTTTTATCAACTGGATCATGAAGGGTCATGGAAAAATAAAGGTTCCTCTGTGTAGACAGCTTGTGAAGGGCACACTCATCTCTCCTATCCTGTCCAAGCTATGTTGAGATGAGGTTCAGGTTGCATAGAATCAGTTTCCCAGTTCTCTGAGGGTGGAGGTTTACGACTATCTGACAAGCTTCATGGAAATCTTGGCCAGGTGACACCTTCTCTAGGAAAGCATTATGCCTTTTGACAGCAGTGGGACCAGTATCAGCCTTGTCTTTGCTGTACTGGGAGGAAGAGGGTTTCAAGTGGGACCTGGTGAAGCGCTCAAGGGGCCTCGGGAACCAGCCATAACCTTTGATTATAACCCTAACATCAGTGGCTTATTACAAGATAGCTGCCAGGAGCACCTGTGTTTTTCGAGCTTTATGAAGTGAAATATTTCAGCCTGAACAACTTCACAGTGTCACAGTTGACTGTGTGACTAACTCTGATGGCTTGTATGAAATGAATTGTTGGATCCTGTGCCCAATTTATTGCTGGATTGTGTCATGCACAGTCTTCATCCACTCCTCTTTGTGTTCACGGTCAGCAGAAGAAATAGGGTTCACTGGCCTACACTCCCAGGGCTGAATTGCTCTCTCACAGCTAAGGGAGGAGTACGTCTGTTAAAAAAAATACAGGATTAAGGGTTTTTTCAAGATGATTCATTTGAGACCAGGCAGTTCTCAGGCTGCCCTTGAGGTCAGACTTGCTTCCTGTGCACACAGTAACCTACAGCCACTGCCTGAGGGTGGAGGATGACACCCTCAGGTGTGATGGCACTGTCAGGCCTGTGCATGTGGGCCGTCTGTCCCCAAAAGGAAGTCACGCCGATGTGAGGCAGGCAGGGTGCAGGGCACGCTGTGTTCATAGCCACACTGAGGGACCATGCGTCAGGGGATCACACCCTTGGTAAGGGGCATTGCAGAGATGGGTTGCACTGCCCTGGCTGGTGATGTGCTGTGATTCAAGGTCATGAGAGTGTGATTCTTAAAAAAGCACAGCGACTACTAAAGCTTAATAGTAATTCATAGTACTTTCAACAAGGAAGTGGGGGGATACAGTGCTTTCTGTTGGCTTTGCGGGTTTTCCTTCTCTTAATTTGTGAGGTAATTTTTCTTCGTCCCTTAATTTCTCTCTTTTCATTCCTGCATGCTTTCTCTCCGATTAAGTCACACAAGCGCCTCTCCAAAGTAAGCCTTCTTTTTTCTCTCCTGTCCCCCACTGTAGAATTGTCTCATCATGCAGAAACCCTTCCTGTGGTACGGAGCAGTGACTCCAGTAAGGCATTCTCCTGGTGCGGCTGCGAGAATGTCAGCAAGAGCTCACCCCAATGCCTGTAGCTGAGAAGCTGGTTTCACTGATATCGCTGGGATCTCATTAATATTTGCTCACATGGTGTGAAAACTGGCCTGTTCCTCACGCTCCTTCGATTGCTTCCAAGTAATTTTAGACTTTGTTTTATTATTTGTTTCTCTCTCCCTTAGAAACAGCTACTCTCTTTAGAGGGAGGGTTCTGCTGGCTTTGGTAGGCTGAACTGTGCCATAATCCCTCCTCTTTCAGCTCTTCTTTGTGCCTTTTAGAAATCGGAGTTGATCTCCGTATCTTCTTGACTGTTTTTCATGATGAATAGTAGATTTGGGGCCATCGATCTCAGTTTACTGACCTTACACATTTTTCTGTGTGACGTAAATATTAAAGATCAGTGATTTCAAATGAACCCAGCTTAAACCTGTTAGAACAGACTTGTCCCAAATGAATTGTGAGAATTCATGGGCTCGCTCTGGAAGGTAATAAGTAGAAAATCTCTCTGTGGGTGCTTGGATTGGAGATGAGCTCATTTGAGATGTGATCTCAGATCTCTGTGCTACCCTCAGAAGAGTGTAAAACTCAGAAATGCTGGTGGGGTGCTTATTGGACAAAGTGCCAGGCTGTTGGCGTTTCCACATGTGTATGCCAGTAAAGTTAAAATCAGAATGGCTTGAATGGCTTCATAATCCACCGAATCAGAGGCTTGGCTTTTTCCCAGTTGTTGCCTTGGATTTGATTCTAGGCACGTTCCCAGTAAGCAGTGACGTTTACAGTAGCGTTTTACTGTTTTCCCTTGGTCAGAATGCCCCTTGTAGCCAGCCCTATCTTGCATGATTGCTGATGGCTGCTGGAAACTTCCGTGTCTTTCTTCAGACAGGTTGTCTTTTGCACGGTAACTGTAGCTTGGATGCTACAGAAGAGGATTGTGGGCCTAAAGTCTCAGGTGAGGTATGAAACCTGTTCTGTAGAAGACACAGGTCTGGAGCAGCAGAGCCCTGAAGGGCTTGCTGGTGAGTAGAGGCACGTGGGCAGGCTGTGCTAGGCTGGAGGTACTTGGCCAGGCTGAGGAGAAGTTTGTCAGGAGAGGTGGGAAGAGCCTTGGTAGGGAGTGATGTCCGTGCGTGCAGTGTGTTTGTACTGGTGCTGTGATGTCCTTGTGGTCAGCCTTCGGCTTTTCTGGGAGAAAAAATGCTTTACAACAGTTACGGAAATGAGAGTGGGATGGACCTGAGGTGAGTGCCAGTGCGAGGAAGCCAGATGCAGAGAAGGGGGTCCTAGGCTCGACTTCTACCCCCTGCCCCAGCGAGAATGTCATCCCCTGCTCCACAGAGCGGCCTTTTCTGGTGTGGGAGAGTGTGGCACAGTAAGCTCCCCTATTCTCCTTCCAGGACTGAAGATAACTGATCAAGATGGGAAAAGGCTAGGAACAAAGAATGGGAGGGCAAGCACTGTAAAATCTCCTTTCTCAGCCTCTTCTCCTCTCCCCACCCCTCTTCTGCAAGAAGAAAAACGGTTCAATTTTCCAGCCTGTCTCGCTGATGAAATGAAACAGCTTGAGCCCATGAGTTTGATGCTGTGTTTATACAATTGCTGACAGTTCTGCTTGAAGTCCCTTGCCCTCTTTTGTCTGTTGTGCTAATTGTCATGCTGCAGTGCTGCCATCAGAGGGAGCACTTCACCAGGAGTTTTTAAGCACTGGTTTACATCTGTAGGAAGCCTTTTCTGGAGCGGGCTTTTCCACGTCATCCACCAGCGTGGCGTGGCCAGACCACCTGTAAGACTACTGGCAAACACTGCTGCTCCTGGAACAGCTTTCTGAGCTTGGGAATAAAAGGTTGTTGTTTGCTGCCAGCAGTGAAATACGTGTTTTTAACTCTTTTGCTCTTGCCCAAGATAAAAGTGATTTATTCTCCCTACTGTCTATACATAATAATGAATGCTGAGGAGAAAACATCAGGTTAGGGGCAAACCACAAATTTTGATATGTAGGCCCTGAAGATTTTCGAACAGTTTAAGTCGGGAGGGATCTCTGAACATCTCTGGTCCAAACTCCTGCTCAGAGTGGGGCTGATTGGGTTAGATCAGGTCGCTCAGAGTCTTCTCTGTGTTTTGGATGGCGATACTGCAGCCTGGCTGGGCCCCTGCTCCAGTGCTTAACCACCCCTGCTGTGAACAGATGTTTTCCTTCTGTCCAAATAGAATTTCCCTTACTGCAGCCTATGACTATTGCACCTTGTCCTTTCAGCGTGCAATTTTGAGAAGAATTTGGCTGTCTTCCCATTTACCCCTCCCGCTGGGTGGTACAATCCCTTTTTAGGTGTTCTGGTCATTTCGGGCTGAGGTGAGGAATTTGAGAATAATTTGCATCAGTTTGTTTGAATTACTGGGCCATTGGGGGAGAAGTGAGGTGAATAGTGTAGATCTTGGAAGTATGTACGTAGACCAGGAGGAAGGGCTCTGGAATTTGTTCAGAGCTCTGTGCCCTCACCCTGGTTCTGAGTCTGGTTCTGATTTCCTCAGTGATAAAATGGACTTAGTGTTGTTTCTAGAGCCCATGGCTCTTTGTCACTCAGCAAAACGTTTCTGTTCCTCTGGTAGCAGCAGTATGTAGGAGCAAGTTGTGATCCTGCTCCCAGTAATACTAAAAGGTGGAAGCTTCTGTTGGCTTCTGGCTAGCAGGCTGAACTTTGTGCGTGATCCGCTGCTTCCCGTCTGCGCTGTAAAGCTGCAATCTTCCAAAGCAGTATGTGCACATACAGGTTCATTAACCTAGGCAGATTCAGAGGCAGCACTGCATTAATTAAAGGCTCAGAGAAAATCCCCCATTTTTCTCCTTCCTCAACTTCTCCTAAGTTCTTCCTGGTTACTGCTACCATGTTGCTACGAACTCTGGTATCAGCTCCTACAGCATCATCTCTGAAAATCAGTGACATCTTTTCCACTTTTCTGTGCAACTCCATTCCTCTGATACTGATTTATTTAATCTTTTCTGTTCTAATGCTTATGGTTTCTTTTTCCAGTATGACAGACTTAACCTGCTCAAAGTAAGAACATGTTTTAGCTTTTTCTTTTTTTTTCCCCTCTGCTGTACTGTCTCTTGATTTTCATGATTTGCATCCCTTTACATTCTGACACTTAGTGTTTTTTTTTTTTTTTTTTTTTTTTTTTTAAGGTAAATATAATTGAAGTTACACTTAAGGAATGAGATTTTCGCAGAGGCTTAGTTTTGCTCCTCTTTGGACTCTCTGTAGTCTGTTCTATATGCAGAATGTAGACATCAGGAAGAGGGAATCTCCTCACATTTAGAACTCTCGGTGGAAGCAAAAGATGAGGCTTGGAAATCTGTATAATTGTGTGGAAGAGGGAAAAAGCTACAGAGGAGTCGCAGCTGGGGAAATTCAGCTGTGAGGGGAAAAAAGAGTTGCAACAATTAATGTAACAGAGGGGAATGAAATCCTACTGCAGTGTGCTGCCACCACACCTGCAACCTGATTTAGGAGGCACAGTGCCTCTGTTTTGTCTGTGCCAACTTCAGTTTGATTATGAATTTCTGAGTTATGCATTTTGCTCATTAAGGCAGACAGATGGCAAAACAAATCTGCAGGAAAATCACTTCATCTTAGATCCTGTGCTCCTGAGGACAAGGTGGTGTGTATGAGGATAAAGCTTAATTCCCCTGATTTTTTTAGTATAGCCTGAGTTGCATAAGGCCTTTTTCCATGTCCTGCTTACAGGGAAGAATGAATTCAGCTGGACTGTGTATGAGTGGGGCATGGCCCAGTACAGAAAAGTGTAGCACGTAAGGGAAGATTCCTCTGGTTAGTTACTGAGCCATACTGTGTACTCAGTTCTGCAGTTCATCTCCTTTCACCTGGGTTTGGGGAAAGGCCTTAGGGGTGTTGCTCTTTTTAACATCAAACTTCCGTATTTTGCTCTGTAGTATATAGCACGTTACTGTGGGGTTTTTCACTGGAGACCAGTGCAGTACACAGGATGCTTTCCCAGCTGGCAGAAATACCCTTCGGAAATATTGGCTGTGTGAGCAGGATGCAGGTGCCAGTGGAGTTGTCTATATGGAGTGGCCTATAGGGAGCACAGGAAACTGAAAGCAGAGAGGAAGAGCGCAGTGTAGGCTAACCATGTCTTCATAGAAATCTCTGGTCCACTCTGATCTCATTAACGCTTTGCACTTACTTTCCTATAGTAAAACATCCTGAATGTCATCGGTCCTGTTGTGGGCTATCCCAGTGCAGCTAATTTCTGTGTTTCTGTGAATGTGAACTTAGCTCTCTGAAACATTTGCAGACTCTGTTAAAAATAAGAGAATATGTTCATTTGCCTTCATATTATAGCCTGGATGGGGTATAAAGCTGTGGAAAATACTCCCAGTCCAAGGTCAGAAGCAAGATAACTTCAAAGAAAGAAATGCAGTAAAACATTGCTTCTGTCCTTGCCCATTAAACTGAACTCCCCAGGTGAAACGTGGACATGTGGCTGCTGGTCAGAGATGGGACGAGCACAGCTGTGGGGCTGCTGGCAGCCAAGGAGCCTGACACTGTGCTCTGGATCTGAGCACGTTAATGGTGAAAGGCTGCGGTGTCCCAAGCTTCGTTGTTCTGGGGTGAATCCACCCCAGCCTGGGTTTTGCCTGAGATTTGGCAGTTCTGCTCTGTGTCCTGACGTTGGAAAGCCAGCCTCGCTGGAGTGGGAGTGTGAAGCTTGTTTCATCCTCCCTCTGTGCTGATAAATCTCACCTCCAGCTGAAAATTGCCAAGTGTGACTTTCCAAGCTGAGCTAGCCTTTTCAGATGCTGTAATGTGACATGTGGCCTGTCCTCAGACCATCTGAAATGCTGTAATAAGGACACAAATTTACATGTGCAAATGATGCAAAACACTGTCTGCTGAAATTTTGCAACAGAAGTCTTTTTTCTGTTCAGCTTTTCTACTGCTTTTCTTCAGCAATTTTCCTCTCTGTCTGCCTTTAAAAATTTAAAATTCTACTGCAAGTTTTGCCTGATGGCTGTTGTGAGTAAAGTTGTGTCCCTGCATTCTGAGAGTTCTTCAAGGGCTTGTTTGCACAGGGCCACAAATCAAAGTGGTTTTTACAACCTAGCCAGCAGACCTGGAAAATAAAGCCCCTAACAGCAGTGGCTGGCAGTGACTGTGATCAGCTCTCTTCTGTTGCTAGTGGGCGCTGCTGTTCTGCAAAAAGGATTACAGCATATGCGCGACTTGGAGTGTGCGTGCGTGCACGTGGACATGCACACGTTAGCCTAAACTGTTTCCTATTATAGACTCATGCTCCTGGATTTGTTCTTTGTTTCTGTAACTGGAAATAGCTGTGTTAGACCACACTGTGAAATCCATTGAAATCTTCTGTTTAATCTCACTTTCACTTTGCTAATTACGCAAACCAGATTGGACCTAGTTTCTCTGTCCATCTTTCTTTTTGATCCTAAGATCTCTGTGCTAACTAATGCTTCTCTTTTATTTTGTCCTTACAGAAAAGCCAGAGTTGGTATAATGTAAGTACTCCAGTTTCTCTTGTCCCTGGGTGAAAATGGGCTGGGTGCCTGGTGGGGGGGGGAAGGTGCAAAGGGGCTTTGCAGTGGCAGTGGGGCGTGCTGACCATTTCCAAAAAGAGGAGATGGAAATGGCTCAGAACCGGCAAAGGAGGCCTGACATCCTAAGGGAAAGGATGCCAGTGACAGGGAGCAGCAGCTTTATCCTTTCTGTTACTCTTTTGATGATCTCTGCATCCTGTACCTTCCAGTTTCCTGGCAGAGTTGGTCTTGATGTGGTGACAAACAGAGCTGCCACCATGCAAACCCTTTGCATCTCTCAGGGTGGTGTGGGGCAAGAGAGGAATTATCTTCTGTTTATCTCACACAGATGCAAACCATCTTTTGCTTCTGCCTTGATCTTATTTTTGTTCTGCAAGCACGAGTAGCAGTGTTTTAGGCACAAAGCTGGTGGTTTGCAGATTCCCACAATCAGTGTTGCCTTTGCATGGTTGAACCCTACCCCTCAAGCGCTTTAGTGTAGCCACCAGCAGTGCAGTGGCTTTGTAGCCAAATGCAGCAGCCACTCTGTGTTCAGCAGCAGTCCCTACCTTCTGCAGCGTAAGACATAAGAACCAGGGGCTTTAGCTGATACGGTGTGCTCAGATTTGACAAAGATATGGCAGGCAGACTTACTCACTTGCTGAAAATAACCAGCACCAGGATTTTTCGCTTTCTAAGTCTTCTCCGAAAGGCCTTTACTTGGCTGAGTTACGCACCATGCTGTGTAGCCATGGCAGACAGAGCAGCTCCAGGTTTGCGTCCTGGCTGGGAAGCCATGTGGCAGGTGGCTGAGGCCCCGGGGCTGCAGGTCGGTGGCTGTTGGTGTTAGCAGCAGCTCGTGTTTGCCATGGGACAGACACATCAGAGTGGGGCTCCTGATAGAGCATGCTCTTCCATTGTTACCAGTGACATTTCTTTTTTTTGCACCTTTCCCTGCTTTAGTAATAGCTAAGTGATGAGCCTGGTATGTCTTTGAGGTGAAATCCTAGTTGAGGATTATTTAAGGTGATAAAGATGTCTGATTTGGTGTAGGAATTCTTTGTATTTTGGTAGCACATGGGCAGGCCTCCCTCAAAAAGAAAAGGGAATAAGGTTGAGAGGAAGAGAAGTGTGAGCAGAAAACAGATGTCCTCTTGGCAGTGACATCAGTGCAAACCCCTTTTGTTGTAGAAGAAGAGCCAACTGGGATAATCAGATCAAGAGCTAGATGGCAGCAAGGACAGGAAAAACGGTCACCTCAGAAGCAGATAGCAGCGTGGAGGCAGCGGCATGAAGAGTGAAGGATAAGCACAGTAGAGCAGGCTGGCAGAGAAGTGGCAATCAGAGGAACCGTGGAGCGAGGCGGTTTGGGCATTTAGGCAGCCCCAGCCAGGCGTGGGAGGTCCCTGGCCGCGGCTCAAGGTGACTTCTGCTATCGCACAAGAGCTGAGTCAGGCTGTAGCTGCTGAGACGCGTACCCTGCTGCACGAGGCTTCGCTGTGGTCTGCTTCTGTGGGTCTCTTGTGTTTTTGTGTCCTCTCTATCTTATCTTTCTGTTCTCTTGTTTTTCCTCCATATATTTTCAGCATGAGAGACAGTACATCCGGAGAGTAAGCACTGGCTGCATTTCTTGCGTTTTCTCCCCGCAGTTATGTCCCTTTAGAAAAGAAAACAAAACATGTTCTAGTTAGTAGAGACATTCTGGCCAGATAAAAGCAGCAATGTGGAAACACAGATGGGCTGCAAACTCCAGGAAGGCATTAAATCCTATTGGCAGTATTAACATTAAAAATTTGCTAATGTGTCTCCTTGATAGAGTTTCTCTTTTTTGCCAACTCCTTCCAGGCAGGATTTTTCTGGCACGTGGACCATTCTGATTTCTGTGCTTATTTTCCACACTGAGAGCAGCTCCAGAAATGAACCTCTGGAGACGACCCCATCGTGAAGCCTTATGATTTCATTTTTCTCACTTTCCCTCACTTTTCATTTTACGTGAAGTTCTCTGTGCTTGTAGCAAACGCTCCTCATTGTTCTTTGTGTCACGTTGGCAGCCCCGGGTGCCAGGCACTGGGCAGACACAAAACAAAAATACAGGCCTTGCCTTAAAGAGCGCATGGCCCTTGGAACTCCCGGGAGCACCAGTGGTCAGAATGCCGGTTTTCTGAGATGACTTCAGTTTTTGCTGCTTTTAATTGGTCTTTTTGTCTCTGTAGCACCATATCCCTCTTTGCCAGTTGGAAACCTTCCTTCTCTCTCTCCTCAATTCCTTTTTCTCTACTTTGTCCTTAATATGTTACCAACTTCTCCCCCCTTGCGTGTTTCCCTCTTGATCCTAGCAGTGCTTTCTGGGATTGGCGTCCCTACCAGATTGACAAGTGGGAGAAAGGGAGTGAACCAAGGTCGGGGGCTGATTTGGCAGGAGACCTGCCCTTTCGTGGTCTTGGTACTTTCTCTTCTTTGCTCTCCGGAGGAAGAGTGCAAGCTGGTCAGGCGCACAGTGAGATTTGGAAAAGAACACCACACTGTAGTCAGCCTTTGGGGGTTTGCTTTGTGTTTGTGCCCTTATGGTGGAAAAGCAAACATCACTGGACTGGCCGACTTCACCAGCAGTGGAAAGGAAAAGTCCCCTGAGGTTTTTCTCGTGCGTTTGGTGAGGAACATCAGACGTGGAGCCTCTGGCTTAGAGGAACTGCTTTTGTGCAGACTGCAGCTCGCTGGTTGGTCCATGGTACTTAAGGCCCCACTCATCTGTGCTCATCCCTCAGGGTGCAGTTTGACTGTGTCTGCATGCTGAATTACTACTAATTGATCTATTCTTAAAATATATTTAAAAAAAATTTTTTTAGAGAATAGAGCTCATAAACAAGTTTTCTCTGTAAGTTTGTTTACTAAAACAGAGACGTGACTTATTCTGCAGACCTGATATGCTTAGAGGTGGGGAATCTGTGTCTCTCTTCCCTGGTGACATGAAGGTTGTGGTCGTGCTGGCTGTGTGTGATGCAAGAGCTCCACAAGTCAGTAGAAGGAACTCCTCGCCTAACAGAAGTCCTTAAAATTAGACGTAAATTGGAGGCATTTTGCTGCCAAAGATGAAAGGCACCTTCTTTGTCCTTCTCTTTCTTGCTGGGCTTTGGGTGCAGAGGAGCACTTAGGTTTTGTGTCTGCCGCTCTATAGCAAGGGTTGCTTCTGTAAATTGCCTCCTAAGCTCCCTGAGCTGGCAGACACCATGCCTCAGGAGAATCTGAAGAGACTATTCCCAGAAAAGAGAATAAGAGAGATGATCTTGAAAAGATAAACACAGTTGACACTGGGGAAGATCTGTGTATGTCCATGAGGTTTTCAGTTTAATATTTAGATCCCAAGGTCAGTCCTCCTCTGTACTCCTTTCCTTTGTGTTTATCTTCTTGCAGTCCTTCCACCTGCCTACTCTTTTGCAACCATGCTCGATTTTTTTTTTTTTTTTTTTTCTTCTTACAGCTTCTCCCTATAACTGACCTGAGCCTCCACCTCTCCACCCATGTGCAGGGCATTCCCAGAGCAGTTAGGGGGAAAAAAATTAAAGTGAGAAGACATTATTGCCTCTTCCAGGTGTTCCTAAACACTGCTAAAACCCTTTGCTGTCCAAGTAAGTCTGAAAAGTTCAAGAGGAGCACAATTCTGCCTGCTTGTGTTTGAGAGGGCAAAGTCTGCACCGAAGATTGCACTGAGTGGGACGAAGCCCCAGGAGAAGCCCTGCACCTGCAGCTCTGCAAACAGACGCTGGGCACACAGGGCAGCTCTCCCAGCAGTGGCTCCACGCAGACTGCACGGCCAGCGTCTGGTGTCACCGCACGCGGAGCAGTTCGTGTTTCTCTCTGATCACAGATCTGCAGACTGTAGTTGTAGTGCAGGAGCACTTATACCTTTGCAAAGTGAGTGGGAAGAATGTTCAATGAATGTAGTAATATTGTACATAGGCTTTTTTTTTCACAGAAGAACATAGTGGTATAATTTCCAAGCGAAAGGAAAATCAGAGACAGAGGCTGCAATAAGTGGAAACAAGCTAGAGGAGGCAGTAAGCCTTTTGGGGTGAAAGAGGGATGGTAGTAGGACAAGCAGCTGGACAGAGGGAAGGGGAGAGGCCTTAGTGTGATCTCCTGCAGAACTGGCCTTTCTGGGATTATGCAGTCTGTCTGTATCCTTTGTAACTTCTGAACTTTCTAAGCAATGTCAGCCTGACTTGCAGAGGTGAATTTGTCAAAAATCAATCCAGTGAAATGCAAACAGGTAGGCACGAACAGGAGAGAGCCTTGCTCCAGGAGACCTGCAGCAAAAGACTGTGCGTTAGGAGTCAGGGGATGGTCAGGAATCCACCGTGGGCTGTGATGCTGCAAAGGTTTTTGCTTTGTGAAGCCCTTTAAGCAGCACTTGCAGCTTCTGCACTACATCAGATGATCACAGGACTGAACATAAGAAAGAAAGCAGCCTTTGATGGTCTTGGTGTGCTGTTGTCTTTTATGCAGCACCATCGGGGAGACCTCACAGATACCAGAATGAAGGGGAAATCTCAGCTGTTGGAAAGAGTAAGATATTCCATATAAAGTCAGAGAGAAAAATTAAGCATTATTGTAGGGAAAACATTAAGCATTATTGTAGGGTTTTCCAGCGGGTGGCAGCCTGAGATAAATCACTGTCTTTCAGGTGTTTTTCACAGGCAATTCCCTTTAGATTTTCCATGACGTTAGGTCTATCAATTACTGGGCCTAGAGTGGTTGCTGTGGTGTAGTGGCACTAAATTAGGAAGGAACTTCTAGTGCGAGCTCATGGGATGATGAATTCCAATTCACCTTTTACCACAAACTGCCAGTGATTACTTTGACGTTTCTCCCTCTGGTGTGCATTCACTTTTAAAAGAAAAGAAAGAAAAGAAGGCTCCAGACAGCAGACCAGATTTGGAAGAAAAGCTGTGGGACAGGTGGCCAGTTTCCTTGCTGGCATTCATCAGCGTAGCAGTCCTCCTGTCAGTAGGGTCTAAACTCTCCCTCACAAGCACAGTGTGTATCCTGTTCCTTCCAGTAGTTTTTCTGTTCTGTACGGAAGCAATGTAAATCTTCCATAAAGAGTTAGGAGCAAGTCCAACAGTCATGCAGATCAGTGAAGATTTTCCTTCCCCCTTTTCTCCCTGCCTCTTGCCACCTCTCCTCCTTACCTACCCGTTTTCTGTGCCGCGTGCTGTACAAAACTGCACCTTTCACAGTTCTTGTGATGTTAAACCTCCCTGTCCTCTCCCATCCCCCAGTAACGGCTGCTTTAGATTTCCCACCAGAGGGTTTCTCAGTGTATTACCAATGAGATGTGACCCTGGGCCCTTTTCTCCCCTTCCCCCCCCCACCCCGAGCCTCCTCTCCACCCTTCGCAATGCCATCCTGTCCCGTCTCTCTCTGTTTACAGAAGAGTTAATGTTTGCTGTCGCCGCCTCTGGGTTAGCTCATCTGATTGCTTGTGCCGTTCAGATCTAACACAGGGGCCGTGGGTGGGTGTGTAGGCAGAGGAACATCCTGGTGTTTTTTTTGTAAGTAGTCCTGTAAGTAGTTTCCAGCCAAAAAGGCCATTCAGTAAAACAAAGCACATACCCCATGGCTGTCTGCAGTGTTAATACCTTGTCCTTCCTAGGCTGCAGAAATCGGTTTTCTCTCCCCACATCTTGGGGTGGCAGATGAACGTGCCCTTCTAACAGGTAGCAGACCTGCGTGCCGGCTGTCCCCAGCAATGTTCTGTGGTGCACCTGAGCGTCTTGGTGGTTCTCCTGGCTGTACAGTGAGACTGTGTCTTTGAAGAAGTTTTATCTTGTTTGTGTTGGAGACACCTGTGTGCAGTTGTTTAGGAAGAATTGGTATGTTTCTTCAGTATACTTGTGTCTAGTTTCCACAGACTCAGCATCGTGGCTGAGCAGTGCTGGCGTGGTGTGGACTTTCTTGCACATTTGTATGTGCATCTCTATGCTTGAGCAGAGGCGTGGAGAGGGTGGAGACAAGGGACAGAGGGATACAGGAAGTTGTGCTCCAAGCAGTCTTCCTGAGACCTGCAGGGAGTTCATTTGCTCTTTCCCGAAGTGACTTGACTAATGAGTGAAACCTACAAGGACCAGTGCTTTCGGGGGGCTCAGAGATCACTGCAGGAGTAGCTGAGCCCTAAAATTGTAACTGTGTGGATCTCAGATGGCTGATTTCATCATTGCTATGTTCTTCAGACTGGTCTCTCCTTACCCTGGCCCCCCCTCACGCCACCCACAGCACGCTCTGTCCAGCAACTTTCCATTACAGGAAACATCTGCTGGGAGGCAGGGCTGAGCCTGGGTTACTGCAGGGCATTGGCCGACAGAGTTACCCAGCCACAGTAACTTAAAGCATGTGCGAGTCATTTTGGTATCTCCCCACCCGCTCCTTCCATGAGAAACCTTAACAGAGACTGAAGCTGCTTTTCAGAGCAGAGAGGGACTAGAGAGGAGAGCCCGCGGCAGGCGCTGAAGAGTGCGAATAACTGTTTTTCTGGTTTCAAAGGAAAAAAATCCAGCTGGTCTCTGAGCTGTTTACTGTCCTGTTCAGTCCTGGGAACCACAGCTAGATCTGTGAATTGCAGCTAGTCGGGGTGCTGGCAATCGGAGCTATTTTGGTTACCAGCTCTGGCAGCCTTGGCCATCGGGGCTGGCTCAGAGGCTGCAGAAGAGGCGTTGCACAGACCTGTGACTGCTCGGGCTGCTGGCACTTTTGCAGCCGTTCTTCAGGGGATACCCACAGCAACAAGTCGGTGAGACTGGAAGAGAGGAGCACAAGTGTTGCCTGTCAGCACACTTATCCTAATGTGCCACTTTTTTGAAGTCCTCTGGAGGATGAGTTCTCTCTTAGATCTGCAGAGGCCAGTAGGGCAGACGAACTGAATGTGAGCAGGGAAGGAGGGAAAGGCACAGAAACTCCTACGAGGCTGCTGTATCTCTTTCGACTTTGAATCTAAACAAGAAGCAGTGACAGCAGGAACAGGAAAAAGCAGTTTGACTGAGAACACGGGGAGCTGTGCAAGTGGTGAGGGAATGCGATGGATTCCTTGCTGGAGTGTGGGGTTCTCTGGGATCTTGCAGTGGATCAAGAACTCCCGTGTCTGCTGTGGGACCTGGAGGGGCTTGTCGACCTACCCCAAGAGAATGCCAGCCATGGATCAGATGAAATTCCAGCTGTGAGTGTCTCTAAAGCGTTTGTCACTGTAACAGAAGTTCTGGTGCTAAGCAGAAGTGTCTGTTGTAGTACAGGCTTCAGACAGGTCAGAGCATCCCTGTCTGTGGGAGGGGGGAGCACACCTCCACAGGGAGATGGCACTGCTAAGTCTGGTTAATGTGCTGAACCCAAAGCTCTGGGCTGGTAATAAACTTATCTCCCCCCCCCCCCCCCCCCATTTTCACATCCTCTCTGCTTGTCTCAGGAAATCTTGGGCTTCAGCTCTTGCTGGAGCCCATCTCTGTCCAGGATCTTTTCCAGATATTCAGGCTAGAAGTTTGGTAAGTGAAATAATATTTCTGTCAGTTGGTGGTTAGTAGATTTTAGTCAGAAGACACCTTCCTTTGGGCCCACAGGACTGGAGCCGGTATCTGAAGTGCAAAGATAATGTTAAAGAATACTGTTTCTAGGTCATTGAATTGGTGTGTGGAAGGGGGAATGCTTTTTATGAGGGGGTTTCTGTGCTTCTTTCTTTGCTTTGACAGCATCTGACAGTTTTGTGAGGCTAATGCTAAAGAGAGCCTCCTTGCTGGGAGGCTCTGATGTGTGCCCACTTTCCTGCATTGGGAGAGTTGTACTGTGCAACTGGAAGAGATAGGAAAGGATTGTGAGAGGAAAGGGAAGAGGCTGTACCCTAGGAAATGTTGCTTTGCCTCCCCTGCATTTGTGGGAGAATGCACGATAGACTGGATGAGAGACATGGGCCTCCTGAAATTGCACCTGCCTCTATTTCAGTCAACTCTGCCTTCAAAAGGTGTTCTGGCTATTCTGAGCTGATGTCAGCATGTGCATGGCGTGTAGGAGGTGGTCTTTGGCTAGAACTGCGGGTCCAGGGACAGTCACGTTAAAGTTCAGTAAACACCAGGGAGAAGCCAGCTCCTGATCTCCCTGCAGCCAGCAGCACAGCTTTCTTTGATGCCTTCCATGAGGCCAGATGTCTGCAGAACAGGTGAAAAACAGTCGAGTCCCTGCACAAGCCTCTCTGTGCCCCCACAAATGTGTTCCCCTTACACCAGCAGGTAGCTGTGGGTTCGTTGACTGCTAGGTGGAGCACTCGATGGTGAGAGGAAAGGGAATGACTGCATTATTCTTGAGCTCTTGATGACACTGGTCATTCAAACTCCCATGGCAGGGCTGCAGCTATGCTAAAGCACCTGTTGTCTGGGGTTGCTCTGCTGTTGCTGGGAGAGCTGGGGACTGGCAGCTAGCTGGTGCATTGCAAACAGAGCATGTATCGTACTTTGTACACTGTGTGACAGCAGAAAAAGAGATTTCCCCTGCAGCCACAGCTCCCATGCAATTCTGCATTGCAGACGAAAGGTATAGGCCTTCTATTCTGTGCTTACTCTTCCAAGTCAGGTTCTCCTCTTCCTCTCACTTAATGCAATAATTGCCACATCCTCCCATCTGTGTCTGCTGTGATGGGAGCTCCTGGCCTCATGCTTTGTAAGTGCTTCTGGTCCCCCTTCTCCTTACCAAGGTGTTCCTGTTTTCCCACTCCATTTCTCTGTACTCATGCCCGCCCCTCTCTTTAACAGGCACTCTGTTATTTGCAGGTATTGAGTCCAACATACAAACAACGGAATGAAGATTTCAGGAAACTCTTCAAACATCTTCCTGACACGGAGCGCCTCATCGTAGGTAAGGACAATCCTTTTGTGCCGTGCTTTTTTTGTGCTGGCCTACAGTTTGGGGAGGAAATCAGCACACGTACATGCAGCATTTCCCTCTTCTAAGAGTTTGCCTCCAAATAACAAGTCTGTTATCTCTTTCCTGCCCACAAGCAGTCTCCCTTCCTCGCTATTTCCAATGGATTTCATTTGGTTTGCTTTGGGGAGAGCAAAGCTGATTGGTATCGGCTACAGCCTTGTCTCCTCGTGATTTGAGGAGCATATTTTCCTCCATAGTGCTCCCCAAATCTGACTGTTAGTGTCTGAGATCTCTCCTCCGTTGGTCAGGGCTGTGTATGTCAACATGCATGCCACTGAGCTTCCCTTTTTTGAACCCCTCTGTACAGCCCCGATGCTCCCTACTCACACATGACTGCCTTTCCTATACCCATTTAGGCTTTGGCCTTGCAGCTGATGAGTTACTGCCTGGTGCATTGCATCTGTTCTTTACTTATGTAACTGATGATCTCATTCCATGTGTTGTACTGTTCAAATTTGCACATACTAGCAGAGGGCTAGAAATTATTTAGGAGGCTTAAACTGGGAGGGAAATGAGCAGTAGCACTAGAAGGCAAAAAGGAAAACCCAGGTTAAAATCTGGAAGTACTTTGCAGAACACTACCGAGTGCCCAGCTAGTAAAGCAAGATAATCATTCACTAAGAGAGATGGTCTGTGGCATGCTCCTGGGAGAGGCTGTAACCCAGTGGACAGAGCAGCAGCTGTGGCCCAGTTTCTTCTGGCTCTGCTTTGATTTTGTGCAGAATTGTGTAAAATAACTTCTTTTGCTGTTGCTGCTGCTTATCCTTACATTTAGGGTGTTGTCTTCTCTTGATGCTCCTTAATTATCATCTGTTGTTCACCTACAGATTACTCATGTGCGCTACAAAGAGACATTCTCCTGCAGGGCCGCCTCTACCTCTCTGAAAACTGGATCTGCTTTTACAGCAACATCTTCCGCTGGGAGACATTGGTAAGGCCCTGACTGGCACAGTGAGCATGTGTTTTATGTCAGTATATTTGGTGACAACTTTAAAAGCACTCTTTCCATTGTCTTTCTCACCGGTGTCTCTCATTACCTGCTTTCTTTTTCTGCCTTCCCCTTTCTGCATGGCTCTGACTGTAGCTGACAGTTCGCTTGAAGGATATCTGCTCGATGACCAAGGAAAAAACAGCACGGCTCATTCCTAATGCCATCCAAGTTTGCACTGACACTGAAAAGGTACATCCTTAAAGCCTGCACCTCTGGGGCCACATTGGATGGGTGTCAGGGACAGGGGAATATAAGTATGTTAACACCATCTCCATGGGAGTTTTCTAAACTGACTGCTTGCGGTACGTGTGGCCTGGAAGAAAGCACTAATAGAAAAGGGTTGGGTGCAGAGCTGCTGCAGACCTTGGGCTTGAGCTGAGTCTAGAATTCAGGTGGCTTTGTGTGCGATGTAGAGGCAGTAGAAGATCTGGGTTATATAGTATCATATAGCTAACTGAGCTGTTTCTGAGCTCAGACCAGCTGGCTGGCTGAGAGGCGCTCAGCCTCGCCATGATGAGGCACTCAGCCTCTCCCTGGACTCCAGTCTGTGCCCAAGAAACCAGCAGCAGTGCTGTGTGGCTTGCTCGGTCCCTCTGTGCTCTGTTGCTGAAAAGCGATCCAAACAGGTTTCTTCATCTCTCTTCTGGGCCTTTTCTGAACTGATTTTTTTCTGCATCTCTTCCCCCCATTCAGCACTTTTTTACTTCCTTTGGGGCTCGTGACAGGACCTACATGATGATGTTCAGACTCTGGCAGAATGCTCTTCTTGACAAGGTACGGGGGCCAGCGCCTCAGTGCTGGGGTGGGATGAAAGGGAGGTGGTGAGTTCATGCAGAAGCACCGTGCGTGTGACTAATATGTATACATAAAAAAGATGGAGGGACCATAAGCACATACGTCTTTAGATGGAGCAAGGACATAACTGCAGGTGCAAATACCTCTTTTTGCATGGAATTCTGTCTACCTGCAGATGTGTCTTGCACACACATTGGGTGTCTCTTTGACTCTGCTGAAGTGTGGTGGAAGCATGAGTTCAGGAAGGAGATTTTTCATCTATAATACAAGCTTAACAGCCCAGAAGAAAGTGGTTCAAAATGCAGTAGAAACAGTTCACTGCACAGACAAAATTCGTAGTAAGTCTGTGCTTCAGAAGTGTAGAGTTCAAGACAGGGCAGAAAAAGAACACATGTTCAGGGCATCCCGAAACCAAACGAGAATGATGGTGCGTGTGGGTGCACAGCGTAAAGGGCTCAGTAGGTTGGATTTTAAAATAAGGTGGGGAGATGCACCTGCTGTTCCAGAGACTCAGTATGTCCTATATTTGATCTGAGTATCTGTTCCACTGTCCATTGAGTATTTCTGGCCTCACTGTGCGAGTAAGACTCTTGAACTGATCTTACAGGGTTGCCAGCATTTGGAGATGTTCAGGGCTATGTTCGTACCAAACTGGAAAGCTGTAGTAATCAAGTAGCAGAATGCCCTGTCCTGAGATCAGGGTAGTATTTAGTATGAAAGGGATCACTTTGCAAGGGATCACGGTCATAGCAAGTGGAAACTGAGGTGTGGAGTGATGAAGGCAGGAAACACTCAGCTCTTTTTCAGCGTAGGATCCATGCATAATGGGAGAGAGGGAGAAAGAGCCTAGTGTGGTTTTCTTGATAAGCCATGTGAATTAAAGAGAATGCATGTAAGAAGAAGGTAAAACAGAGTTAGTTATTTTTCTACATAAAAGTTTCTCTTTTGAGTTTTTTCCATATTTTTAATTGCTACTTTTAGGAGCTACATCAAAAATTTCCTGCCTTATCACGTAGAGTAACTATGGGAAGGAGTTAAAGCCGGCAACTCTGAAAAAGTTTCCCTCATTGCCAAGAAATCATTGGTCATAAATTTCTCATGCATAAAAATCCATCTCCTTTCATCCATGTACCTCATACTTAAATCACGAGTTTTCCTGCCCTGCTACTTGAGCTCTAGAATGCAGTCATGTGGTAATCAACTGACATGCAGCCCCAAAACTCTGGGCTTTTGTGAATGGTCTTGAGAATTCATTTTTTGTTTTTAACTAGAGATGCATACAAACTTTTCTCCGTAGTAACTTCTCTTGATTTCAAGCTGTAGCAGATGTCTCTATTTCTGTTTTAGATAGTTTTCCCAGTGGCTATAATCTTTAGGCAGCTTTCATTTAAACAAACATGGAGGGGAAAATAGCTCATAATGCATTGGGGTTTTCTGTGGTACGGAGACATTAAATGGAGGCACAGGAGAAATGGTGGGGAAAACACACACGGAGGAAAACACAGGTTGACTGCTTACAGTATTACACACACAGCATTGTAACAGTGGGAAAATTCATTACTTGTGCTGTTCTTGGTGTAGCCATATGCTGGGGAAAAAAGGCATCGCAGTCCTCAGTGCTGTTCACTTCCATTACCTATGGCAGCAGTCAAACATGAAGGGTGTTTAGGCAACACTGAATCATAACTTTGCAGAGTGAGACCCAGTGTAAGCGTGAAGTGTGGCATATTCATCTTTTAGTCTTCTCAGGTGAAAATGTATCCCATTTCCTTTTCCCTCTTTTAGCCTCTCTGTCCAAAGGAGCTCTGGCACTTTGTCCACCAGTGTTACGGAAACGAGCTGGGTCTGACCAGTGATGATGAGGATTATGTGCCTCCTGATGATGACTTCAACACAATGGGGTGAGTGAGGAGAAGAGATGAAAAGATGGCTTCAGGAGAGCAAAAGTCCTTAAATGTTTCATACCTCAAACTGCTGTTTGTCCCTGGTGAGAGATTTTGGGTTCTGGCCAAATAGTTTGTCTTAAATGTGTAATGACTAAAAAGCTGAAAGCATACCAGTTCCTCCTGGGAATCAGTAGGAACTGAAATGGTTGCTTCTCTGCTTGCTGAGCTAGATGAGTGATTCTGTAAATGTGCCAAAGTGTCCCATTCACCAGGCTAGTCAGCATGTTACACGGTCAGAAAGTGCTGATGCTTGCCAGTCTGTGTGTAAACACTTGAATAGTTTGGGCTTGGTCTCCCCTGCACTGAGCCATTTCTGCTTCCAGTCAGACTAGAAACTGCATAGAAATATTCTTACTTGCTCTGTGTGTCCAGTTGTAGCTGTACTGAGAAGTGTAAACATAAAAACCTGTGTTCTCTGTGGCGTCTCAGCTACTGTGAAGAAATTCCTGTGGAAGAGAACGAAGTCAATGACAGCTCCTCAAAAAGCAGCATGGAGGCCAAGCCAGAAGCTAGCCCTCAGCTGCCAAAGAAATCTGTCACTGCCAGCACGTTGACATCTACAGGAAGCAGTGAAGCACCAGCCTCGGTAAGCGTTCTTCTCCAGTGCAGTGGCATCTGTAATCCTTTTCTCTGCGATCTCACTGGCAGTCCCTGAATGTCCGAGGTAACTGCTTACCCTGCAGTTCCTCTTCCACTGCAGCTGACCACCGTCGTCGTGTCAGTAATTTTTGAAGGCATGGCATTTGCCCAAGGAAAAGTAAGCGAACGATGCCTGACCTAAAGCCTAGTACACTGGACTCTCAGCAGCGAGAATATTTTCCCATTTACAAGTGCACGTTAAAATAAATGGAGAATTGGAGATAAAGGGATTATAATTTTCTCTGCCTCCAGTGATTCCCTAGGAATCAGTGCGCAGCTTTGTGGTATTGTGTCAGATCAGGTCTTGTTTAAGTATAACCTGAACTCACATTTTCCTATCTGTGTTTTACTTGTCTGTGGCAGAAACAGTATTGTTCATGCGCTTGTCTGAACAAATAAAAACCATTGTGTATGTCCCAGGTTTGAATTATATGCATTCTTTGGAGAGGGGATGATCTGACGTGCCCTGGTGCTTCACAAGTACCACATGCTAACCTTCCACCTCTCCATTCTTTAATTTCCAGGCATGTTGAGGCCAGATGTTCAAAGGTGTGATTGTTGGCCCACAGATGGAAATAGTTTTCAGAAATAACCCCCAGTTTCAAGTTGCTGCTCTTGCTCTCATTATGCTCTGTCCTTGCTGCAGTTTGATGGGGTGCTACCAGAAGAGGAGGAGGCAGTAGCAGAGAGTCCTGTGGAGAAAGATATTGGCATTGCAAATATCATGGGAGAGAAAATAGAGATCATTGCCCCTGTGAACTCCCCTTCCCTGGACTTCAATGACAACGAAGACATTCCCACTGAGCTCAGCGACTCTTCTGAGACCCACGATGAAGGTATGCAGGGAAGGGCTGTTCCATCAGTGTTTGGTTCTGCTTTTCCCCTGTCTGCCCAGTGAGACACTGGGGCAGCAAATACTGAATTCATTTTCTAGTCCTTAAGAGGTCAAGAAGATGCAAAGAATTCTTGGCGTGGGCTGCAGAAGATGAATCCGTGGGGTATTTGGAAGGATGTCCCTAAAATAATGCCATATGGTTAATTATCCCTCCTGATGTTCTAACTATTGTCCTGGGGTCAGTGGAGGAAAAGGAACAGAAGTGCTTCCTTTGGGTATTCTGTAGAATACCGTCCTGGCACTGTAAAAGCCTGTGATGGTGGCACAGAGGCTCATGGCTGGGGCTTGCGGGCCTGTTTCCCCACAGGTGAAGTCCAGGCATTTTATGAAGATTTGAATGGCCGTCAGTATGTGAACGAAGTGTTCAACTTCAGCGTGGACAAACTGTACGACTTGCTCTTCACGGACTCCCAGTTCCAGAGGGACTTCATGGAACAGCGCCGGTTCTCTGGTGAGCTGCTGCTGGCCGAGCCCGGTCACTGACGGAGGCCGTGTTCCCTGGGAGGGGCAGAGGCCTGCACAGAAGCAAGCTCTCAGCACGTAGTTCTTGAGCTCATACCTCGGAGGCACAACTTTGCTGAAGATAGAGAGGGGTTGGGTAATGCTGTGAGATCTTGGGACTGCAGCAGTTTGAGTTGACAGTAACCAGAAGCAGACAGAACCAGCCTTGTCTGGCTATCAGGGTTTATTTTCTAAGAGCCACATGTAAGAATCACCCACTTTATGTTTTTTTTAATGTCAGTTAAGGCCTGATCCTGTGTACAAGGCCCACTGGTTGAGGAGAAAGCTCTTCTAGCTCCACAGCAGTCACAGGCACAGGCTGTGTAGTCGATGATGCAAAGAGAGTGTTCCTTGGCATACTGCAGTCCTCCTTTCCCTGTAAGTCTAGGTTTGTGAAAGGAGTGGCAACTCCAGCCTCTCCACTTCTTGCTGCACTGAGAGAGGGGAACATGTTTTGTCATGCTTCTGATTCCTCAGGCGCATCTACATCTGAAGCCGTGCTACAATGAGGCTCATTCTGCAGCTGTTCTGAGTAGCCCTCTGAGTGGCGGACTTGCAGGACTCTGCAAGCTCAAGGCAAAGCCACTTGAAAACAGCCGCAGGCAGAGATACACCCATCAGATCTTGGTGAGAGGATGCACCTCATCCCTGCAGTGATCACATTGGGTACAGGAGACCTTTCCTGCCCACTCATTTGAGCTCTAGTGCTTCTGCAGCCAAGCTCTGCAAGGGAAGGAAATACGCTATTGGCTGTTTGGTTACGCTTTTTTGCTAGGGAACTGACCTGAGATCCCTTTCAGTCACTTAGATGGAATATTATTTACTCCTCTCAGATATTATCTTTCATCCCTGGAAGAAGGAAGAAAATGGCAATCAGACCAGAGTGATCTTGTATACCATTACCCTCACCAACCCTCTGGCCCCCAAAACTGCCACTGTCACTGAGACGCAGGTACGTGAAAGGGCAGCAGGGGTGTAATGCTTTGTAGGAACAGATCTGTCATTTACTTTCTTGTCTTAAGCATGCTGCTTTGCATGTTTGCATTCTCCCCATCCATCTTCCTTCACACATTTTTCTTCTATTAACTTGCTACCCACTATCACTGCAAATGTGAATAGCTGATCTTACACTGACACTGGATTGCATTGCAAGGAAAGGACCGTGATTTTTCCAGCAAAAGCAGATCAGATTGTCAACAAGCAGAACATTCTAACGTTCGTGTTTGTTGCCTGTTCTGGTGGATTTTGAGCTGCAGTCAGTCCAGCAGGTGCTGTTCAGGAGCAGGGCACAGGGTGGTCAGCTGCTGTAGCTAGTCCTTCCACAGCTCTCCACAGAGAGGTCCAGTGACTGGTTACAGGAGTTACAGGACCAGTTACTGGTGAGAACAATTAGATGGCCTGTTTAAAAAAAAAAAAAAATAAAATAGAAGTGGGAGCGTCTGCAGTGCATGAGAAGAGTGAGGCTACCTATATCTAATAGGGGCTGCAGCTAGAGTGGGGAAAAGCCTCCATCTGTATCCAGAGACACATTCAAGTTGTCAAGGATAACAGCTGTAGGTTAGCTTGAGAGAATATTAAGAGGGACTCCAGAAAAGGTGAGGGTGGCTTAGCAGTACACTTCAGGAAGAGGAGAATCCCATCAGCAAGGTGTAACTTGCAAGCGTGGGAAGAAGCAAGGAGGGTGTGCAGGGAAGATAAGAGAAAGGAGAGAACAAAGTGACAGGCAGAAGGAACAGCACACTTCCAGGCAAGCGAGGACATGGCCTATTTTATTCTGAACATGGGGTCAAACACAGAGGCACGTTTTGCTGTGTCGTCGCTGCAGAGGTAAGTGGAAAGAGTGTAAGGACAGCCTTACTTTCACATATGGGTCTGCAGCTACTGTGTCTGTTCCTCATGAGATCTGTTTTGAGACAGAGAAGCAGATCAGAAACGCTTAAAAGAAATGACTGATGTGTTCTTACGGTGTTCAAAATTACACAATAATTCAGGTTAGAAAGGGCCTCTGCTCAAAGCAGGGTCAGCTGTCTTTTTAGATCAGGTTGCTCCCAGACAAGAAAGAAGAGAGAACACCTGCAGAGGTCCCACAGAATTGGTCCTCATGTGGCAGTGAAACTGTGTATCTGATGCTAAATGCTGGAGATGCTGCTGCTGGATGGGGCTTGGGTATGGGCATGGTCTCCTGTTTGTGATCGAGCTGTTTTTGTAAAGTGCTGGTGAAGGTGCCTATCTATCAAAGCCATGTTCTAACCAGACTAATAGTTGCCTTGCATGCTGTCTTTTATGCAGACAATGTACAAAGCCAGCCAAGAAAGCGAGTGCTATGTCATAGATGCAGAGGTGCTAACTCACGACGTCCCCTACCATGATTATTTCTACACCATTAACCGCTACACATTGACTCGTGTTGCCAGAAACAAAAGCCGACTCAGGTACACTTCTGGTGGGATAAAAGGCTTTACTGACAACCAAAAGTCACCTTTGGGTGGGAGTGCTTCTTTTTGGTGTGTTAAAAGGGGTTGGGGAGGAATAAGCCTTGTGTCTTTGTCCTTATTGCCAGAAATCTGTAATTGTTGCAGAGGAGTTACAGTTGGGGCAGGGAGTAGGTTTGCAGGCTTTTCTTGCCCCCTTCTTTGAAGCCGTTGTTTGCAGGGACAGTTGCCATACATAACTACCTAAATGCACTAAGCAGTAGGACTTAGTTGCTGAGACTGTGCCTCTGAGAAGGGACAAGCAGAGAAGTTTGGTAGCAGGCAAAGCTATAGGTATTTGTGTTTCACTCTGATCAGTAATCTAAATGTCTGCTGCATGGCTGAGGGTTTTGGGAGTCCTTTCAGGGGAAGCTCTCGAGGCCTTCCTGCCACTGCATTTGGAAGCACTTCTCATGCAGTGCTTCTGATCTAGAAACACAAAGGGCTGAAGCCACTCCAGAGATAACAGTGTACATGATTATTTTTCGTATATACGTTGACAGAGGATGGTGAATTGATGTAACCTCCTGGAAACAAAATTGAGAGAGTGACTTTCCCTTCATCTCACAGGGTTTCCACAGAGTTACGTTACAGGAAACAGCCTTGGGGGCTGGTGAAATCCTTCATCGAGAAAAATTTCTGGAGCGGCCTAGAAGATTATTTCCGTCACTTGGGTAAGAGCGGCAATGACAGCGGCGCTCTCTGTAGCTTATGCATGGCTCCCCGTAAGCGGGCAGCTAACAGTGTGGTGGCTGCTGCCAGCCTACTGGGGAGTAGACTTCAGAGTGGCTTTTAAATGGGGCAAGGCAAAGTTGCTGCTACAGCAGGTGGTAGCACTTGCTGATCATCAGCTCCCCCTCTCTGACATGAGGGCAGGCAGTCTGGGGTAAGGGTTTGACTGAAGGTGTCAGGCTTCTGTAGTGTGTCCTGTGGCACAGTCACCTCAGACCCTGTCAGTTTGCTTGGCCCAGCTGGTACTCTGTCCAGCAGCCGTAGAGGGCTCAGAGTTTGTCTGTATCTTTGCAGTGCTGGTGCCACTTCTACTAAATGCTTTCTTCCCCTTGTTGTCACTGCAGAAAGTGAACTGACCAAAACCGAGAGCACATACCTGGCTGAGGTCCACAGACAATCCCCCAAAGAGAAAGTGAGCAAGCAATCAACTGTCCGCCGGAGGAAACGGGCCCACGCCCATCTGCGGGTGCCACACTTGGAGGAGGTGCTGAGTCCCGTCACCACCCCCACGGATGAGGAGGTTGCTCATCGAATCAAGCATGTGGCAGGTAAGGACCTGCAAACCCCTCACACCTGGGGATGGAGAGCTGGGCACCTCTGGAGACGAACTGGAGGTTTGCTCTTGGAGAGTTAATGGGGAGAAGGGCCAGGGCTTGCCAGAGCAGGGGATGCATCATGATTGTTTTGAACAAGATGGAGGGGCAGGTAGAGGAAGAGCGTTCCTCCGCACGGGACAGCATATCTTAGCCTAAACACGCCTGTCTCCTCAGGTTCCACTCAGACACGGCACATCCCTGAGGAGAGCCCCAGTGGCTTCCACCTGCAGAGTGTCTCCAAGCTGCTCCTTGTCATCAGTTTTGTGTAAGTGATTTTTTTTTTTTTTTTTGGCTCTGCCTTCACAGTCAGCCTTTAACTTCTTTTGCCCTGTTCTCCACTCCCGTGTCAGTTTTTTCACTAGTTCAGCAGCAGGAACCATGTTTAGTTTGTGTCCTTATTTTGCCACCACCTTTCACAGTTACTAGTCTTGGACTTGCTGGATGTGTACTCAGGGTGAGCCAGGTATGGGGCCCTCATAGTCTTTACATGTAAAATGCAGGAGCGTATTGCTTCTCTGCCTCTTGGGCTGCCAATAGCTTTCAAGTGTTAGTGCTGCAGCTGTAGCCGGGCAGGTGCCTGGAAGTGTTACGGTCTAAAGCAGCAGTCCAGGTATGGCAGGTGTTCATCACTGAGGAAACTGAAAACAGCAGCACTTGTGCTCATTCTTTTCATAAGCTCCACTCACTTTCTTGTGAGGTGTGGAGAAGCTGAGATTGGTAGCTGGGGGTTAGTGATTTTTTTCAAGTCGAGTGTCTTTCTGCATTTCTTTTTCCCAATGGGGAGGAAGACTGCAGAGGTTTACAGCTACAACCCAGAGCTGTTGGAGAAATCTGGGCCTTGTGACCGCTGGGTTTTGGGTAGACAGCCTCGTCCTGTCTTTTGTGGCTTGACAGGGGGATAGCGAGGCACAGCAGCTTTATAACACTCTTACCAGCTACTAGCTTAGCTTAGAGTGAGTGGTCAGGGAGCTCTCTGCATGTTTTTAGAATACTTCTCTGGCCAGTTGCTATCCACCTGACTGGGCTGGGCTACTGTAGGCCATTCTTTCAGCAGAACAGCTGCACCAGCCAGACAGGCACTAGCATGTTATTCTTGAATCTATTTCCTGAGCCACCAATGTGGCTGGTGAGGGGAGTGGAAGTAAGTGCCCATGGGTGCGGTGGAGGGAAGAGAGGAGTGCAAGAGGATCTGGTGAAAGCAGTGGTTTGCGCAGCCTGCGGTAGCATTCCCATCTCAGCATAAGGTAGGAGCGGGTAGGGCTGGATTTGCGCAGGCTGCCGATGTGCGTTCACGCGTTAGTGCCCTGCATGAGTGCTCTTTGTAGGAGTCCATGAGAGCCACACAGCTCATCTTTTCCTGATGGAATTTCACCATTAAGTGCAAGTCCACGGTTCTTTCTTTCCCTCTTGCGTCTCTTTCCACTGTTCCCTCCTCCCCTCCTCCCTGCCATGTATCTTCTGTGCTGTCAGTGAGCCTTCTCTGCTCAGCCCAGTTTCTCCTGTTCTGTGTCAGTCTGTTTCTAACCTGCAGCTACTCCGTCTTTTCTCTTCCCTGCTCCCATTAGGATCTGTTTCAGGTACTGTCTCCTTTTTTTAAAAAAAACCTCTTTGCTCTCCTTTTTCCCTCCCTTTCTCTGCATTCAGCACATCCACTCATCCGGCCTGTCTGATCCATCTGTCATCCCTGTCTGACTGTCCTCCTTACTCACACATCTCTGCCATGTGGTTAAGGTTTGGGTTCTGCTCTCTTGGCCCGTACTCAGGTTAAATTCCCACTCACATACAGCGTGGACCTGGGTCTCAGAAACCTTGTTAAAGCCCTGGGTGTTTTCCCAGGTGTGACAGGCAGGCAGTGGGGTAGCAGTGCTCATAGTAAACTGCCTGTTTTCTTTATTTGCAGCCTGGTGTTGCTGGTCATTCTCAATATGATGCTGTTCTACAAACTCTGGATGTTGGAGTACACTACCCAGACGCTCACAGCATGGCAGGGCTTGCGGCTACAGGAAAGGTACTGTCACACCAGCTTTGTCTTTACATCTTCTTGCAGATTTCCTATAGATGTTAGAGGCTTTCCCAGGACACTGAAGTTCAGCGCCATCTGGTAGATTCCCTTTTGTGTGTAACAGATGAAGCAGGTAGTTAGCTCAAGCCATCAGCATTTCCTGATCCAAAAGTGCTGAACAGGTAGAGCAGGTGACAGTGAGTTAAGGCAACCACTGCTTCTTCCCCGTGTCCCACATAACTGAGGACGCAGACTGTATGAATAAATGTTTTGCAGTCTTGGGCCAAGAAGAGAGAGAGAGAGAGATTACTAAGAGGACATGGGGCACTCTTTAGTGACTTAAGCATTCCCTGGAGGTGTACTAGGTGGTGAGCAGTGAAATGTCACTGCAGACTGACTTAGTTTCTTTAACAGTGTGGAGCCTTGCCCAAGGCTTTGTGGACATCCTGTGTCATTGCAGTGTCCACTGGGTGTGAGCTAGCTGAGGCGTGGAGAGCTTTAGGCTGTAAGGCAGCATTTCCCCTTCTCCCTTTGCAGGAAGCACACTGATTAGCTGTAACCAGACTGTACTCTTGGGATCAGACTTCATTACATGGACTCCTCCATCTTGTCTAGGGTCAAAGGTAGACCTGCCATCAGCATTTCCTAGGATGCCCCCTAGAGCATCTTTTGTAGATGGCATTTACAGTGTTGATCTGATAGCCCAGAGTTGTTTGTAATGACAGACAGCGGTTTTGTGTTTTGAAATGCTTCTGGCAATTCCATACATACATGCTAGGTGTCCTGCCCAGCTAGTCTCTTCTCTGTGGTCAGCAGTTGAGCCCTGTTTGCTAAGGTTCATTGGTCCCCTTATGCCCTCTTTCTGAATGTACTTTTGTGTAATCACAGTGATTCCCTCCTTTTGCTGACTTTGCTAAGAATGTTTGAAGTTGTCAGCTAAAATGACTTCCTGTGGTATTTGTCTCATGTTACGGGCTTTTCCATCTCTCCTTGTTAGGGAAGTCTTGCTGTTTTACCCATAATAGCCCTGCAACTTTCCAACAAATGCATTCAGTGATTCTGGCTGCTTTATCTCCCTGTGGTATTCTTGGTATTTATTTGGACCACTGCTAAATACAGCATTGAGCATAGGATGGACTTGCATGCACACATGAACAGGAATGATAGGGGTAGCTCTATGCCCCTGTATGGGTAACTTTAATATGTTGCAGCTGCAGTGAACTAGACCAAATCCACCTGCTGAGTCAAAGGTAGGATAAGCTCAGACACATTCAGTTGGAGGCTGCAAAGACATTTTCTCTTTTTCTAAGGAGACTTTGAGTGAGAATGAGCAGGGGCAGCGTGTGGTCCCCCCCCAGACTAAGTGTAAACAAACCTCTGCCCTTAGACACAGAAAGCAACATTTATTTGTAGCAGAATTATATTTATTAATGCTTTTTTTTTTTTATTGTCACACTTCACATGTCTGTTTTACCTTGAGGTCTGGTTGAGCAGGACAGGTTCAAGCACTCAAGCTGCTGATGGGAGGATCACCAGGACAGGCTCCCACTCAGTGTACCTGGCTAGTAGGTGAAGCTTGAGAGGGCCAAGGTGAGGATAAATCTCTGCAACACAAGGAGCATGGCTGAGGCAGTTAGCACAGCACCCCACTCCACCCATTTGCTAAGGTAAGCGGGGGAACCAAGTAGACTGCTAAATTACAGTGCTAGAAGGAAAGAAAGTACCTAAAAGGTGAGTTCTAGCTGCAGAGAGAATAGTTTGGGGAGCTCTCACATTCATAGGAAGGCTATCTTAAGCAACTCCCGTCAGAATTTAGGGTAGGAGACTTGAAAGTCTCCTACAGCTTGTAAAGCTTACGAGGTACAAGACAAGCAATAGCTAAGAGAGGAGGGATTCAGGTATCGTAGGAACTAAGTAGAAGACAAAGCAGCAGCTCTCTCAGAGACGAGTAAAGCTTCCCAGGAGAAGACAAATATTTAGCTCCTTAGAAACTCGCAAGGCCCAAGAGAAAGCAATAGAAAGTTAGACAGCTGAGGGCATACAAAACCAACCCTACCTCTTAGGGGAGAGGGGTGCAAGGTGCCACACCTTCCTGCTGCACTAACTGCCTTGACTCTGCTCCTTCTCCCTATGCTCCTTATGTCTCTTGTGGAGATTTATCCTTGCCTTGGCCCAGGCAAGCTCCACCTACTCGCCAGGCACCCTGCCTCACCTGCCTGAGCCCCACTGAGTGGCAGCTCGGGGCAGCCAGTCCTGGGGATCCTCCCATCAGTGGCTTGAGGGCTTGCATCTGCCCTGAGCCTCCTCCAGTCAGCAGCCTCCAGCCCTGGTCTGGAGGATTAATTAGGCCTGAAGGGAGGGGATTGGTACTTACACTTAGCTGCCATCATAAAGAGAATTGGTGCTGGTATTGCTCTGAATAAAGAGAAACTAATAGTAAGATGAACACCAACACACAGAATGTCTACGAAAAAAGAAAACACCCCAAAAATACAGAAATTGTACAGGGCTGCCAGTCCAACGGTGCTACACTGCATTCCCTGTCAGTGGCCATGGTGCCATCTACCACTGTCCTCATCTCCCAGGCAGTGACAGTGCACTGCCCCCTCCGGCACACAGATGTGCACCTCCAGTGCACTACAGCACTTGTGCAAAAGGCACGTCTTTGCTATTAATTACCATCACTAAGACAAGGTAACATTAGTATCTAGTTTGAGGGAAGAGAAGCTGCCCCTTTGGGGTGCAAGGATTAAACAGAGACTGATGCAATCTACAGCCCCCCTCCCCTGGCAATCCACAGTGCTCTTCCTTTACCAGGGTTTCCCCAGATTCACTCTTGCTCATATTCTGCCTGACAGGTTACCCCAGTCTCAGACAGAATGGGCCCAGTTACTAGAATCTCAGCAGAAGTATCATGATTCAGAGCTACAAAAATGGCGCGAGATCATCAAATCCTCCGTGATGCTTCTAGACCAGGTGAGACCACACAGCCCACTAGCGCTGTGACTGGAGAGTCACTGTGTCCTCCCAGCTACACAGTCACCTGCTTGCAATCCCTCAGCCTTACCTGGACCACTGCAGCCCATCAGGTGTATCACTTCTGCCTCCATCTCCCTTTAGGTCCATCTTCTGACAGCGGGGTGGGCAGCAGGTCCCAGGGGCTGTTCACAGGTTGTAATGGATTCTGTGTCACCTCACAGGGATCCAGGCAAGTCAAGGAGAGAATTCTGCAGGACCAAAACTTTACATTAAGACAACACAGCCTGTCTCTGGTATCCCAGGGGGGTCTGTAAAGACCTTGGCAATTCGTTTGGAAAGCAGACTTTTCCCTCTCAACCCTGGGTTCATGTGTAGCTTATGTGGACAAAGGCGTGGGCCCTTCACAGCACAGACCCAGCCGTTTCAGATTCCATTGCCTGATGAGCTGGTTGTACACTGGGCAGCTTGGAACCGTGTTAATAAATGAAACAAGCTGCTGTCGTCCTAAGTTGAGTGCCTCTCACCCTGTTCGGCCCTTCTTTGTTAACTCACCGGCTTCCATTTTCTCAGTCCCCATTGGTACCACCTAGTCCTGCTGCACCAGTCCCCAAAACCAGATGATTACAGAGTCAATACCTTGCATGGATGAAGGAGGCACCCGGAGGCACTGATGGGGAAGGAAATCCTGAAGCGCTGTCACCTTCAGGGTAGCAGCACATTGGAGACATTTCTTGTCTTGCAGATGAAGGATTCACTAATAAATCTCCAGAATGGCATCGGGTCCCGGGACTTCGGGTCAGATCCAGAGGAGAAACGGAAACGTTTCCACTAACAGGCAGGAATGCAGGAGGCCAGAGGACGGTGTGCAATATGTGTAAATAGGATATATAAATATATATATATAAATATATATATATACAGAATATAAATATATATATTATATACAGATTTTAAGAAAAAAAAAGCCTGCGTATCGAGAGGAAGGACTGACCTCCAGCACTGGCTGAAATGGAGCGTCTCGATGGTAGCGTGGGGTGCGTGTGTGCGCGCGTTTGCGTGTGGATGGGAGGGCTGTGCTCTCCCGGCACTGAGGTGCACCTAGGGATGCACCTGAGGGTGCTGCCCCGGGCCCTTGCACCACTTTTCTGTAATATTCCTGGCTGTTTGTCTGTCTGTCTGTTCTGTTTTCGTTGTTTCAAAGGGAAGCATCAGAGTGAATGCCCCTCCCCTCCCTGCGCATGAAGGTCCCTGACTGACTCTGTGTGTCTGCACGTATAAAGGGAACACTGTCAACTTTCTTACCTTGCTGGCTTCAGGGCAAAGAGGTTTTGGCAATCACCATCAATTCTTTACAAAACTATCCCACATTTGGAGAGGAGGCCTCCAGAAGAAGTGCTCTAGGTCTGTGCAGAGCAGGTCTCACTGGCAATCATCTTCTACGGCTCTTGGAGCAGAAATGCAATTTGCTGCCATGCTGGCCAGCCTGGTTCAGAGAACAGAGCACAGAATGTAAATGAGCCTGAAACACTTTCTCCAGACAACTAGTTTGTCTCCTCCTGTAATTGATACTGCATTAATAGCCAAGGAGATGGTGGGGAGCAGGAGCATCTACCCACGTGGTGCTCGGAAGGAGGAGAGCCATACTGCAGAAAGCACACTTCCATTTGTTTTGACAGTGTCCCCTTTTTCTGTGGTTCTCTGCTTTCTATGTGCTTGGGCCCCTGCCATTAAGCCATCCCTGTGCTGAAGATCTACATCGGTGCTGGTAAGGGCTGCCTGTGTCACTTCTCACAACAGGGAGAGTGCCCCAACTTAAAAAGAAAACCAAAACGAGTATTTGTATGCAAGCACTCCTTTCTGCCAGACCACATGCTGTTAGCACCGTGTGGAGTGGGAGAGCTAAGGAAACTTAGTAGAACTGCTCTTGCAGTCCTGCTTGGTAAATTTACCTCTCGTCCCTGGTCTGTGAGATAATTTTGCATGTACCTCTCAGCCCTCTTCTTTACTTCTGATCCGTCTGGGAAAACATTAGGGAGAAAAAGAACAAATTCCTTTCCTTCGACAATGACAACAAAAAGATACCTTTGCTGTGACTGCACCTGTAGCAGCAGGGGCCTCCATCACTCTAAGAGAGGTTAGGAAGGGTCACAGGGAACAAAGAAAAGAAAAAAGGGTCTCAAGGGGTGCAGGATAGACTGTGCAGGGTTTCCACAGCGTAAGGCAGCTAACTGGTATCTCTCCTAGGCTGGACAGCACAGCATTTGCTGTCCAAGCAGGTCAGGTGGTAGAGCTGCATTAAAAAGACTATATGCATTTTTACTTCTTCTAGGGGAATATTCCAGATTCCCATTAGCAGCCAAATGAAGAAGAGGGGCAGAGAGACTGTGCTGTGCAGTGTACCAAAAGCCACTTTGACTGGGTGGGATGCAGTGAGCTTGAGTAAGTGATTCATAAATGATTTCTTGTCTTACCCAGCAGGTAGGTTAGGTGATCTGTGAGGTGCTCAGTCTCCACCTTGGTTTGACACCAGGACATTTCCACCTGAACGGCAGGAAGAAGTCAGCCGCGCGTTCCCCGCACGCAGACGGCGCACTTCTAGCTCGTCTGTTGGTCTCTAGCTCTTAACGGGCACTGAAAGAGCAGGGGATGTAAGGGTGAGCATCTCTGTACCAGAAACACAAATTCACACAGGTGGGAGAAACCAAGTCTAAGGAAAAACCCTCATGAGCTCTGGCTCTTGCAGCCCAGCCAAGGAAAGG
This sequence comes from Alectura lathami, assembly GCA_013399715.1. NCBI lineage: Eukaryota > Metazoa > Chordata > Aves > Galliformes > Megapodiidae > Alectura > Alectura lathami. Next base: position 210,378 of record VXAV01006605.1, read on the forward strand.
TACCACTGGTAGAAACAACCTGCTGATTTCTCCAAGCTTGCCCGACAAATTCATGGCCAAATGCTAAACACAATACATCCTATGGAGGAAGACCTGCATTTGAAAGAGTGCAGATGAAGACAGGAGTGCACATTTAAGACTATGAAAGCAAGGTACAATTGGCAAATACGTGCCTTAGGAACTAGGGAGTAACTTGTATTTATGACTGTTTGTTTCATTTCATGCTGCTGACTACTGTGCTGCTCCCTGACTTTCTCCAGGGAGGCTGCTGAAATGGCTGCTGTACAATGAATCTGAGCTGCTAGTGCCTGAGGAGGGCACTCTGCTGCTCTCGTTTTGGGACCAGAGGGCCCCAGTTCCCTGCTGCTGACTTGCCACACTGGCTGAGTTCACATTTTCCCATTTGTCACTCCCACAGTTGCTAAGCACAGAAAAAAGCCTTGCTGCCCATCTTCCCCTTTTTTAATATTTAATTCCAAGGAGCAGGAGGAAAAAAAAAAAAAAAAAAAAGAAAAAGAGGAAGCCCTGTGTTTGCCACTTTGCCCTTGCCAGAAAACAAAAAGGACACGTCTTGAGAAAGAAACCTGGAATGTGGGTCTTTGCAACCTGGCCAGCAGGCTTCTGCATGTACACGGCCATCACACAGCAAGGGACAGAGAAACCCATGTGTCTCAGAGGTCAGAAATCAATGCCAGTAGTCAGAGCTGGCTTCTTACCGATTTGACATTCTCCTGCTAGTTACGGAGACAAGAAGTCCCTTTGCTCATCTGTATGTCCTTCTTCTGCAGCATTTTTTGCATATTGCGGTCACATTAGGTTCTGGATATTCCCACTGATACGGCTTCCGTGGGCTAGGCCTTAGGGACAGAATTGCACAAGCTCTGTTAAATTAATGTGAGGCTACACACAGGCCTAAAACCATTGAGCACTGATTTTCATTTTGCCTGCACACTACTCTAGAGTGGGTTTAACATGTTTGGTATAGGTAATCCATCTGGCAAGTGCAGCTAGGTTTTGATTTGCTGAATTTTAGCAGCTACAAAAGAGATTTTTCCAAGAAGCATTGCTCCAGCCAAACGTAATGCGCGCAGATTAACGCCAACAGGTAGTAGCCTGATTGGTGCCAAGTGAGATGCTACCAATTGGCAGGAGGGAGAAGACAGAACTCTAGACTTGCCAGTTTGTCTGCGTCACCTGTTTCTGTGGGAGAAGAATATACTCACTAATCCTAGCCTGGCACCATTTCAATTTAATAAATATATGCCTTTTAAAGGAAGTGTTTGGGTTACGGCATCTGGCGTGAGCTCAAATTGAGCTCATCAGTAACTGCTCTGCAGTCATGCATTTAGTAAGTAGATACCAAATGTATCCAGTGCATCTGCATGTGAAGTCTGCAAAAGACAAAAGGTTTGGGTCCTTTCAGCTGGCTAAATCAGAAACATGCTCAAGACAGGGGCATTGCTGGGTCTGCACATTCCTCTTAGGAGAAGGGTGCCTGCAGTGGAAAGAGTAACAGCTTAGCTGTGAGGGAATTGGACACACAGGCTTTTTGGTTGTTCAACAACTAACTGATAATCCAAGACACAGTTCAGCCACTTGACTTCGATATTAATCAGTACTAAGTGATACTAACTTCAGCATATATCCTTTCTGGCTCCTCTGAGTCCTTTGGGAGAGGAGAAAAAAAAGCCACATAGCTCTGATATCCACTTACGTATCTCAGTTATGCTGCTGACACTGACTATGCATTTCCACACAGCTTACACACTGCCATACCAGTCTGGGGCAGTAGGCCTGACCCCATTTGTCCACTTTCAATCTAATAAAGAGAAACCTAAGATATATAAAACATGCATTTATTGTAATACAGCCCTGTACTCAAAGAGGCAAGGTTTCAAAACATGATGCTTTGCTGGATTTAAAGCACCAGCACCAAAATGCCTCGGAAATAACATCACCTGCATTGCCATAACGCCCTCAGAAAGGCTGGCACGTCAGGCCTTGCTCTTTTCCTATCAGACAGACCTCGTCTGGTTTGGTTGTAGGTGGGGACAGACTTCAGCCCGCTTGTCTTCTCAGCACTAAACCATGTGGCCTACGGGTATATGCTTTTCCCCGCCTCTACATTAGAGGGCAGAAAGTTCTTTCACTTGGAGTCCTGGTACTTGAGATGAGACCTTGTGGATGTGCTCTGCAGCGTTTCCTGTGCAGATAAGAGGTGACAGGTAGGTCTGCGATACGCCAAAGCAGAGTAAAAGACACACACGTAAGCCTTATGGTTTGGCTTTCTGCACGGCAGAAATGCTGACTGGAAGGGCGTGCGTACATGCAGGCTTTGGTGAATACAGACCTTCCTTGTCACACAGCCTTAATCCCTCTCTCCCTTTCCTGGTACCTTTGCTTTTTCAAACCTGTATTTGTCATCTTTCAGTGATCCAGAAGCACCTGAATAGAGGAGACAGCCTGAACAGGGCAGCCTGCAGCTTTCGCATTGTCTGGTGCTAGGAAAGAGCAGTGGAGATAATCTCCAACCCCAAAGAGACCAGCACTGCTCACGTGGATTGAGCTGCGAAATAGAGGTTAGTGGCAGAAATTCTGGGGGAGTGAATCACTGCTGGCTAGTTAGTTTGTTTTCTCCATACTACCAGGAGTGGGAAAACTTCTATGACTCTTCCTCCTCTTGGGTTCATTTTCAGAGGCACAGTTAGCATAGCGTTAGTGTGTGAGTTAAAGTGTACGAAAAACCCCTCTGTGAATGTACCCAGGCCTCCTGCAGTGAGGTGGGACAACGCTCCGTCCCTCGCAGGTGCACTTTCACAATCTGTGCCTAACATGCTGAGTCCCACTCTGCTGTCAGTGCGAAGAGGCCATGCTCTGAGAGTACTTCTCCACAGAAGGTCCCTAGTGCACTCCCGTACTTGCTCCCAGGTGAGGTATGTACCGAACTAACCATTTTCCAGCATATAACCAGGTAACACTGAGTTTCCTTTTCCCAACCACGACACAAGCAAACCACTTTCTAATTTAGAGGTGGGAATTTCTGCTTCCACAGCATGCTGAAGGTAAAACAGACAGCTGCAGTGTTTGGTGCTTGCAGCACTGCTGGCTAGGGGCAGAAAGGACCTGACTGAAGGGAGGCAATTCTGTCATGTTCTCAAGGGAGCTGGCGGAATTGCGTGGGCAGAACAAAACAAGTTACGAGCTCAACTCCAGAGAGCTCGTTCTAGCAGGATCTCTGCTAGCCTTCTGCCACTGAGAAGTTTCATGGTGCAGTCACATAGATTCTGGCTCTGTCTTTCCAGACAGTCTCAGCACTAGTTAAAATACCCACCAGGGGCTTGCTTAAAAACAATACTCAGACAGAGACTCTTAAACCAAAGCACCTGAGGTAAGTGGCTCGCAAAACATTTGTGTCAGATGTGACTGTGCTGACCTTTTGGCCCGTCCCCTCTGCCTGGCATGCTCTGATCTCTGTGCTTTGCAGTCTCCACAGCACGAGTCTCTTTGTGCCATAATACCTTTCTTTTTCTAGATGTGCACACTGGCCAAATAATCTCCTCGTATCTTTATCAACTGCTGATTGAGATTATCCCCAGAGCTAGCCAGACAGCATGGTCTTAAACTCAGCATGGATACGTGGCGTGCCATGCCCTCCTCTCCCACACGTTTTGCAGTGCTTGCTATGGCTTTCCCCTCTCCCCACACACTGCTGCCAGACAATCATTCCCTTTCTCATAGATGGACTGACCTGGTGCTGTCCCTGCTTGCCTTTCCCTGATGCAGTCTGTACGCTCTTTAAGTGAATGTGTTTTGTTTTTTTAGTAGGGAAAAGACTTCCTTCTGCAGAAGGAATTATATTTGCACATGGCTCAGGGAGGTACCTCTTCTGGCCGTTTCTGTTACCTCACTCATCTAGGCCAATTCCATTGCTAACGTTAAATGGCCACCTTCCCCAGCCCAAACTCCAAGAATAGTTAGGGAATAAGACGTGCAGCTCAGGTTCTACAGCCACTTGGTCGTGTCTCAGTCTCGGCCCAAACTGCCCCAGCAGCACTAGGATTTGGAAGAGCAGCTGTTACAGAACAGCTTTAACCGGCAAAGCGGTGGAGCCTGTGGCACACACACGTGCTCCACTCCTCGCAAGCCCGCCTCCCCTGCAGGAGCACTTAGCAGGTACAGAAGCACTAACCTGGCTCTTGGCCCGATGAGGTCAGAGCGCAGGGAGGAGCAGCAGAACCGTTGCAGCGTACGTCTTCATCCACCCAGGACTGGCAACGTGTGGCTGTGGCACCTCTGGGACGTTGTCAGTCTCACAGCAGTTCATCTCTCATCACATGCTCCAGGGCTGGATAAAGCTGCTAAAGACCCTGGAGCGTGTTGTCCCCACCTGAGGCCCTGGAACCTGCAATCCCCGTCGTCGTCGTAATCGCAAATTAAGGAGGATCGCCTCACGTCAGGGAGGAAAGGGAACGGGGCGTACAATCACCGCAGGTGTGCGCTTCGCTTCTGGGTTGCACCCCCAGAGCCAGGGAAGCAGAGGGCTGTTGGCCAAGGCCGGCACAGCCTGTAGCACTAACGTGAACTTCAGGGTGGGGTTAGTGGGGGAGGAATCATGGTTTTGTTTTAGGAGTTGTCTAATTGTCATCGAGTTTGCGCTGTGCGCAAAGTGCGATATAATGATAATGAAACTTACCTGCTAGAACCTAGAACTGTAAAGGCTATGCAGCCCAGACTTAATGTAAGTAGCTAGTACAACGGAAGTACAGTATAAATTAAAAAAATCTATCAAACAAACAGCGTGACTCGTGTTTGGAGTGCTTTGTTCTTTTTATTGTCCTGCCTATTTCTAGTCTTTTCTGTCATCTCCAAGTACACAGAGAGCGTGTGTTCAGATACCAACCAGGACCATCTCTTCCAGGACATAACCTGCCTTTAACACTGCCCTTGAAATACCAATTTTTTTTTTTTTTCACTATGGGAATCTTGAGCAAAACATAGACACCATTTTCCCCTGTCCAGAACAGCGCAGGGCAGTAGTCGTAGCTGTGTGCAGAACTGGGAAAGTGAAAGATGTGTCCAGAAAGCATCTTAGGATGCACGTAAAATACCAGAAGGTGCAGCACTGCAGGACAGCCCTTCTTTGCCACCTGAGGTTGCGCTCAAGAAGTTTTCAGTGTACGCCTTTTTTGACATAACATTGTACCGTCAGAAGGTTATCAACACTTCACCAGGGCTGTGAGGAACAGAGCTGAAGTGGGAGAGAGGTGTATGTGACCTTACCTAAAAATCACCCTGGGCGTTAGTGCCATGGTCAGCGACGGACACTGTCGTTAAACTCTTCTGTTGCTGTGGATCTAGAGTTAAGATTATGCCCCAAATTGCCACGAGGCCAGGCAAGTTGGCTTAGGGAAAATGAAGACATCCAGCAGAATTAGAAAAGCTATTTTTGAATATTAGGGTTTAGGGAACCAGTGCCCAAACTACAAGCGTGCTTCATCTGCAAAGTGTGCTCAAGTTGCCAGACTCAGCTCTGCGAAGACTGGACCGTAGTAGTTTACTAAAGTTGACACTTGCTCTAAAAAAGGAATTTTGAACAACTGCCAGTTAGAAATCTGGCCAGGACCGGACTTACAAATGGAGAAATTTCTGCGATTTTTAGCAACACATAAATTGCAGCACAACATAAGCAGGGAAAATTCCATACCTAAGAAGCATGCCTTGATTCACAAGCACTTCGTAGTATTTAGAAGCAGTCAGTGTAGCAAAATTTGTCAGCTCTAGCAAGCAGTAAAGGCTCCATTGCAGCAGGGATGTACCAACATCTCCCATATGAGAAAGGCCCAATCTTCTCCCACTTCACCTTGAAGTACAGTTCTACCCCAGCCAATGTTTCTGCCTGGTTTTCCCTCATAATCCTGGTTGTTGAGCTGATCTACATTTTAGTCCAGAAAACTAATTTTACCCTGCTTAAACCACTAAAATTTAGAAGGTAAGTTTGGATAGGAACCATTGGATGTACAGTGTAACTCCTGTGCAGCAGGGGGTCGTGTACAGGGACACTGGCTGTTCCCACCAGTGACTAGTTATCATGATAAGACACCATTACTACAGACTAGGAAAAAAAAAGCGTTTACTCCCTGTTCCTCTAGGTGGTGCGGCACTATAGTATAAGACTACCATGGTTACAAGCACAGTCGTTTTACAAAGCTGTCTGTCTTACTCAGAGGGCTGTGCATCCTTACCTTGCTTGCCTGTTGGCAACCAACTGTTTTCCTTTTGGGGTTTTCCCCAGAAACAGGTTAAAGGCATGCCCTGTCTTACCGGCTTGCCTGTTGTTGCTGAACATGGCTCCACAGGTTATTCCTGTCACTGTATCTCTACATGCTTGAGGAGTAAACCTGCTACACAAGGCAAACTTGTGGAGGAAGGAACTTAGAAGGAAGTAAGAATTGTGACACTTACTAAGGCAAAGGGAGGGTAAAGGGGATTTACGTACTTCCGTCATACAGCCTCTCAGGTTAGGAGTGCTTCAGGATTTATATTCTCAGCTCCCTCCTTCAGAAGCAAGTGTGACCACGGCACAAGGACTCATCCTTCCTACCACACATCTTTATCAATTCTAATGCATTTAGAGTCCTCATCCTACTCTACGTGTGCACTGGCAGCCCAAAGTCCAGAGCAACTTCCTGAGGAACAACTAAATTACTTAAACTCTTCCTCTTTAACACCTACAGTGACTGCTTGGGCTGTAGCAAATGGTGGAACATCACCCTAAGGTGACCTTATTCCCAGTCCTGCAGGTCAAAGGAACGATACACATACCCTTTACCTCTGCAATGGAGAACTAGCATATTTTGCAAATAAAGGTGGTGGTGACAGCAGCTAAGAAATGACATTAACATTTACAAAGCCATTAACGTGATGATGGAACTGAAACTTGGGAAGGAGCCGTGCTGCCCACACCCCTGTGCCCTTTGCTCAGCATGCTTCAAAAGGAGAGTCCGTTAATAAATGGGCTGGCAGCTCAGAATGGAGCCATGAGGCCAAAGTCAAGGCTGTACAGAGTCCAAGGCAAATGGAAGAGAATTTACACTTCCCCCTATTTCCTCCTGACGGCGTAGAGCTCCCCCTCAAACCTGGCTGGCATGACGTGGTCCTTCTGTCTTCAGAGCCCCTGCAAGTGAGAGAATTCCCCGTGGAGCGCGAGTTACTTGAACATACTCAAGTGAGGATCATGACACAGTTAGCACGGTACCTGGCAGGACATGGACAAGACTTTTGAAGATCTAGATTCCAGTCTTTTGCACACAAAGTCCTTTCTAGCAGATGTTTCCTTTGGAGACAGTGCCATTTATTCCTCCTGCACAGAGCTCCCCATCTGCAGGGGACAGTGACTATTCCCAGCCCCACAGGGATTAGCATAGGAGGAGTAATTAAATCATGGCCTGAATGCGCGTGATGGTTTGGGGTTTAAAGTAATTCATACACCCATTATGCAAAGATACCTGAACTGCTACTAAGGTCAGTGGGGAAGCTCCAGAGAAATAGTAAAGCCAGACTCCAGGAATCTCCCTTCTGCCATTTCTCTGGCCCCACACACTCCTAACCCGTGGTGGTAAGGCTGAAGGGTGACAGGCACAAGCAGCAATTCACTGCTCCTTCATCGCTTACCTTGGTGCCGTTCGTTCTGCTGACTGTTCTCTGCTATTCCTCCACAGGCACTGCACAGTTCTCCTTGTTTTCTGACGGAATCGCAAGGTAGTCTGTCCTGTAGTTGGAAGGAAAGATGAAAGCATAACCTGAAGTGCACAGTTCAAATCCATTCATCCATTCAGAGATAGTGAGTGCCTAGAAGTGTCTCTAAGGTAATCAAGTTTCACCCACAGAAGATGCTCACAGTAGGGAATTCTCCTTGGCATAGTAAGGAGCAGGCACTGAGCCTTCTCTACTGTACAATCCCGTGCATACAGCTTCCCTGCTGTTATCTAAGCCAAGTATGTAGAAAGATGGGAATAGGCCAGCATAAAAATTGGAACGTCTCTGCTGTGTCAACTGCCAGAATTACCCTTCTCTTCTCCTGCTTTTTCAAAAGCAGCATCGGCTTGTGAGTGAGATCTCTGGATGCAGGCCTTCCAGGGGAGCACCGCCATGCGGTTCAGACTGGGCCACCCTGGAATGCTGCCCACCTCGGCCACCCTCCCTGCCTTGCGCATCGTCCGTCACCTTGCCAGTGCACTGTCTCTTTTGGCACTCCTGGCCACTGCAATGATTTCAGACATAGCAAACATCAGCTAGAAATGAGCAATAGCAAAGTCTGGTCTTCTGGCAATCCGACCTGGACTGAGACATCTGAAGGACCTCTGCAGAACAGCTCACATCCGGAGAGAGTTCACACTTACGCATTTTCCTGGGCAGCCTCCTCTGCCTTAGAGACTTTTCTGTAGCAATAGACCATTTCTATCAGTAGCCACAAGGTGAGGAAGACGAGCAGAATATACATCATAATTTCAGAGATGACTGAGGTGAAGTCTTCTCCAGCTGTTAAGAAAATGAAATCATCTTTGATCATTTACATGCAGCTGCCAGAGCGCAGCAGCTCCATTCAGACTTTCTGCCTTCGTATCATCCTTCCTAACCCACCTTGCCACACAGACCCAGGTGCCACTGCACCGTGAGGGGTCAAAAGACAGGGAACAGGCAAGGCTGCCAATAAAACACGCCAGCAGCAGTTTCACTGTATGTTCCCACTGGCATCAAACATGGACAGACTCGCACGGTTCTTGCGTTCTCTGCATCCTACACGTTCACGCAGATGGCTCACTGTGAGCCTGTCTCAGTTTCACATACTGCTTCCCTTTCATGTCTTACTGGCTGCTGTTACTTGACTCTGCTGTGCCACCGGTGATTTGAGAGAGATCAAAACAGACACTTGTGGGGAAGGAGGGAAGGGAATACGCAACAGAAAAAAATGAGGCCTAAAAGCTGTTGTCCCTCTCTGAAGCAGACAGCAGGATTCCTACTGATTTCTGACAAGCCAGGATATCAGCACAGAACTGAACAAAACCAAGAGGAGTGGTAAGACAGAGGAGCAATGCAAAGGGAACGAGGATGCAAGAGACTGGTATCAAAATGGAGAATGAGTTCAGAGGGAGGGGGCGGAAGTGAGGAAGGAGCAGCTGTGGGCAGCCAGGCAAAGGCTGTGCTGTAGCATCCGAGAGCCACCAGGGGAGAACTGAGGGTTCTGAGCAGAGAAACTGGAAACCTCTGCTTGCACTTTGTGCCCGCCCAGCTGCTCCCAGACATTGCCCCAGCCCTCCATTCTTAAACCTTTCCACAGTCACACAACCACCCTGTGCTCAAGGAGGAGCTGCAGTCAGAGGGGGAAAAAAAAAAGAAAAAAAAAAAAAAAAAAAAAAAAAGAAAAGCAGGCTTTCCTCTTGAACCTTCTAGTGTTTGTTGTTGGCAAAGACAGCCACTATCTGGCAGCTCAGTCAGCCCTCTCCTGCAATGCAACAAAAAGTCACGTCCCTGGATGACAACGCCCACAGCCACTTAGGACACAACACGATTTCTGCCAGTCCTCCATACCCTCCTCCACCACGGTGAGGTGGATCAGTCTGGAGCTTGTGAAGAGAGGTCGGTGAATCTCAAACTCAAACTCCCGGGTAATATTACAGGTGTAGATACCCGAATCGTTCAAGGTCACATTTACCACCGTGATGGATACATCCTGCATGTCTTTACTCCCATTCCACTGCAACCGACCACTGAAGCGGCTTGGGAATTCATGGTTCGTTTTCCTGTACTCGTAGATCTGTGAGGAAATGCGAAGGGACATTCTGATTAATCACTGGTGCACACCTTGGACAACAGCACAGTATACACAAGGAGCTCTTTAGCTACATACATGCATGTTCTGGGACACGGCTTCCTTAGGATCAACATATGTTCATATTCTAGCATCCCTTACCTCGAAATCTCAGACTGCTTTGCAAAAGAGAGAAAACTGAATTATCTCCATTATGAAGTAGAGAAACTGAGTCAGAGAACAGCAGAGAGACATACGGGCAATGACACAGAAGATCAGCAATGGAACCAAAACGAGGATCCTACAGTCTTAACGACCAGCCTGTCACTGGGTCATCTTCAGAAGGTACCACAGAAAAAAAAACTGCCAAGACAACGGTCATGTTCAGTAAGCCCTGGGATATTTCAGCTGAAACGGAAGTGTTGCAGAAGAAATGGAACAGTGTGAAAACAGCACATCAGAACAGATCACAGGAGCTGTTCACTGGCCCAGTCGCTGGCAAGTTTCTGGCTGACCGCAGCCCACATCATGGCACTGCCTGCCCCAGCTCACCTTTGTTACTGTTCTTTGGGTTGCTGCTGGCAAATCCATCACCTAGTGCAGGTCACCCAAAGTGAATTCCCATCTCATGCCCTAGGGTGGTTCCTCCACTTCTCAAGCAGTAGGAGATTATCGGCCATCTTGCCTGGCCCTGCTCAATCCTGCTGAAATGCAGGCACTGATCTAATTCTTTATATTTCGATAAAATACCTACTGAAACCTTATTCTCAGATTTACCATCCTTCTTGCAATGTTCCCATTTAAATTCACCCTGAAAACTAATTCTGCCTTTTCCTGACAGGGATCCAAAGCAACTCACACAGATCCTCCCACAGTCAACACACTAATGCTTTCTTTGTGGCGTAAAAAGAATTCATTCTGTTCTACTGATTTGGCAGAGCCAGATTTAACCTCCAAAGAACAGTTTCAGAGTTCAGAAATATCCGAAGAAATAAGACGTGCCCAAGCTGGCCAGGTGTCAAGCCATGCTTCCATTTCCCTCCTCAATTCCCTCACAAATGAAGACCTCACATATTGAAGGAAAGGGACTGGAAACGTGCGTTCATGTACGTACAGCCCCCAGTGCCTGAACTCACCAACAGACTCTAGCTTTTCCTGCCAAAGATGCATGCTGTGTGCTAATCAGCTAAGGAAGGAAAGCACGTCAGTTACTGCCACAGGGGGTGCTGGGGTACCTCTGGGTAAAAATACAAACTGTGAAAAGCTACAGTCTGGAGCTGAATTTAGCCACAAGCTTCTCTCTCTGTGATACCAAAGCAGCCTGCTGGGCATTTCTACAGACTTTGAATGAAAACACGGCATTAACCTTTTCTTCATATTTAGGTCTCTCTTCTTCACCGTGGCAAGACAAGCTCACACTCTCACAGTACCTTTTGGCTTCTCCCACGAGTTCACTGGGCCGTATTTCACAATACGGCCTACGAAAGCAAGGACTCAGCTACCAAGCATACATACGGGTTCATCTTTTCCACCCTCCGGCCTGTAGAACCATTCCACCACTGTGCTGGCTGTGACCTCTTCCCTTTTCATGCAGGAGATGCAGAGCAGCTTCATGTCTTTCCCTTGGACAGCCTCTGTCTCTGACGGAACTTCAACACATACTGCTGAGCAAAACCCAGCTAGGAAAAAGGAGCAGTGGAGAAGTGAGCAAAATATAAGACAGAAATAGAGAGGTGTCAGTTAACCACAGACATCATCTCCAATGGAAAACCATTTGATTCATTGCTAGCACCCTCTGGTAACAGGTAAGTCTCAAATGACAAATTTTACCCAAGCTTCCTTCTCTGAGACACAAATAATTCATAATAATTAACAGGCGGTGATCACTCCATGCAGATTCACCTCTGCTTTGCCACAACTTCAATTTTTCCCATAGTAGTTAACGCTGCTCTATAGGCGTTGCTCAGTCGTTCTCACACACGCTGAGCATGCTCCTGTTACAGAAGCAATTTCAGAGCCTGGCACGAGAGAAAGCCCAGAATGCAAGCATGGAGGGATAGCTCGCTCTTTGTGCTAAGGCGAAAGGTGGATGGTGTAATCTGGCAATGTGTTCAAAACAAAGGGTTAGGATTCTCCGTGCTTCTTGTTTCTGGGTTTCATGAGCAGTCCTGGAAACCAAAGGGCTTGGACTCGAATAAATTTGGCAGCTGGGGGAGTTACGGATTTTACGTGCATTCCAGGTTAAAACGTTTCCAGTCAGATTTGTGCTAACATTGGCAACTATGAAATACTGCTCTCCCAAGCAAGACAAAAATCACAGTCTGTGAAACTAAATGTTTGACATGAAAACGAATGCTCCTGCACAGTGTCTCAGACTAAATTCCTGCTGACATGTGTCCCCTGGGCTAAACAATGCTGGGTTACGTCTGTCCCAACCCATCTCCAAAGCCTCCAGTGTTGCTCGCTGGAGATGCTGACTTTGCGAGCTGCTCCCCAGCCTCTGATATTCCATCAGCCCCCACTCTCGAGCACTGTATAATCCCGGGACCTATCCTGGAAACAGCCAGATTCTATTTCTCCCATACTACCAGCTCCATGGGTAGCAACAGTTTTTCTGAGAGAAACAAAGAAAAAAAAAAAAACTAGACCATGCTTTACTCCAGTTGCATTAAATATGTACACACACGCGCAACGCATGCATGCTCGCACACGGAGCTGGAGGTGTACAACATGCACATTACATTTAGCTGTATTTGCAAAAGTAAAAAACCTGAAATTGCAGTCAGACCTGAAGATCTCCTCTAGTTTACACACACTGCATAGAAAACTAGCACTAAACATGCGCTGCATATTGGTTTGCAGGACCTCTCTAAGGAAACTACATGCTAAATTACATTGCAGATTTTAAAACAAAAGCAAATAGTAAGCAGTAAAGAACTTGCACGCGTATTGAAGCACACGCTTTCTGCCAGAAGCACACTTAGCAATAATGCATTTCGTTGTTCGTATTAACTCCATTATGTTCATATTAGCTCTATATGAACATGATTTCCTTCTCCTCTTGTAAACAAAACTAAAAGCCACTTTCGAAGGCTGGGCTTTGTAACAGCGTTAAAGGAACCCTGGTAGGAAAAGCGGCGCTTGCGAGAAGCATCCTACGGGAGGCAAGCACAGGATTTTGGGGAGAACCTGCCTGAAGACAACACAGAACAGAGGCACCTACCCCAGACCACCAACACAGCTGAAGACGCACAGACCAGCCTTGGCAGCGCAGCCATTGTTCCGAGCCAGGAGCGAATCTCAGCCCCGGGCAGCGGCTCTTTTCCGTCTCCCCTCCTCGCTTCGTACCCGGCGCAACAGGATGCCTCGGGCTGCCGGCCGCCAGCAGGGAGCCGCGGGTGGGCGGGTGCTGGGGCTCCGCGGGGACCCGGGGGTGCCGCTTCCCCCG
>VXAV01006605.1:223849-262510 GCA_013399715.1 Alectura lathami
CAGCGCGGGGCGCAGCCGGGCTCCTCCCGGGCGCGGAGCAGGAGGTCGGGGCTCGCCCGTCGCCCAGCTGGAGTCACGGGAGCGGGCAGGGGCCGGGCACCCTCCTTCCTCGCATGCGGGGATGAGGCGGCTTGGCTGGAGGAGGTGAAGAGGGGATATTAGCATCATTTGTCTGGGCTCCGATATAAAGCCAGATAAAGAGCACGCAGTTATCCCTGCGAGGTCACAGAAAGGGCTCCGTCTCTGACGAGTTTAATACTAGCATTTGTGCAGCTCTGAAGGTCACTGTTGGAAATACTGGGAAATCCTCTCTCCTCATGTTCCAGTCTGATTCCCAGGAGTTCAGTGCCAGCAGCAGGCTGGGCTTTCTCCTCTTGGACTGGAGCCACAGTGCCCAGAAGGGCTTCTCCAACTTTGAAGGTCACAGTGGGCAGAGAGGGAGAAATGAAGTGCTTGTTAAATGGGCTCCCTCTTTATAAAGCATCTGGGCTGATGGCAGCTCAATGAACGGCACAATCTATTGAATTAAACCTGGCCAGTCCCATCAGACAATGACACGTGTGCAACTTCCAGTGCCAAAACCCAGCCAGCTGGGCACAGCCAGTGCATGGACAGCAAGACCCACCCAAACAAGAACTGCCGCCACCAGAAAGCATCAGCTTTGGCCCTTCAGCTGGGCGTGGGCTCTCAGTAGGGCACTGCTGAGCCCAGACCTGCCTGGCACTGGGGCTTGGTGCTGAGGGCACACGCATGCAGTCTGGTCCCTATGCTGCATAAAAAAAAGCAGGCACAGAACAAAGGCAGAAATTGCTTTTCCTAGACATCATCTAATGGTGTTTATGTCAGTGAGCTGCATTCATCATCTGCCGATAGCCATGTGCATTGGAACTGCCTCCACATCACCTATTACACCCTGCTGCAACTTCCTTACACGCTGCATTTCCGTGGCAGCAGAATTATATGAATAATGCCAGTGTGCAACCAGCATCCAACATGTCCCAGGCGGCATGAGGGACTGACTCTACTACATACACACAGGAGGAGAACATCACGTACAGGTGTAGGAGGAGCCATTCCACAAGACCAGGTAATTCCTAGCTAAGGACATCTTTCTAGCTCCCCGGTCTGCTCCATTTTACTGACTGGACAGGTTGTATTCTGCTTGGTTCCAGCCCACGGTTGGCTGTGACTCCTGAAACCTTGGGGACCCTGAAGTATTGCAGCAGCGGCTGACCAAAGCCGCGACAGTTCCTGCGTGCTGGCAGCCAAGTTTCACTCGCTGTCCCCTCTGCTCTGAGGCTTCTCTGGGTTTCTCTGCACTCCCACCATCAAGCTTACCAGAGAAAACACCAATATATCTTCAGGAGCCAGGTGAGACTGCAGGGACCAGCTGCTGGCAATACCCTTCCACTTTCTCCCTTCAAACCATCCATTCTGAACATCCAAATCATAACTTTTCTCTACAGGAAGAAAAAACAGCAGCCACAATGCCCAGGGGTGATGGAAGGACGTAGCCTGCCGCATTAAGTCACGTGTTTTTCTCCCACTGCCCCTTGCTGTATTCACAACTCAACAAAAGGAAGGGCAGGCTAAGCCACAGGATTTGCTCCTAACTTTTCTGGAACAATCCAGCCTGCGTGTGGTGGATGAGTGCTGATAGAGGGTTTTTTTATAGACACAGGAACTACTGAACAATGTCCAGGGCTATCTCATTTGACAACCACCTGTTTCATGAAGTGCAGTGGAAATCACATCTGTTCTCAGGAAGCCAGGTGCACTGCCAGAAATCGTAGGATGCGGATCAGCAGAGCAGTACTGTTTGTGCTGCTGCTGCTCTAATTACATCTATTATGGAGAATCCTGCCAGGGATGAGAGAGAGCGTCCAAGTCTATAGGATTAAGAGGAAGCAGCAGCTCTGTGATTTGGTCAGCAGCTACTAATTGACCCTTCGACCCTCCCCACTCCTTTCTCAGCACAGCCCTGCTCTCAGGTGCCTTGGTGCTCCTCCAGTTTGAAACAGAAACCTTTTCTCCTCTAACCCCAGGCACTCCAATCTGACAACCAATGTAAATTACCGTAACAAACCAACATCCTTAAATAGTAATGAGCTTTCCCTCAGAATCACTCATTTACAGACCTGAAGTGCTGCATACTGCTCCTCCTGGTCAGGCTGGAGTTCTAATTACTATTTAAAGAAGGGAAATGGGGCCCAGAGGTGAAGAAAATCGCTGGTGAAACTGGGCTTGGATTTGGGTGTATTGTAACACAGCTAGCCACAGGTCAGAGAAGCAAACGAACCTCTCCCCAGGCTCTGAAGTTTATTACTTCACCTAGAGCATGCTTCATGCACTGCAGACAAAACCAAAGATGAGTTAAAATACATACTTGTCAGTCCTGTTTATTAAACTGCCAGAACACATTCCCTGGACTTACTCAGGTATACTGTATGTTTTCAGAATGGAAGGCTAAGATCCTTTAATTCTTGCACTGATCTGGGCTTAGCTGGGAACCACCGCAGCATCTCCATGTGCCTGCTCTGAACAGACGACAAACCCTGCCCAGACCTCTTCAGAGAAACTTGCAAATAGATGGGTTTCTGTGCTGTGAAAGAGATGGAGAGCACGTATTCTTCAAAACCCACCCACTAAAAGGATGCACGGCTGCTCTGCCTTGCCCTGACACAGCTCTGACACCTCCAGTGAGCAGGCTGGAGCAGAGGCATAGCCCTTAGGGTGCAGGATGCTCGGCACCACGAAGCCCTCAGCCATTTTGACACTTCAGAGGAAACAGCGAAGGGGAATGAACGTTGAGAGAGAAATCTTGAGTGCTGCAAGAAGCAGCCCAACTTATCATGCAGGGGTTGCTATGGCAACCCACCCAGTTAATGCTTCACGGGAGAGAAAAAAAAGGCTGGCACTTCTGCACAGGCACAACAAGACGAGGAGATAAAAATAAATTCAGTACCCCCGCCCCCTCTAATCCCTCACTCTTCTGGTCTCTGAGCCAGGCTATGGGAGTGGGGACGCAGAACCCGCATCTCTGGCCTCCGTGTGACAGCTGCCTCAGCAGCTTCCTCTGCCATCGCAGTCACATCAGCTGACTTCAGAGCAACTGTCCTCTTTGTTGTGCAGCTAAACGTCAGCAAAGCTGGTTCCCTGCACCTCTTCTGTTAGGAGCCAGCACAGACCCACCCCTGGCATCACTTGCTCCTAGTCAAGTCATCCCAGCCTCAAGGCCACCGCAGCTGTGCAACAACGCTGTGCATGTTCCTGATTTCCTGCCATTACCAGGGCTTTATCTAGCTCTGCCCACGCCTGAAGAAAAGATGAGCTGATCTCCACGGCCTCTGGATGGGCAATATTCTGACCTCTTAACGCCAGCTGCTCTGCCTTTCTGTTTTCACTGAAGATGCACGAGGCACAGTCCCTTTGCCATCCTTATCTCCCAGACAAAACACAGCCTGTTCAACCTGCCTCCATTTATCCTTAGCTCTCAGAATTATTTTCCTTTCAGGTCTAAGAATGAGGAGGACTGGATATACAGACTCCTCCTCTCTGTGAGAGCAAGAAGGCTCTGACAACCTGACTGCCTGGGCTCTTTGTGAGCCATTAGTGCTTTTCCTAGCGGTGCTCTCTGCCACAGAAATGCCTCCTCAAAGAGGGAACAGCACTGCGTAAGCCACAGCCTGCGCATGCACAGAGGACTGGCGGGGTCTGGGGACTCGGATCCCTTTAAGCAGCAGGTGCACGCTGAGGGCTGGGTTGAAAACTGCCCTCTCTGTGTCTGAGCAATTGGCACCAAGACACATTCCTCCATATTGCTAACACTGTGGTCAGCAACTAAACAAACATTTTTTCAGACCTTTAATGCAAGCCATATTTAGAGGTGTGTTATGGTATACATCCTGGAAATTATAAACCCTGGTGTTGCTCCAGGTACTTTTGAGATACTGTTTTCTGGGACTCGATGCCAGTAAAATCAAGTCGTGTGTATGCACATAGGCAAGCCTTTGTGTGCTGTTTTACCGACGTGGAGCTTAATGAGGTGGCACTTCCACAGGCATGCTCTTAGGCCTCTCCTCAGCCCATTCACTTCAGCAGGGGATGGAAATCCATTAGCGTCAAATTGCCACACGCGTTCATTCACATTTGCTCATTTAATTTATCTTACTCTTAAAACTCTTCCTGCTAGTAAAATACACTGATGCACCAATTATTTTAGCACCTTGCAATGACTGTTTTTCTGTAAAATAAGATCTTGTTCAGCAAGTGTTACCATCTTACCTTGGCCGAGCTGAAGGGCTAGCTGCTGCGGTTCTTTTCCTCATGTGGTAAGCAGGGCTGAATTCCTCACAGGCACTGTTAACAAGGGGAACACTCCTTTAAGTTCAAGTCCCCTAGAAGACAGCTCTGGGTTACTTCTCAAATGTGGTTTGTTTTCACAGACATCCAGGGGATAAAAAGGATTCAGGAATGCAGCAGGTGTTTGGCTGGAGATACTTACTGTCTTGCAGAGTCATGTCTTCCACTGTGAAAAAGAAACTTTCTCAGTCTTTGGCCTTGTTCTCTACCTTCCATCTGTGGGTTTCTGACTTTCTCCTCCAGTAGCACAGCTGTCACCATCTTTCATCTAAAAGAACAAGCATATTTGTAATACATTAGGCATGACACACAAAAAAGCAGAATCAGGTTTTTTTTTTTTTCCAGCTTCTATATGACAAATTTGAAAGGTCTTTTGTCTTCTGACTGTGAGAAAAATCTTCCAGGTCAAATTCAAAGGTGCTGGGTAGAATAATGTAGGCTGCACAGAGCTTTGAATCTGTAAAAAGTCACTTTTGCATTTCAAACCACTGTTTTTCAAAGGAAACTAATTACTATCCCTCTACTACACCCAAGCAAGCATCTTCTCCTGCCTTTCAGCTACAGCCTGCTGATTTTAGTTGTTTTATTAACTTTAAACAAAGAAGCAAGAAAAAAAAAAAAGTACAGCAATCATAGGTTTCCATCCAGAGGCCAAGTTCTGCATAGGAGAGGAGAGAGGACATGGAGCGTGTGTCGTGGGCAGGTGCAACACGCCGGGAGCTCTGCCGGGAAGCCCTGGCAAGCGGTGGCACTGCTGCTGCGGGTCCGGCAGAGAGCGCTGTCCTCTCTGCGTTACCGCGGAGCACCGGCGAGGGGCGAGGCTCTGTGCCGGTGGTGCAGCAGGTAAGCCAGGCTCCTCTGCTCAGAGGTATTTTCAGGCTAAGAGCTGGAGGCACGGTGTCACTCTTTCTGTGCTCCCCCTGCCTCTCTAGCTGATATTGCTGTTAATTATTCACCCCAGTGAATCTCCATCACGGACGAGGCACTTTGCTCACGCTGGACTCACTTGGCGGAGCCTTTCTGACCCATGATTTCCTGACTGTGAGTTCTCCAGAATCTCAGCTGGTGAATGATTACAAGTCAAAGGAGATTAAAACTTACCTCAGAAGAACCAGGAGATACACAGAGCGTGTCGCCAGGTACACTTTACCCGGTTACTGTGAAATTCTTCAGTAAGTAGATCGATGCTCTGAGGAAAAAAACAGCAGCACAAGCCTATGGTAAAGCTGCATGTGGTCACTGTCAGGTGGAATGCAACGCTTAACGCTTCGTGTGCGAGGCCACATACTGCACCTTCACCCCAAAGACCCGAAATCCTTGATTTAACAAAAACATGAAGTTCCTGCAACAGAACAGCTGTTTTGTGCCTCTCAAATCTAAAAGCATTTGGCCATAAAGGATGTAAGTGATGCTTAATGAAGACATCAGAATTAGATTTCTGTAACACAATAAAAGCATGAGGGATGCAGAAAGTCCTCCCCAGACACAGCTGATCCTCTCCACACGCTCACCTAGCCTTCCCCTTTCCCTCATCCTCCCAGCTTACCGCTTACCACCCTCCTTGCCCTGCCATGCCCCTGTTCACAGGTACCCATGCTTTCTCTATCTTTCAGCTTTGCCCGCTCATATCATGATTCCTGCAAGCCTCATTCTGCCCTTGACCGCCCTCGCCGCTCAGCCGATGGACACTTACTCTTTCCTCCATGGGGCCTCTAAAGATTACGCAGTTTACGTTGAACTGGGAGGACACCACACAAAAGCAGCCTGTATTGCATGCAGTAACCAATTACAATGAGTCACTGCTTTTAACAGGAAGATACAGACTATATAAAAACACTGGCTTTGGCTATAATTAAAAACCAAGATACTCTAAGAAGAATGAATCAGTAACTGCTGATATCACATACAGGTATCAGCCAGTTTTCAGATAAATAAAGTAATAAAAAATTTAAAAATACCTGTGAAATCGGACAGGCTGGAAGGCACAGGGAGTAATGCAATTCCAGCAGCAGCCCTTGAGCAGAGCATAACAAAAGCACCCCCAGTGTCGCACCAAAGGACAGCTGCCTGAGTCAGGTAATTGCCTGGAGGTCACTGAGGTTGGTTATTTCAAGGTCAGCCGTAACTAGGTCATCAAGTCTGTGTTTTGGCAAGGACTGAAAAGGAGTGCCAACTGCCTGCCCCATGTGGAGCACAAAACAAGTTCAAAAGTGTTCTTGGTCCTAAAGGTGCATTGTCACCTGTGCACCCTCCATACTAAAAGACATCAATCCCAACTTTTGGGACAGCACTTCCTTTGGAAACAGAAACAGCTCTAGAGACGGGGCCCTCTAACTCAGCCACAAGGGACATTCCCCAGCCACGCTCACACACACAGAAATACAGAATTTCTGCACGGGGCTTCCAGAAGGCCACTGCTATTCGCAGCACTGCCTATTTAAAGGAAAGGGTGCTTGTTATCACTCAGAATTCACAGAGAAGCTTGCTGTTCTGAAGAGAATTAAGTTTTACCTGCAACTTCCATAACATTTTCTTTGTTATTATTGTGCATACATTTGAATAATCAAAACAGGAAACCACTTGTTCTGTCGTGGCTTTTGTCTTTTTCTTCCCTATGTGTATAGATCCAGCATCACAGCATCCTTGTCCAGATAACACTCATCCCATGGTACCAGCAGACTGTGGACATACACACATATAGGAGACGACACATACATCCCATATTCCTCCACATAAAAGTGGTGATGGTGGAAGCTATCCATATGGCCATAAAAGCCCAGCAGGAATGAGGTGAAAGGCTGCCTGTGTGACCCAGTGAGGAGTGGTGTGATCGGTTCCATTCCAATGGCACTACACATGCCCTTCAGCCCCCAACAGTACGGCAGTTACTGGATTCTGATCATTCATGCACCCAGGATGCTCACAGTATGGCTACAGCAGACAGTCATTACTTCCAGTGTAAACAATCCTTGATTAAAAACATTTTTGGAAGAATAGTTTTCATTCTAAAGCCAAGATGTTTTATTTTCAAGGCTTTCTACAGGCTTTTATGTATAGGATCAGCAGAACAATAGCTGGGAGGCTGACGGAAGGAAGCAGAGGTCACTGTGAACCATCATACGTGGGAAGCAAGATGATGGGATGTCCACTTTTTTTTTATTTTAAAGCAAAAAGACTTCCAACAAAGCCATTGAGGAAGAATTTTTTTTTTTTTTTCCTCTAAAGCACACAGTTTCTATGCCAGAAATTTCATTACATTAAAAACCAAGCTGTGCACTCTAAGCACAACCCTGACAGATGTTCTCAGTTGGCTGCATTTAAACATCCTCCATTTGCTGGCTGGGATTTGTTCTCATCTCCCGCACGGAACTGTTCTCCCTGCACAGCCTCTCCTTGCTCCAGGAGCCAGGGAGAAAGGTGCTCACAGTGGGTTCGGGCTGCTCGCTGCAATAAGCAGCTCCCAGTGCTTTTACAACAGCCTCCTACACCCGTCCTGACATAAACTACGCCAAGGGCTGACATCTAACAAAGGAGCTGTTTGTTCTATAAATAGCTTTTGCTCACATACCACAGACATTGCCACCCTTTCCCAGGACCTAAGAGCAACAACACACAACTAGTATCAACACCAGTTGTTTCTCTGAGAAGAGATGACACACCTCAGTGCAGCGTACAGGAGGCACAAGCGTGAAGCTGGTTCTGAAGGAGAAATATCAATTTCACACATCCCCAGCAAAAGCTGGAGGCTTATTTCAATCTAGAAAGCAATGTGCTTTCTGTCTGTAACGTGTCAGAGTAGCTTCTTTCGTTCTCTGAAAGCAAGAAGTAAAACTGCATTTTTGGAAGAATTGTAACCTAAAATGATTTTAAAAACTAACAGCAAAGCATTAACAAGTATCTTAAACACAGGAGCTTCTTTGAGCTGATCCAAAATACCATGAACATTCCTAATGTCTAGCAGAACATTAATACCATTTTTTCCCCCCAAGTTACTGTGGGATCCATAAAAGCAGAATTTGAAAGACCACGTAGACACACAGGGTCAATTCTGCACACAAATACATTCACGTTTCGAATACTCCTCCACTACCACCTCCATCTGATTTCTGTGGGTATTGATGCATAAAGCACTGCAGCCTTCTAGCGCCTGAACCCAAGAGGCACCAAACCCACCCCCAGGAAGCAGCGGCAGCAGGGGCAGACCCCGCTGAAGCACTTTGCTCAAGGCCACAGATTAAAGCTGTGGTAAAACGGGCCCTGAGCTTCCTGTTTCCTCTTTCAGTGACCAGGTTACACAGCCTCCGCCCCACCGCTGACCCCCATACCTTCGCTGCTGTCCCGTGATTGCACATGGGCTTGTTTAGCAATGTCAGTCTTCTGCCCTTATGCAGCTTGCTCAGCAAAACCTTCCCACCTGATTTCCCTTTCTAGGCAAAGCCTTACAGTCCCTTCTTTTCCCCATCTTGCATTATATGGATGGCAACATGCAAACAGGAAGCACCTGGGTACTTCAAGGTATCAAAAGCCTTTGCCTGCTGATGATAGCAGCATCTCCTTACCCTAAATAATTTCACAAGCTGCTGCAGCAGCACAGCACAAGGTCCTCTTCCTTCATGGTTCTTCTGTACAGGATGAAATGAAACACCACGAGAGGCAGGCACGCAGGGCAGTGGACAAAACCCACTCCTTCGACAGAACGGGTTAGCAGCACCAGTGTGCTCAGTTACCTGCGTCCAGCTGTGCACCTGAAGGGTGTTAAGGAGAATCGCAGCCTCACAGGATCCCCCCCAAATCAGAACAGTTCCCTTATCCTTTTCTGGGGACAGAGGGCCCCATTAGCGTACAGGTGGAAGGTGCTGCAGAAGGCAAGAGACAACAGTTTGCAGCAGAAGGATGGGAGAGAAAGAGGAACAGTGAGACCGATAAATCTGGACTAAACCAAATTTTGCCATTTTAACTTCGGATCCTCCTTGACTGACTGCAATCATGTAACAAAATCACATTTCCCTTTGGTGATACCTCAGAATGAAACGTTTCATTTTTTTTCTCCTGTTGCTGTACTTTTTTCCTTGGGGCACTAAAGCATTTGCACTTAGTGATTTGCAAATCCTTAGATTTGCAGATAGCTACAGCCCTCTAGAAACTCATTCCATGTTCCACTGATTTACTGTTTTCCAGTGAGAACAGTCACCAGCCAGCTTGACAGACGCTGCAGGCACCAGCCTGAAAACGAGCATGAAACGGAGTGCCTGGGAACCCATGGCACAGTTCCAAATGCAGGCCCTGATTGATAGTGAAGATCTAATGCAGTTAGGAACGTTTCCAGCAGCATATAGATTTTCCTGTGTGTTATTTTAGCCTCAAAGCCAAAATGCTGGCTTGGAAGGTTGAAGCCTTGCAACTACATCTGGAAAATACAATGCAAACACCCTGCTGTGAGAAGGAGCTATCTCCACGACGTGCTCTGAATTCCATTCAGCTCGAAATGTAACGAAATGGCATTCTCATCAGATACACGCACGCTAAACTGCATCACAGCGCTGAGCAGCAGCAGCAGAGGGAGTCCTGCAGAGGGAAAAACAAGAGAGCGCAGGGCATTCCTAAAGCACCGAAACTGGCTGGCTGCATTAAGCGGCAGACGCCACTACTCGCTCCAGGAATCTCAGGAAAGGAGATGTTTCACCGCCCGGGTGCTGCTGTAATGAGGCCAACCCGGTCTTGGCTTTGACTGGAATTTTCTACCGCGACCAGAACAAAACTTCCCAGCCCTCGCCTGCAGCAGCCCAGAGCGCAGTTCCCGTGTGATAGAGGTTCCTGTGCTCAGGTGCAGTTCTCGGAAGTGGGAAGGAAGCAGCATTCCCACAGCCCTTACTCCCATCACCGGCTGCTTGCCTCTAAGCATTCACCCACCCACCTCCCTCACGTGGCTTGTAACACTCCCTGCAAGGAGGCTGGCGAGCACAAGGTGGCTAACAACAAAAACATCGGGCATGCGGTCCTGATGAGCGTGAAGCTGAAGACAGCAGAAAACCCCCGGTCAGTTTCTGGTTCGTTTCTGTTTAGCTCTTTCCATACCTTAAATTCTACAGCAAAATTAGTAATCTTCTTTTTCTTCCACCGAATTCCCAGTGGCATCCTGGCAAGTCTTGCAACAAAACCCCTTAGCTCTGGGGCCTAACCACCTGCTCAGTCCATCGCTTTGGTCAGATCTGTTTGTTCAGGATAGGCAGGAGACAAATTGGTTCTATGGGAACGATATGTGATAAAATTTCTGGCACTGTGACAGCGGCCAGACTATGGAGCACATGCCCACGCAGATTTCTGTACGATGGCAGAGTATTTGTAGGGAAATAAATGCCTCAGAACTGGGATGGGCTTCTGGGAGGGAGGGAGCCAAGCCACTGAGCAGCACATGTCGAAGAATCAGGCAAGGAGCCGGAAAATTGTGAGGTGGCATGAAGGTTTGGGACATGCTCCAAGGCAGCGTCCTGACATGCCCCATGTTACAGAAATCTCTACCAGAATCAATGCCCAAATCTCCTCTCACTCCCCAGGACACAGCCTCAGAGAAAAACAGGGCATGCCAATTAAGAGGCAAACAGCAACAGAGTACGGCATAAAGACTGTTTGCTGCCACGGCCCTGAGCACAGCCTGAACCTAGCTCTGGTGCAGGGAGCCCTGACAAGCCTCGGCGGAGTTATGCCCTTTCGTCTTTCCAGGCATGCACAAGCTAGGAGGCTGCGTGGCTGTTCATCATCATACAATGCCAGAACAAAGTAGGTCAGCAAGCAGGATATCTCAAAGCTGAGGAAAACACTTTCCAGCCCTTGTCTCTGGGGTGGGCTAGATGTGTGTAGGCACCTGCAGAGCGGAGTTTTAGAGGGAAAAAGCAGAAAGTGCATGAGCCCGCGGCTGTCGTGGATGCCCCCAGACTAAGTCACGCAGCAGTGCACAGAAGCCAGTGCTCAGGAGAGAAGAGGAAGACGTTCACACCAGGCTCCTGGGGGCCGCGGGCAGAGGCACGCTGCCAGCTCTGTGTGCTCTTACTGCAGCACAAAGTAAGGCCAGGGTAGGCAAAGCCACGATTACAACACCAGATTCTGCACAGGCACACACAGCTTTAAGCTATTCTTCCTGAGTGTCCTAAATAACAAACCCAAACAAATTAAGGAATGAGTAATGAAAAGGTAGGAGGTGGCAGGGCTTGTTTTGGTTCAGGAAAGGATTCCCATCCCTTGCTTGGAATCTAAATTAGATTCAATTTAGATTGGAGTGAGGCAAGGCCAAATCCCCTTGATGATTGACTTGCTGCAGTAGATCGCTTGTATTTTGCAGCCATTCTTTAATAAATTTATTTTTCATCTCCTGCTTCTACCTCTGTTTCTGATGCTATCAGCTTCATGTCATGCCCTCCCCCATTCCTCTAGGTTAGGATAGCCCTTATAATCTGCCTCAGTAAGGACAGAAGTAATTTGTTGTCGAGTGAAGAGAGAACGTGTGCTTGGGCTGATAAGTGGATTATCTCCACAACCATGCTTTATAATGCAACAGCACCCCACGCTCACAAAACCAAAGGAATTAATCACAGCCAGCATGTAACATCCAAAAGAGAAAGCTCCCTCTCCTGCCTGATACGCTAGCAGTGCAGCCAGGTTTTCTTCTAAAGGAAAAAAACAGGAAGAATGCATGTAACAGAACAAAATCCATGTTCACGCTCCCCATGACTCTGCAGAAGGATCTGCGCCCCCTGTACAGGTCCCAGCAGCTGCATGCTGCAGCCAGATGTACAACTGCAAACATGTTTTACACAGCTAGTACTTCTGTAGTTTAGAAAACCAAATCTCACGATGGGCAAGATTCAGAATTTACCACTAGATTGCAAATGACTGCTGACAGACCAGTATATATGGTACTGCGCAGACAGAACAATTTGCAAAGCAAAACCTCCAGCTAAGAAGCGTTCAACAGGCTAGAAATATAAAGAGAAACTACGTCAGGAAGTGCAGCACCAAACATC
This sequence comes from Alectura lathami, assembly GCA_013399715.1. NCBI lineage: Eukaryota > Metazoa > Chordata > Aves > Galliformes > Megapodiidae > Alectura > Alectura lathami. The sequence continues at coordinate 236,230 of VXAV01006605.1, forward strand.
ACAAATCAATGCAAAAAATGAACAAAGGAAATTTAGGGAGCATTTGAAGGAACGAGGAGAATGCTTCACACAAAAGGGACAGGAATGGTGCTGGCTTCAGGAGAAGCAGGGTCCATCTACCCCCAACAAGCTGCAAATGTTTAGGCATTATCTGGTTGGCTTGCTGCTGCTTGGGCTTGTAATTTTGTTCTCCTGACACCCCCCATCCCAAAGATTCCTGTATGAGATATCAACAGTATGTTCAGTCCCTGCCATCCCCTTCTCAGCAGAATCAAAACTGTGCAGCTGCTTGAAACGGATGCTAGGTTCTCACTGAAACTCTTCCGTCTCTGACTCACCTCCATAAGGAAGCCAAGCGTACGCAAACCGTAAGCTGACCCAGAGCAGTGTACCTCGTAGACCTTCGCATGCTCTGGAAGGCCACTTGCTTTAACAGAAGAGATTAATTGATTCCATGCCTCTCAAGTACTGATTTGCAGTCAGCACGCGGCACACGAGGCAGCCAGCAGCACCAGGATGTCACTGTCTGTCACAAGAAATGGGTGCTGACCAGCAGCACCTAGGGGCAGGAACAGGCACGCTCTTCACCCCCAGTGCATCCTTTCAGCCACCACGAGGGATGAGCGCACCTTGTTGCTTTACCTGGGTTTCAAGAAGTCCATGGAGAAAGACAAAACCTTAACGGGCAATGCAGAGCAGCAGACTGAATCCCGTGGGTAAAATCTCTGCTTAGAGGGAAAGCCCCTAGTGGCTAGGCTTAACCCCACAGTCAAGTGACTAAGGCAGCTGAGATGAACCTGGGGAACAGGATGTGAGGATCTTACCTGGGGATGGGACAGCTTTGTGTCGTGGTTCCAGTTTCCCCTGATGGATCAGAATTAAACTGCTGTATTTCATTGGTCCAGCTCCCCATGCAAGTATCCTAATTTTTGTCTCTTTCCTAGAGAGCCTAATTTCACAATGAGCAGCTGCAAAAGCACAAAGCTTTCAGTTTTTGTGCTTATGTTCTGCTTAAACACGCTACTTTTTGCAGAATCCATTAATCATTCTGGGGAGAAGAAATCACAGCACTGCTTTTCAGAGTACAAGACAATTCCCGCAAGACCAGTAATTTATTACAGCTGGTTTTCCTTAGGATGCTATTTGCCCTTTCTCAACTTTTGTGGCCATCACAAAATTGTTTCACTATTGTTATTTTAATATATATTTTTTTCCTACTAGCATAGCATATAATTCTTCCTTTCCTGTGGCACTGCATGCATTTGGACACAGAACGATACTCATTTTGTAGCGTCTCCTTGGCAGCTGAATGATGCACTTCAGGATGATACGCAAGCACGTAATATTTGAGTGCAATGCTGATTTTATGCAACAACCCAATAAAAGTAGTTATTGTTCCAAGGAGCTCTCTTGGATGCATGCTCAGAAACGTCTAAAGTGATTAATCTTAAAACACATTACGCTAAATAGTCCTCTATTTTCAAATGATGCAGTACCATAAATTTCTACATGCTATGATTACAAAGCCTCATTTTTCTACAGAGTGGAAATGTTCAGGGTCGTGAAATAGCTGTAAAGGCAGCATTATTATGTGCATGTGAACTACCAAAATATCAGACTTCACTTCCAAGGAAGAAAACACTAACTCCTGTATTTTAATTTGCCATGATTACATTTTCGTTAGGAAAGAGGAATAATACACATTTTGGAACTTTTCTAGTCGTTCCTAATGCATTATCTGTCTCTGTTGTCCTGGCTGCCCAAACTGCACTGCCATTTAAAACAATTACATGAGCAGACAAAGACAAGTTCATTATTGCCAGCTAAAAAGCACATGGATAGTGTCCAACAAACCCCCAAGTCAGTAACTAAGTTATGCTCATTTACAAAGTTAAATTCACATCACCATGAAGAAGGATGAAAACTTCCAACGTAACATTATCATTACGGCACTAAGCACCGTACATCTCACCACCAAGCAGCTCGCGAGCATGGCCGTTTGCACGGCTTCTAGGGCTCCTCCTGGAATCAAGCTCCCCAAATGCTGCGCACTCCCCTACTAACAGTTCTCTAAACACAAACGGTTTCACAGCTCGTCTACACACTGCACCGGAATAAGCCTGTCTAGTCAGAGCCAAACTGCAAAAAAAGCTGTCTGACTCAATCTTTTATTTTAAATTTATGTCAACTGCCTAATTAGCTGAGGGGCAAGCTACACAGCTGCTCTGGAAGCCAACCTATTTATCATTTGCATTTAAGCAATTTTTCCATATTTGCTAAGTGCTATGCAAATACCAATTACCGCTGTGATGCAGCAGGGCTTATTATCACGAGCACAGTGCTGACGTGGCCGTGCCGCTTCCAGCTCTGCAGCTAGCTCATTTACCAGCAGCCCCTGCCCTGCCTGCTTCCTGCTCCAGGGTGCAGTTGTGCCTCGACACCCCCACCTCCATCACGCTGCCCTGGGAAGCGCCTGGAGAGGAGCGTCACAGCACGCCAGCACCGATTTCCAAGCAGGAAGCTCGGTCTGAACGCGCCGCCTGCCCCAGCCTTGTGCCACGAGGGCAGCTCTGCAGCCAGGCTGCGCAGCAGCAAGGAGGTGGCGATGGAGGATGCTGTAATTGCCCCTGCTTCGCCTGGCTTCTCACAGGATTACTGAGATCACGTGCAGACGTTGCACTGCACAGACCTTCGCTGCAGCATCTCCTAGAACTGGCTTCGCCTTTGAGTCGTCTCCCGCTACACGGAGCGCGTGGTACCTCTCCCAGGAGGGAAACAACATCCTCAGTCCTGGGAGCCACTTGGGTCAGAGCCGCTAACCAAGACAACCCAATCAGTTTTCCCTCTCATCAGAGATCTTGCCAAGCCGTTTCTGCTTAGTTGCTTGCTTCTATCGCCATTATGCTTATTTGGAGCTCACGACTGACCTCAGCCACCACCTACTCACCTGCAGGACTCTGCATTCTGAACACAGTTTTGGTCACACAGGCAGCCTCTCACCCCTAGTTGGTCTGTTCACAAACCCACTCACCCCAGATGCACTCAAGCTAATTGACTCTTGAAGCAAAGCTTGATAGGACTTGCAAGAGCCAGTCCTGGTTAAAATCAGCATTAAGAGCAAATCTCTCCCATGGCAAATTGGTGTGACAGACTGAAGCTCAATTCCCAGCAAAATGTGTTAAAAGGAAGCCCAAGGACTATGTGTGCCCACATCTGTGACTGTTCTGACACCTCTGTACACAAAAGCCAAACCCAAACATACCACATGCCTGGGAGAGAAACGCTTACTGTAACATTTAAAACATGTCACCTGGACTCATCTGTATGCATTTGTTCCCAAGGACAGGACTCACCTCCCCTAAAAGCTAGGTATTTCACCTGAATTATTCTTCCGGGCTCCTCCTCCATTCAGGCAGAGGACAGCGTGCCTCCACAGGGTAGTCATTATCTCATATACGCTTAACACAAATGAGACGAATTGCTGTCTGGAGGTGCTTTCTTCTCCCCTTTGGCTATAAAGACAAACCGAGTGACTAGTGTAGGCTCAGAGTTAAATTAGATGAGTGGTATCTCATCCTAAGCAATTTGGTACTAGGAGATCCCATTATGTTTTGCAGCTATCAAGCAAATTATACGGCGAAGGGACACAAATCAAGCAAGCAGAAAGCTCATGTCTCTTCTTTCCCTGGGACCTTACTGCTGCCAGTGATTTTACCAGGTGAGCACTCAGGCTGTGGGGCAGCCAGCTGCAAAGCCCTGGAGCAGACTGACAGCCCTCGGTGCAGCACGTCACAGGACTCCCAGCCTGCAGTGGCAGCCAGTAAACAGAACAGGTGAAAACACTCCACAGGGGGCTGTGACATCGTGACCAAGCTGTCACAGTGATAGACTGGGACTCCAGATTTCCTAGTCCTTTTTCTACAAGTCACTGGCCCTCTGTGACTCAGTTTCTCCATCTATCAAGTGGCCATGATGCTCCTGACCTAGTTTGGTCCGCTGGTGAAAAAAACAACCCAAGCACACAGCAGACACAGGCTACCTAGGGGTATCTGTAAGCCTATAGTGTGGTACTAAAAACGCCCAGATCTGCACCCTGCTGGGGCCTTCCTTGAGCTGAGCACAGTAAACAACTGAGTACCACAGACATGACTTAGAAAAGGAGAAGATCTACAGGGAAAAATCTAAACTCAGCTAACATGTTCTGTTGAAGACGGTATTCTGAAACTGTTGAATACAGCTTCACCAAAACAAGACTACAAAACTCTGAAGTACACGTCACACCTAACAGCACTTAGCAGTCCTTGTGAAATGCCTTTCAAAATGCCACCCATGCTGCCCTGAGCCACTTCCAAAGCCAAGCACACCACGGGGAGATGTGAGTTCACAAACGATGTGAACATCACCTGTGTGTTCCCCCCCCACCAGGCAGAGAGCCCTGTCTTCTCTCCCAACAGCGACTAAAACTTCTACAAAGTCTTTGAGTGCTGCACAGTGCAGAAACAAGTTTTGTATGGAAGCCGGGGTGGCAGACAGCGCAAAGCCTGAGACGGCATGACTTCAACAAGCATTAACTAGCCATTATTTCTAATCAGGGTGTCTATTGCTGGTCTGTTTCATAACTATTTTAGAGGTAAGAATGAATGAAAAAATGACTTACGGAAAAGCCCTCTGGCTGTTACTAACACAGATGTCACTGTGTCAAGAAGCAGAATGTAGCAGCTGTAACTCAATTCAGAACATTCACATGGGAACTTATTTTAATTATGCTAAACACAGCGATGAATGAGGGCCTGCTGCTTTGTATAAAAACCAGCTAGTCACTGGATGTGGCTGCTGTAATTCCTTGCTGCCTTCCCTGAGCCACACAGTCCCCTGGAATACATTTTGGTTCACTTTTACTTCTCTGCCTCCTCTGGAAAGCATGTGGGACCCCAGCCTTGGCAGCCAAGCCCCTGTATTTCTTACGGAACTGACTTTGTACCAATCTGCATCGAACGAGTGGTTGGAGCGGTTCTCAGCAGCAGCCCAACAGTATCCAGTGTAAATCAAAGTGAAGGGCATTTTCCCAAGAGGAAAGTAGGTGAAAGGTACGTGCCACGCTCCGACGGCACAGCTGCAGGACGGGGCGCGAGGTGAAGCTGCCCACGCACGGGGACGCGCTCGGCCCTGCCGTGAGCTCTGAGGAGAGCGCAGACACCGTCCTGCCCGACTGCCTCCTTCCTCCGCCAGTGCCCGTCACTCCCTTCGAGGCCACCACCGCACGCATAAAGCTCCGGACAGAGTCGAGCAGCAGGGGAGTTTTTCCTCATGATTTGCCACACCGTGGCGGAAGCACAAGTAACTTCAGAGATCAGCATACAACCGAAATTGCTGGGCTTTCAGAAACTGGTGAGAAGCAGCACGGTGAATTCCTGACACTCATCATGCTGCCTTCTCACAGGATGGCACCAGGACTTTCCGCAGCTCTGCATTTCACCTTTCCAATTGCCTGCCACCGACCTGCGATGCCCAGACTGCCCGGTGCCCCTGAAGCAGTCGCTGGCTCCACGTGATTGTGCGGCACCAAGGCAGAGGCGCGGATGGCGAGGGCACAGGGACTCTGCTCAAGAAGCGTGTAGATGTGGCACTCAGGGACATGGTTCAGTGGGCATAGGGGCGTTAGGCTGACCGTTGGACTAGCTGATCCTGGAGGGCTTTTCCATCCTTTATGATTCTATGTCTCAGCCAGGCCCCTTCACATGCCTTTGACAAATACGAAACAAGTTTTTCCTGACCCCAAGTATTTTCAGTACAAGGCCGAGTGCAAGGTGTGCACAGGTAAGATTTCACACTGCTGCTTATAAGCCCATGTGATTCCTAAATTCCTCAGGCAAAATGCAGCTTTCAGCTTTGTATCACAGCTCAAACATCTCAGTTGTGTAACGCCTTGAACTATTTCAAGACCCTTTTCTCACATCCTGTAAGCCTTCTCTGGATTTTGCTCCAGCAGACAAACATGACCATCAGAGCAAGAGGAGTTACAGAAGGAAATACAAATAAAAACTGAAATACATACAGGTTCGCTGAAATATCCCAAAAGTTAAGAACAATTGAGCAGAGAAAGCACTCTCTCCCTCCCCACCTTTTAAAGCGGCCTGAAGAATTCCACTGCAACAATATCACATATAAATGGGGAAAAAAACATAAAGGGGGGGGGGGACATTCTTTATTAAATGCTCTGAAAGATTCCTACCACCTTGCTTGCTCTGGTGCAGCTCTATACAATCCACACAGTTTTCTGGGAATGCAGATGCAAAGACAAAATGAAAAAATAGTTTTAAAATGGCCATTTTAAAACATGGTGTACTCTCATCTTCCACAGTGCTGCTGAAGCCCGTAATTTTCAATGTCCATTTCAACTACTGGCAATTTAAACCCTGCTTGCTGCCTGCAAATCTGCTAGCAGACAGGAACACCAAGCACAGAGGTCAATCTGCACCGAGCGATGGTCGCTGGCTGTCAGGTCTTGTAAACCATGAGCCATCACTTCGTCAGTCTCAGCCTTCAGCTCTGCAAGCTGTGACTAAAGATCCCAACTTGCTCTGCTAGCAGCTGTTGCAAGCTGTGAGCCAGCATTTTGGCATTCTCAGCTGACACACTCACCACTTCTGTGCTCACAAACTGTCATTTTCTGTTAGCAGAGCTCTTGGGTGACATGGCACCAACGTACGGACACCACAGGGGAAAAAAAAAAAAAAAAAAAGATAATCTGTTCATCTGTTTGAACAACCTACATTCAACCCACTGACTCATTTTTAATCACTTTCCAATAGAGGTCACCCAGCCAGTAAACATCTGGCTGTGTCACCTCAGCAGTCTTAGGCTGTGAATTATCTTAATCCTGCTGTATCGGCTGCCAATTACTCCTGCAGTCACGTTAGTCCAATGACCCGCTTTCCATCAGAGAAAAAGCAGAAGCCACAAGACCAAAGTTTTCTGTTCAGATGAACATCTTACCCTTGCCCGTGAAGAATGACTTCTGATCAAACAATGGACAGCATCCTCCGAGAGGCTGGGTATGGGAACCTTTGCTGACCGTAGGATGCTGTTTCTAGATCGCATTGTTTAGAAACACGCATCACGCATGCCATGTCTTTTACAAGTGAAACTCTACCCCAAAGTTTCCTTTCCTGTATTTGCATAGGTGCTCTGGGATAATACCTTCGCATTACTGCCCATTTTCTCTTCCTGTGTGCTCAACTTCAGCTGCACATAGGCCTATATTCATCTCTCTCTCTTTTAACTGCTTCTTTTTCATCCCATGGCACAGTTGGCTGGCCTCTGGCCCTTGGCAGGCCGTGACGCCTGTCAGGAATGAGGTTGGAGATGTTGTTCAAGAGGCCTAGATGCAGACTGCAAACTACAGGTTAGCTATGGGAGCTCTAGGTCTGCTGGTTTGGAGCATGAGTCTAGCACACCAGAGAGCATTTTAAAAGGTATTGTTTAGCCTGAGAATGTTGAAAGCATCAAGAAAGTAATTGTTTGAACAACAGACTAGAATTTACAAATTCCTGTAAATTACATATGATTGCAAATTAAACACTGAAAATATCAGCACATTTAAAGAAGGAAGTTGTACTGTGTTTCTACACCAGCTTTCAGTCCCAAGTGTACCTTTGGGCAGCACTAGGAGAGAAGGAAGTTCAATTTTCCTTATTGTTTTTTATATCATGTCCAATAAGGATCGAGTAATGGTTCATGTTAATAGCACTATGAAGCAGGAAGATAACACAGCAGGAAGAGTAAGAAAGTCCTAGATTCTGTGCCTCACTTGTGGCTTCTGTTTTGTTTTTCCTCAGAGACAGAAAATTTCAACAGAAGACTGCTTGTAAATATTAGAATCAAGCTACTATTACTTGTTTCGTATTTGTCAAAGGCCACATGAAGCGCCTTTGTGCCTCCCCAGAAGTGGATCTGCCTTCTCCTGCACCCCACCCCATTCAGATGAAATGCGCAAGCCTTCCTTATCTTCCTGAACTTCCTTAAGGTAAGGAGCAGCTAGTTCAGCAGCTGACAGCATGCCATGAAAGACATACCTCCGTAGCTCCCTGCTTCAAACAGCCCACAGTTACTCTGGATGTATTAGAGGCAGTCATGGCTTCTTGGTGATCTGTGCGAAAATGCTCTGACTGAGTTCTCCCCACTGAAAAGCAACAGAACGCCAGCGACTGCGTTGTTGTAGGAACCTAGGAAGAAATGCTATAAACAAGGACTAGAGATAACGAGACCAGTCCCTTCCCCCATACCTATCTCTTTTTCAGATGTATCGATAAATTTTATCTGTGTTATTGCCTACCAACACGCAAATCACCTCAGCAATATATTAGCATCAAAATCGGTAAAGGTAGGGTAATTCCTGTTATGAAATCGAGATAAGACTTTCACTGGAGCAGACTCAGTCACCGAGGTGACCGTGCCTGGTCCCTAGGGACACGAACTCAACATGGTACTGCTGCTACGGCAGGCTGTGGCTGCTGTTGAAGTGCCATCTTAAAAGCTGGGCATTCAGCCTATTGCTCCTCGTAATTTCCTACCCACCTCTCATGAACAAGAAAGAAAATTACAAAAAAAAAAAAAAAAATCACAGAAATATGAACTCCATACAGAACTCTATAAAACAGACTATGCCATTTCCTGATCATGGAAGGTAACTGCTGCAGGCACTCAAAGCGCAGCTTACAGCCAGTGATTGAATTACCAGTGCCAATGCAAGTGTTCTGTTCATCACCTGTGGCCTGTGAATTGCAGTTTAACATCTTTGACTTCAATTACGAAGGCAAAGATTTAGCAATAGCTTTTCCCTCTGCTCAGTTTTTCCTCTCCCTGAGTAAGGAAGCAGGGAATCCTCAGACTTCCCATTGGAGAAGTTCTCAGCCTCACAGCTGCCAGCCACTGGAGAAAGCTGGCTGCAAGGCCTCCTTTCTGCAGCTGCTGAAAGCACAAAGGAACCCCACTGCTCATCTGCACACCTGCCCGTAATGCCTAGCTCATCCGCAGTTGAGTGTGCCTTTGAAAGATGATTTTAGCACCACAGAGTAATCACCTAAGTTCTGTTTTACATTCTTGTCATGCATTTACATTACAAAAAATACCCAACCACAACACATTTCCCCGTAACTGTCGATAGGCCTGTACTAGGACACCAAGACACACACACTGTTCCCTGAAATCATACTTCTGCTGGTGTGAAAGCAACGAGTGAAGAGGAAAGCGCTGAGCACAGAGGCTGCTGCGCTCCCTCTGCTGCTCTCCCAGAGGAAAGGCAGCGAGCTTGTGCTACGCCTTGGAAAAGCAAACTGAGCCAAGTCAGGCCCTAATTCACGCAAGACAGGAGACATGTAAACAAGACTGTAATATTTTTAAAGGTGAACATCTGCAGGAAGATAAACGCAGGCAAATCCAGTCCACTGCTTCTTTACTCCAAAAGCTTTTACAATCATTCTCAGCCTTCCTGCACAACCTGAACAAATGTGAGAATCTGAGCACACGTACCAATGGGGCTGCAGCCCTTACACAGTATGTGTTAAAAAACACCTCAGCGCATTAATAGCAGCAAAATACTCTCCTGTTTGTCTTTCTGCAGCACTTGCAAGCAGACTTGACCTTAGAACAGGATAAAAATATGTCTTCACTCTTCTGAAGCCACAACGTTTCAGAAGGGACACTCACTGTTTTTCTAGGCCACTCTTCAGAAATCAGAACAATACACATTCATTTTACCTTGGGAAGAAGGCTCACTCTGGGTGTTGAGACATGCTGGGAACTCACATGATGATTACAGCTCTCTGGCACAGACGCAAGTATATCCCTCTCCATGCGTGCCACATCTTGCCAAGCCACAGGAAGAGCGCTTCACTGGCAGGATTCAGAGGTGTAGAAGCACTTGTCCAGAACTGCAGCCTGGATCCTCCTGCGGCCTTTATCTGTGGTAATTTTTCAGCAGGTCCAAACATCAAAAAATGGGAAGATCAGTGCTCCAGCAGTGGGATATTACACTGCCCAAACATGGTACGCTGGTTCACATGGAACAAGGGATTTGCCTTTTATGGTGCTTCCCATCTGGACTTTGTAATTCATAGGAAAACCAACACGCTCTTTGGTGGAAAAAAAAACTGTGAAATTCCTGCCACAGAACTTTTCAGCCATCAGCTTCATACTTTTAACGTGACAGATCAATACAGATGGTGCGTTAGCAGCCAAACCCAGCTCAGTACTGTGTGATATTGTTAAAGCTATGGCACTGTCATAGGGCTTTCCCAGTTTAATTAATTTGCTTCGAGACATACCTTTAGTAAGACAGATGCATCAGTGTAAACACTGCATCTAGACCGGTGTACACACCGCTTTGTTGCCAAACACTTTACTAATTTGCATTTGTAACATTTGTCCCCAGGCAAAAGTGGTCATGTCCTTGAGAAGACAAATGCAGAACTGCCAAAATGACCCAGACGTCATCCTAGAACATCACCTGTTACTACGAAGTGCAGGGCAGTTGTTTTCACAGACCAGTTATCAGCAGGACATGATACGCATTCCTATTTTCCACCCATCCTCTGTTTCTCACTGATGGATTGTAAATCCAAGTTCTCTGTTAAACATTATAAATGAAAAGGGTAAAGTTTGCTACCCTCTTTCCACATCCTCCAGCCTGCTGTCTTCAGTAATAGATTCAACGGACAAAGCAACTGCTTTCCTGGGTGGCATTTCTCTATTTCCAAGTATTTTCCACGCTTGCTTTCAGACAGCCCCTCACTTCCAGTCTCAGCAGTCCAGCTTGGGGCCAGGCATGCTCAGAGCACCCCTCCATCCTCCTGGTTCAAGTACCTTGGTAACGGGTAATGCACGACACATGGAGAGTCACTGGACACAACCAAAGTACGTTCTCGCATACGACGCGTATTATGAAATCTCAAACACTTACACACATGTGCAAAGGTCCAGCTCTAGCACACAATCCAGTTCTCAATAAAGCAAACAGCAAAACTGAATGCGAAACCATTCCAGGTGCACTTCTGTATCTTGCATAATGTTCTAAGATCGAGGAATGCCATGGAAAAAGACCAATGAACTGTAAACTGAGAAGTATAAACAGCTCCATTTTTAAATACAAACATTGTTTAAGGAGGTATGACACTCCAGTCGCTGGAAACCCACCCCTAATTTCAACATGTATTTGTTCATGCTGTCGAAGTACTAACGGATGTTTCTTGGTTGTCTTCCCTACTAACAGCTGACAGCTTACACATAATGGCCTGCAGCGGTCAGTGTTAGTTATTTCCATCGACATGTTCTATCTCTTACCATAAACAATTTCTGTCATCTGCTAGTGGCTGTGGTACCTCACAGCATCTCAAATGATGCAACTTTAAGCTCATTAATTATATAATGTAGAAGACCAACTGCTGAAATGTTACGTTGTGCTGTGAGACCAGCTCTGCCAGACAGATGAAAGGCACTTTTCCCCAAAGTGATGTTCAACTGCGGAAAATCTTTCACTATATATGACTTTTTCTTCAGTGAAATCACAGGGATGTAAAGCTAGCTTTACTTCCAACTGATCCAAAACACCGGGTGCCAAGTGTGTCATAAATCTTTATCACTCCCGTATGGGACCTCGGAATTGGTACAAGACAAACAATTTACCGAAGCTGTTCAGGTAAGTGCTCTTACTGAAAATGCACTTGGAAATGATTTTTTTCAGTTATGCATAAAGTTTAAAAATGCAATAAATGCAATCCACAAATAAAAAGTGAAGTCCAAGTTGAGAAGCTTGAAGGAACACTGCTCCACTAAATCCCTAGTACCTAGCTATAAGGGCAGGGATCTGGCTGTTAGGGACCCTAGGCAGGCAAACAGAACACCATGCTAACAGCCAGGAGATAGAAAATGTGCACAGGCTTCCTTTACCCCACCACACATTGCTGTAACAGCTGGAAATCTGAAGGGAAGTCTGGTGCTGGAAAGTCTCTGAAGGAAACTCTTTGCTTCTAGCAAGATGAATAATACACCTGTTCCCTAGTCATGAGCAAACACTACAAAGGAATAATTAGAAACTATCTGACCTGAAACCCACATGCCCATTACTGTGGTATTTTTCCACCTACTACAGGTGAAACAGAAGATGGGCTGGACCTGGAAGGGGAGGGGTGGAGTGGCAGCACAAGATGCTGATTTATAAAGCACTGGCAAACAGTGCTCGCTCTCCACAGGCTCTGGACAACATACCTGTCCTGCCTGAAGGATGCCAAAGCACAAGCAGGATTCCAGCTAACATCTGCCTGGCAGCTGAGGGGGAACTGCAGCCTCTGCGAGCTTTTGCACTGCAATAGGCAGAACTGCTCTCAGCTACTCTTTTCTCCAGTTGGCTTTTGCTTTTCATCCAGAGCCTTTGGCTTGGCTGTTTCACTCCATCAGCAAAGGAATAAACACACCAAGATGGTAAAGGTGAGTACGCCGTTCACCAAAACTGCTGCTACTGCATGAGTTTCTTCCTAAGTATTAACTTTTAATGTATGTATGTGTGTGATAAATATGAGCTAAGGGAAAAATGGAACTGACACTAGACACTGCTGGACGTCCAGTGTAATGACTAGAATTGTCACTCTAGAGAGGTATGCGCTTCTAATCCTAAGAAGGGAAGAGCTAGGACTGGATAGGAAACACTTCTAGGAATGTTTAGTTTTGTAATCAACAGCTTTATAACTCTTAATAACTCTTTTATAACTTTTTATAACTTTTTTTTTTAGTAACTTTAATAACTCTTTTGCAAATGCCAAAATCTGAAATTTTATAAAAATTTGCAGGCTAAAGGTTACACAGACATCATGCACAGCGATCAACAGATTTACTATGAGTTCCCTTTATTATTCTCTTCCTGCTAGGTTCTCACAACAGACAGCTGCTTTCTTTCTTTCTTGGTCTCTCTGCTTCATGGAGATTTGAAAAGCCAAACTAAGTTTTGAATCGCATAATTAACAGGAAGGGAAGGAGTGTGAAGCAAAAAACGCAATAGATAAAACAGACTGTGATACCAAATTCAGAACATCTTGTAACTGAGATGTCCTTTATCTGGGATATGTATCAAACACACTGAAACGCTTTAGGAGAAGGTTTTCAGACTCTTAACCGGCCGAACTGCTCACCAGCTCTTCGCTTTTCCCTTCCTCAAGATAAAACGTCAGGATTTCAACATTCCTTTAATTAAAGGGCATCTGAGGAAAGGATGCCAGTTTCGAGTTCAGAGTAATAGTAAGTAAGGATTGGGACATCTTATTTCTTTCTCCCTCTGGTTTCCATCACTTGAGCTGACTGGTTGTATGTAGGAAGTCTACTTTCAATTCACATAGAATATTTCCTTTGCAGGAATGTCTGCAGGACATTTGTCAGTGCTTAATGTGCGTGCACGAGTTAGGCAGGCAGCAGCAGCGGCATACAAGCGCATCCATCCCACTGGTAAAGCACACCATCAGATAAGATCCAGTATGACTCTCACGAAACTCTGATGGTTAATCTCTAAGGAAGCCTCGGAAATGGGGTCAACCAATAGTTCTTCCAAGGAATGGCATGTAATTTACAAGATAATTAGGATCTGGAATGTTATGATTATAGAAGCTGGTAAATTGGCAACACAGGAAGTCTGCCCTTCAGACTGCAGTATTAACCTAAAGTTAGGAGGCAGCAACCCTCCTCCCCTGCCCCCTCAGGTTATCGATAGGAGCAAAACACCAGAAGTTAGGGAGCATCCCTAGGTTACTTAACGGCTTCCTGTACCTGTTAATGGATTGGCCAATATGAGTAAAGAGAGAAGAAAGAGGGAACAGGCTTGGTTCTCCTTGGCAACGCAGTATGCTATTTGCCTCCGTTTGTATGTCATCTAATGTGAATGTTCATTTTAATTAAAAAAGAAATGTTTAAGTCATGTATCTAAAAAGCTCCAGGAACAGCAATTGAAATAAAATTCTCAGTTAATTTCTTTTTCCTTTTTCTTTCCCTTTACTCACGTTTTTCTTTCAAACATCTGCTTTTACGTTTACCTCTTCCTTGAAGCTGATAGATGACTTCATGGTTTTCAGTGGGAATGCTGAGGTCCTGGCCAGTATTCCTACACTTTGTGCTAGATCATAAAATACTGCAAGCGTTGTGCTCTCTGAAGGAATCAACGCAATTTGGATATGCTGAAGACCTGATCGTGAGTGCTGTAATACTTGTGTAGAGATCTTTACAGCAACTAGCAACCTAAGTTGCCAGGAGAAATAAGCAGTGGCAATCTGTAACTTGTCTAAAACAAAGTGGGTTTGTCAGAGTCTGATTTGTCTGTGGTATTTTTTAATGCTTCCTTCAAGTCACAAAAGGTGCTCACAACACTAAAACCTTGTCTCTTCTACAGAAAAAGTCTGATGTTTACTCAGTTGAGATCGACGGGATAAAAGAACTGGAAAAAACAGAGACTGGAGATGAAGAGAAGTACAAAGACCTGAAAGGCAACAAGAAAAAAAAGAACGAAGAACTTAAGAAAGAAGTGGACCTGGTGAGTGTTGCTAAGCTCCCATTTCACAGGGCAGGACAGCCTCTAGCTGCTGTCTGAATGAACTCTGGTGAAGGGGAGTGCCAGTGCACTATCACTGTAACAGGAAATGTGTTGCACTGAAAAACTAATAGGGAAGAATAAGCTTCCTCATGCCCCTGAAGCATGCCAGGAAAAAAAAAAAAAAAAAAAGTTGTGCAGCATTAATACCTGTAATGAAAGAATGATTCCAGCTTAATTAAGCCACCACTGGTACAGAACAGTATCTCCCTAAAGAGGTCTGTATTTTCCCAGATGGAGCTACCATAATCATTTTCTCTGAACTGCCATTTGCACAATCAGCCACACACACGGGGAAGAGAGAAGCAAAATATCTTGCTCCAGAGATTTCTAGTAGATATAAAAGTATGCCTCAGCTTTAAACAATTTTCCCCCCTAAATTAACGGCTATGTACTTCAAGGAGAGAGCACTAAGCTCAAGAAACTTGTATGTTACTTCTGGCTTGCTACTGACCTGCTGGCTGATCTTGGAAAACTTCCTTCCTCTACGTATGTTTCAGTTTCCCAATCTGCAAAATGAAGTTAATTATACTGACCTCTTTTCTGAATTTCTTTAAGAGCAACTCACAGCAAAGGCTCTTTATGGGCTAGACAGTATTTCAAAGGTAAGGAAACCCCAGCATGGGCCATCAATTTGCCCATCATTTTTCCAAGTTCTATTCAGTACCAGTTAAATAGTTCTTGATGCATCTTATCTTTGCCATCAGGGGATGTAACATTACTCTCGTGTTTCTGAAGAGAAACCAAAGCACAGACAAGTTA
Source organism: Alectura lathami (assembly GCA_013399715.1). Lineage (NCBI taxonomy): Eukaryota > Metazoa > Chordata > Aves > Galliformes > Megapodiidae > Alectura > Alectura lathami. The sequence continues at coordinate 251,615 of VXAV01006605.1, forward strand.
ATTGACTCATCCAACACCAATGAATCATTCTGTGAAAACAATTGTGAGAACTCGCAAATTCTTGGCTTCTAAATCTCCGTTCAGCACAAGATATAATTAGGTCAATGATCCCACAGAGGTGTCACTGCAAGGAAGGGAGAAGAGCTTTCAGGTTTCCCTCTCCCACACCCCTATTTAACTGTTTAGAACCTGCTGCTTCTTTCTACAAGTCCGTGGCAAACAGCTTCACATACCTACACCTTGTCAATCAGATGCAAAACCTGTTGTCACACATATCCCAACACCATACCTTCCTTCTATCAACACGTTGGCTGTGGTACTGAATGCATGGGCCTGTAACATCTAAAGTGGAACTATTTAGAAAAAGCACGAAGCACAGGCATTTGCGGCAAGAAATTAAAATGAGAACACCATCCTGTTCTTGTGACAGATTTGCTGGAGGAGGGAGCTATTACAAAAGTATGCACAAAAAAAACCTGTGTATTGTTTATTTGTGGAAGTGGGATGTCATACTAGCAACTGGATCCATAGTCCCAGATCCAGGCAGTCAGAACATTCTCCATATCCTGATATAAGTCTGCTTACTATCTTTTCTCTTTCTTTTCTCTTTCTTTTGGAATCCAGGATGACCACAAACTCAGCACTTCAGAACTGGAAGAAAAGTATGGTACAAGCATCAGCAAAGTAAGTCCACAGGGAATCATTCAGACACATTCCTTTACCTCTGGCTAATCCAAAGCTCCTTAGAGGCAGAGGGAAAGCATTCAGAGCAGCCAACCGACAGAGATGCATTCATGGACGCACGCATGCATAAGCATGAAGCACTGACTCCTGATAAAGCCTAAAACAAACAGCACTGTCCTGGATTTAAACTGGAGATTCTCTCTAGTCTGAAGGAGTCTACTGCTCTGAAAATCAAAATCCCTGTACAGAACTGGACCTCAAAGTTTCCACCATATCTTTTCTAAAGATTGAGATATTTTATCAGATATTCAGAATTTGCTACAATTCATTTTTCACTAGCAATGTCTGTAAAAGCTACGGCATGACAGTACCCTGGAACTGATTTTATATTGAGGGAAACACTAGATTTGAGAAACTGTACCCGAGAGTCCCTTTGATACCTAACATTTGTGTATCAAAGCATGTAACACGGCCAGAGTGCAGACAAGAACTTCAAGGAACCCATGAACGACAAACTTCTTTGTGGAAATACAGAAACAGCAAAAGAACAGATGTCTGTTTTTTTTTTGTCAGCATTCCAAACATTTAGTACAGGTGTACTAGTCAGATAACTCACAGAGAATGAAAACTCCTAAGGGACACAGCCACAGATTCACTGTTCCAGTAAAGCCACATCCATTTCTTCATAGCAGATAACTAACAATAGCTATCCTGAAATAACTACATTTGGAAATCAAAGATGCAGGTTACTGATCCAGAACACTAACAATGTTTAAGAAATAAGCAGTATGCACCTTTTTTTTTTTTTTTTTTTCTTTCTGAGGTGAGGTAAAATTTTGTTTTCTGTGACTTCGTGTTAAACATGACATTCACTTTTGCAGGGTCTCTCTAGTGCAAGAGCAGCAGAGATTTTGGCTCGCGATGGTCCCAACTTACTCACTCCTCCCAAAGCCACTCCTGAAATTGTTAAATTCCTGAAGCAGATGGTAGGAGGGTTTTCCATCCTTTTGTGGATCGGAGCTGTCTTCTCCTGGATTTCATTTGGCATTCAGCTTGCCCAGGGAGCTGAATCACCCTTTGACAACGTAAGTGTTTGGATAACTCCAAAATGAGCATGTGACCCTTTGACAATGTAAGCAATTTAAATACTACTTCACAGTTACTCAGTAACTACAAGGAGACCTTTTATTCTTTCAAGACTCTCCCTCTAGTAGTGAACATTTCTGGCAAATACCTGACATAGCACTTCCTTCTAAGAGTCCCTTTCCAAAGGTTTTATAACTACTGCCCATAACCATAATACTTGAGTACTCATGAGAGCAACGCTGAAGTCTGAAAAGGACTCTGGAACCTTTGGTTCTCCGATAGGAATACAATTGGTTCAGATTCGTGCCAGGTTTGGTTTAGAGAAGGTTTTTTAGAGAGAGGTTGGACATTCGCTATTAAAAGCTCTGTTTATACCCAAAAGGTTTCACTTGATCAATAGCAAGGCAAAACTTGAAAGCTCTTTTCTTAATTTGTGTTTCAGCCTGCTCCAATATCTCATTTTAAGGCTCTTGAAACCATACAGAACCATGGCCTCCTCTGTCAGAGGAAGTGATGACCATGTACCTTTTTGTTAACTGTGTTATTTCTTTTACTGATCAGCTCTACCTTGGTGTAGTCCTTGCATTGGTTGTCATCCTCACTGGCATCTTCGCTTACTATCAAGAAGCCAAAAGCACAAACATCATGGCCAGCTTCAGTAAAATGATTCCACAGGTGAGAACAGCCAAGGCATTTCATCTGAGATAAAGACTATTCTAATAACACACCTCAAAATGACTCAAGTGGCACTTGGAGCAATAATCACCACTTGAATCTCCTCTTGGTAGGATGTTAAGAGGCTAGTACATAGCTCATTTTTGTCAACCTTCTGTCCTTCAGCAAGCTCTTGTCATCAGAGATACAGAAAAGAAGGAATTGCCAGCAGACCAGCTGGTAGTGGGAGACATCGTGGAAATAAAGGGCGGAGACAGGATCCCAGCGGACATTCGTCTGATCTCTGCTCAGGGATGTAAGGTAAACAATGCTTTGTGGAGCACGAGGAGAGAGGAAAACCTGCTTTAGAGGCTTTTATGACATGAACACAAGTTCTGCGCACCCAGTGTGAGTTACTAGAGCTTTTAAATTAGGCAATACCTATTTAAATGACAGAAGGCAGAAGCTCTACTGAGATGCTCAGCTCACGCAGTACTAACATCCCCACTTCCCAAACACCAAAACAAGGCATTTCGGCCATGCCATGCTCTAGCAATGCGCTTTGCCAGGACAAAGGCAGAAACAGCAACACTGTATTAAGTGTCTGCAGAGACCTGGAGGCAGATCTTCAGGTTTTCTTTCAGGTTGCTACTGAAAAATCTCACCAACAGGGACTGAACCAATTTCACACTGAAACAGATTCTCTCAGTGACAATGGCAACTGTCTCAGAGAACAGCACGGAGGGATTATGGCCCTGTCACCTGTTATTAAATGTGCTGCAGCCTTGCTTTCTGGGCTCCGTGTACCTGCATGTTACTAACCTTAATATGGGCATGTCTCCCTTTCATTAAAGGTGGACAATTCTTCACTCACAGGGGAATCAGAGCCACAGTCGCGCTCCTGTGACTTCACCCATGAGAACCCCTTGGAGACCAAGAACATCGCATTCTACTCCACCACCTGTGTGGAAGGTGCGTAGCGACAAAGGCCTCCAGAAATGGCGCACACAGAGGGTGCTACCTAACACTGCCAGCTCATTTTGAACAATTCTGCTTAAGGAATTCCAGAAAGGTCTGGCTGTGAAAAGAAGCAGTTGTCTGAAGGACACCAAAACAATCCCAGCAGCACTGGGCTGCTCATTCGTAAAACCACGCAGTGAGACCTTTAACACCTAGCCTGGTTACAGGTGCATCAAGCAATTAACTGCAATTTCATTGTGGCCTTTCAGTCACATCTGTAGTAATGGCAAGTTGCAGATACCTCTGAGTACTTGTGGATGCTTCTGTGAAAGGGCTCTGTGCACTTAAAGGTGTGGTTCCTGTTCTCAGGTTATGTGTCATACCTAACAGACTGTGCACTAGGAAACTGTACAGTGCCCAGGTAATGCTGCATTCCTACCCAAAAAAGACTCCGATCAGTGGAAATAGATTCCATCTTTCTCTCCCTTCACCAGCAGAGCTCTGAGATTTCTAAGGGAACATCAGTAATTCTAGGGTGAAGTCTCAGCCACATTAAGGCTGAAAGGGGTCTCTGTCCAGTAGCACTGCGTACAGAAGACAGTCTCTCTCGGAGCTGACAGTTTTATTTCTTTGCAGGCACTGCTCGTGGCATTGTCATCAACACTGGGGATCGCACGATCATTGGGCGGATTGCTTCTCTCGCATCGGGAGTAGGGAACGAGAAAACACCCATTGCTATCGAGATAGAACATTTCGTCTACCTGGTGGCAGGAGTGGCCATTTCCGTCGGTGTCCTCTTCTTCATTATTTCCATATCAATGCACTACAAGATTCTGGACTCCATCATCTTTCTCATTGGCATCATTGTGGCAAATGTGCCAGAGGGACTGCTAGCCACAGTAACCGTAAGTCTATGTCGGAATTCACTGCTTGTCGGCAGAGCACAATTCATCACTCCTAAGTGAATTACAGTATAACACTAAACACTGAAGAACAGATTCCCTGACTTGGTTGAGTTTACAGCAGGGGTGGTTTTTTTTTTCCATGAAGTTGAAAGGGCAAACGTTTCATTTGGGAATTCTGGAATAACTGAGCTATTAATCGGAGCTTCAACACAAAAATCCAGTTCTATACAATGTTCCTGAAATACTGTTCTGCTTAAATTGCTAAGCAGTAGAATGGTGTGAGTCATTTCTCCACAACCTGTTCTCATTTGGAAAGGAGGATATTGGATGCTAAAGTTGTACAAAAATTCCATTTACTAATACATAAAAAATGTCACTAAAATCCCTAACTGAGAAGCAGCAGAACCATTAAGCACCGTTAGCCCTCAAGCACACTGACGATGACCAACCAGCAGCACAGCAATAATTAAGAGATTCACGGCAGGATTCATTAAGCTGGCAATGAGGAGTTCCCCCACACTGTAGGCTCTTCCATCTACAACAGCCTCTTAAGGGCTATGACATCCATTTCTACCAGCAGGCAATCGCGTTCCTCTCATCAGTGCGCACACATTTGCTAGTGACAGCCTGATCTAAACAATGCTATGTTACAAACTAAAACAATGCACTGCAGCTCACCGAAAGATGGTGTTTTTAAATAATGATCTCTTTTAGGGGAAAAAAAAAAAAAGGCAGAAATATGTACCTTCATTACATTGTTCTGTAACTGTGCCTCACTATCAGTGAGCTGACCTCCTTTACTTCTGCCAGGTGAGTCTGTCTCTGACAGCCAAGCGCATGGCGAAGAAGAACTGTTTGGTGAAGAACTTGGAAGCTGTAGAAACACTCGGCTCTACTTCCATCATCTGCTCCGACAAGACAGGGACCCTCACACAAAACAGGATGACTGTTGCTCACCTCTGGTTTGATAACCAAATCTACTCAGCTGACACCAGTGAAGATCAAACAAGTAAATATGGCCAAGGGCGATCTGGAAAGGGGCAATTGCATGGATCAGAGCCGTGATGCTTCCCACCTACTGCCTGTCAAACTGACGTCAGTGGGGTTGTCTTTTCACAGCTAAACCAGATATATTTCCCTCCCACACAGAAGTGCAGCGTGCAGTAGCAAAGTCCCTTCTTTGCCATGTAGAGATGTGAAAACCACAGAAAATCAGTCTGGATGAGGTTCTAATCCAGGTCCATTTACCAACAGTAAATTCAGTAAGGAAATAAACACAGAAACATCTGAGTAACTTTGCCAGAAACGCTGGCTGATTGATGTAAAGACGTGTCAGACTGGTTTTCTGTAACAGAACCTATCAAAGGAACAATTCTCTTCTGAAAATAATTCAGTCGTGTTGTTTCAAACGTAAGCTTTTACTTCTGCCACATATTATGCTAAAGGATGTAATACTTATTTTGCTTCACTTCAGCCCAGCCTTTTGATCAAAGTTCTCCATCATGGACAGCATTATCAAAAATTGTAACTCTCTGCAACCGGGCAGAATTCAGACCAGGACAGGAGAATCTCCCCATAATGAAGGTACTGTCTACTTCACATCAGCTGGTTTCTCTTCCTCTGAATAAGAACAATACCCATGAGCTGTTCTATTTAGCTTCAGTCTTCTCTTAAATTTAACACTCCAGTCTTCTAAGTGTTACTGCTGTATACTCACAAGAAGTTTACAACAAATTTGTAGTGTAAGGATTTTTTGGGACAACTGCTGCTTTATGTAGCTTCATTGATGCTTAAGCACGCAACATCTTACAGAAGTATGCAAGCTGTCTTGGAAGAAGTGTAGAAGCATATATGCTATGAGCTGTTTCTTCTCTTGTCCATACAGAGAGTTGTGGTGGGTGATGCCTCTGAAACAGCTCTGCTGAAATTTGCAGAAGTTATTTTGGGTGATGTCATGAATATTAGAGCACGAAACAAGAAAGTGGCTGAAATTCCTTTCAACTCTACCAACAAATTTCAGGTGTGTTTCAGTTTTGGAAATCGGGCCAGACTGTTTCCAGCTTTCATTGTTTCCATCAGTACATCCAGTGCAATAGTTTGTGACCTGGAAGTCTTAACGGGGGGAAATTCAACCTGCAAGAACTGTAGTTCATTCCATTTGATGGAAGGAACAATATTCTCATGCAAAAGGAGGAGAAACATTATTTCCATGAAAGGTGACCAAAAATAGAAACAAATGAGGATCATACCTGTTTTTTCTAATCATTTCATGTTTGTGGCACGCAGCTTTCCATTCACAAGCCTGATGATCCCAATGACAAACGGTTTCTGCTGGTGATGAAAGGTGCCCCGGAGAGGATTTTAGAGAGGTGTAGCACTATAATGATCAATGGCAAAGAAGAACCACTGGACAGTGAAAAGGCAGAAGCTTTCCAAACAGCATACATGGAGCTGGGAGGCCTGGGAGAGAGAGTGCTAGGTGAGTGTATCTACAGAGACTGCAGGAGAACTGCAGTGCAAAATGAGGAGGGGTTAAATCCTGGGGCTAACCCTGTGTGCCCGGACTTCATCCCTCTCACAGTGAGGGGAAAAAAGCAAAGTGTACAGCCTCCTAAGCAGAGTGCTAAAACCTCACGGATATGCTGTAAGCTCTCTGTGGCAGGGAAGCCCTTGTTGCTATATACTGAAGTCGGTCTGTGCAGCCACAGAAAGGCTACAGTGACAGGTTGAATAATCCTCCAAAAAAAGCTAACGGCTAAATGCACTGGAGCTTTATAGACAAGAGAGAGGTCTCATTTTTCTCCCACTATTTCCTGTACATTTCATCAACCTACGTTTCCTTTCAGGTTTCTGTCATCTGTACCTGCCTGAAGATGAGTTTCCAGACACCTACCCATTCGATACAGACTCCATGAACTTCCCCACCTCCAATCTGTGCTTTGTTGGGCTCTTATCTATGATTGACCCCCCTCGTTCCACAGTGCCAGATGCTGTCTCAAAATGCCGCAGCGCTGGGATCAAGGTAGGGATTTTACACTGACAGATACAGAGATTCCACAGACAGACTCACCATGTTACTACTGTTAACATCCTCCACTGCATTGCCACTATCTTTCTAGAAACAGCTGCCTGAAATTTCGGTGTTCGTTAAAACCGTTCTGTAATTGTAACTTAGAAAACCTACTTTAAGGCCCAGAGAAGTATAACGGTTTAATTTATGTGGGAGTCAGGCCACAAACCGTGTGGAACGCCAAAACTGGAAATTTAGAAAAGCCCAGATACTATCTCAGTGGATCCCTTTCTAGAGTACAGAAATCATGCCAGCTAGAATTACATGTTTGTAAACAGCACAAGGTGAAGGAAACAATTACTGAGAAAGCATCAAGACACAGGGCTCCATTTGTTAGGAACTTGAATGCATAGAAATCACTAATCTCAAACCATTCAAGGTGAAGCCGATGCAATAATTCTCCTAATCTCACTCCCAAGAGACCCACAGGTTAACTTGCAGCTCTAGGCAGAAAGATTATCTAGCTAAAGAAAGGAAAAATTGGTATGTGGGATTACCAATTCTTCAGTACCCCAGATGAGATGAATCCCAAGTCCTAATCCTGCTGAAATTTTCTGTAGTCTGAACACAGATCTGGAAACTGGCAACGTTTCTCCAAGAAAAGCAAGAAAATTGCATTATGTGTCAAGAGACTTCCTCCTGTCACAAGAATCCATTTCATGCTGCAGTATTCTAACAAACTGTTACCTCAGTATACGTAACATACATTCTCACAGAAAAGTTTCTTTATTCTGCATTGTTCTAACCTTGCTGCCCATGTTTTCCCTTTGCATTCTTGATAAATTAGTGCCACTAACAACAGGTAGAGATCAGAAATCAATACAGAGCTAAATAATTAATACTCATAACCTGTCTTTGTTAAGTAAATAGCACAGATTTCCAAGTTCAGATTCCAAAGTGCTTCCTGGTCTAGAACAATAGATATTTTGTCTTCTCTCTCTACATCCACAGCATACACATTTGTTACTGACTCTTGTCCTTTCCTCAGGTTATCATGGTCACTGGCGATCACCCAATCACTGCCAAGGCCATTGCCAAGAGTGTAGGCATCATTTCAGCCACCAGCGAGACGGTGGAGGATATTGCCAAGCGCCTCAACATTCCTGTGGAGCAAGTCAACAGGCGGTGAGAGCAGATGGCACACAGACGATGCCCACGGCTTCGTTTGCCGACAGCTATGCCTTCTTCCTCTTCAACGCTTTTAGCCTGTCACCACAGCTGCTTTTTGCTTTTCTGTTTCTTGATACCTTCCCAGCCACTGAGTCCATCTAACACATCTATATGGCTAGGCCAGGGACTCTGCACTGGCACTTGGAAAAAAATAGTGAATAATACTTTGCAGATCATGTTGGTCTTTGCTGTCACTCCACATCTGACATAGCACACACACACGAAAAGCAAAATTCAGAATCCCATGCAGCGCGGGAGGATGGCCTAAGGACCACTAGTCCAAGTTCCTCTTTCACCCATTAGATGTGAAAAAAATATCATAACAGAAATCCAAAAAATTTTTACCGGAAAGATGTCTTCCTCCTCCACTCTCCCACCCTCCCCCTCAGAGCCCTCTTTAAAAAGTCTTTTCTGTTGTTAGGTCTGCTCAGGAGGAAGCTTCAATTACTTCCCTTGTATCTAGGTAACTAATTCAGACTGGATTTCTGCAGTTGATTTCCTTCAACACCTGCTGATTAACGACTAATGCTTCTGAAATTAACTCAATTTGCTGCTTTCCTTGCTGTTAAGCCGCGTACATTCTGTGAGTGCACTATTTTTATCTAAGCCCTTTGACCCGAAAATTTACCCATGGCTATTGCAGGGAAGCTACAGCAGCAGTAGTTAATGGGATGGAGCTTAAGGAGATGAGCTTGCAGGAGCTGGACGAAATTTTGTGCAACCACTCGGAGATCGTCTTCGCTCGGACATCACCCCAACAGAAACTGATTATAGTGGAAGGTTGCCAAAGACAGGTAAGAGGTGTACGAGCTCGTGGCTTTAGTGCATTCGCCTGGCAGCAGCTTTCCACAGCTATCAGCCCCCCAGGTGGGAACGTGGGAGCCAATTTCCCACGCACTCTAGGCTCTGTTTATACTCTTTTTCACTGCGCAAGAATATTATCTAACAGATTGCCACAAGCATTGCCTTCTCTGGACAGAATCCAAGTTATTTAAATTCCTGTTACAGACTCTGAACTCCTATTGACACCATGAGCTTATCCTAAGTTTGCATGGCTTAGAGCCGTACTGAGGGGTCTGCTGCTGGGACGCACAGAAAACTCCTGGGTGGAGACTTGTGCACTCTTTGGGAAGAAGCCTTCCCCCAGGAATTCTTTAAACCCAGATAAAAGCAACATGTTACCACATCCTCTCATCTTATCTCTCGTGGCCATTTAGACCTATGCACTTCCTGCCCAAAGGAATGTCAGACAAGAAGTAAGGTATGAATCCCACAAAATGTCATAGCATGATTTATCTACGACCAAGCCTTATCTAGGTTACTTTCAAAGAATGCAAAAGAACCCACAGAAAGCATGAATATGAGGCAGGATTTAAAGAGGGTTTGTCCCACTCACAGGCAATATTACGTAAGGGAGCATGGAGTGCAGCCAGCACAAGAGGCACAAGGAAAGAAACAACAAGTAGAGCATTCTGAAAAAGATGTAAACTGCCACAAAAAGATCTTTCCCTCCGACACATCTTCCAAATACATGCTGCGAACTGAAAGCAACGTTACCACCATGCCTGAACCTCACAGGAGCAGAGATGCAGCACAAGCCATTATTTCATTTGTGTAATTATGCCAGCACTAAGCTTTCCAATCAGCATTAGCAGCTCTTCAGGTTTAAGCCTGAATTGCTTTCAGGAAAACAAAGCAAAACCAAAAAAAAAAAAGATACGCTTTTTCTATTTAATCTCATTTTAAATTTTTCATTTTGAATGGCCTTTGGCAGACAGAGGGTAAACATGGTCTGTACTGCTTGGACACCCACACCCCAGTAGGTTTGGCTCTTCAAAGGGTGCAGAGGAACATCCTCCCTTCCCCCCTCAACCTGAGCCAGGCACTCTACATGCTATGTTTAGTACTTAGAGCTTCTAAGCCCTTCTGTACACGGCAATATTTATCGGTAGTGACACTGTGCTAAATCCCCAAAGGGACAGGACATTTAGTATTTGTTTTAATCAGTTTGTCAGGCTTTGCCCACTCAGAACACTCTGTATTGCTACCAAGCTGTGAGCTTCTGCATCAGCTGGAACAGAACCCTTAGCTGCAGGAGATGGTTTCATTGGAAAAAAAACAAAGAAGCTGAACCGAATAATCAGAGTTTTCCTTCTTTCGGATTACTAGTGCAGTTCTACCATAGCCTGGCAATGGCCAGTTGTTGGGATGGGATGTGAAGGGTCTCTGACAGAACAGTAACAATTTACAGCCTAGATCAAAACCAACTGATTCTGTAAGCACTTCACAAAGACAAGGACAGATCATGCCGAGTCCCTGGATTTCTCATTTCTCTCTGCTGAACATGGAGGTATTCTAGATGATACA
>VXAV01006606.1:0-16743 GCA_013399715.1 Alectura lathami
TGAGAGCTACCTTCATCCTCAGTCTCCCTCACTTGCTCCTGTAGAGCCACGTACCGGTTGCCCAGCGGCACCTGGACAGGTGAGGTAGGCTTGGGGGGGGGCTGCCTACCCTTCCTGGCAGTGACCTGTTTCCACTCACCAACTCCTGGGCCCTCCAGTTCTGATCGACCTTGAGAGGGAGGGGGACCCACTGCTACTCGTGGAGCACCCTCCCGGTGCTCCTCTGACAGCTGCGGTAGGGAGGAGAACCACCCGTCTATTTCTCTCTCGCAGTCCCTGATGGCTCTTAACATTTCTACCTCCTCCTTCAGCTGGGCCGCTAGTCTGAGCAGGTCGTCCACCCGCTCACACCTCAGGCAGGAGCTACCTCCACTACCCTCGGGCAGCAGCGCCAGACTCAGGCACTCCCTGCAGCCTGAGACCTGGACCACCGCACGCACACGCGCGGTCTCCATCTGAGTCGCCACGTTCTTTTTGGCAGGGGCTCTCCGCCGGGTAGCGACCATGGCCAGGTCTGGAGCTATCGGGCAGCAGCGACCGACGGTGCTCTGCCCTCTGAAGGGTGGAGAAGCTCCCTATGGACCGCCGTTGTATGCCCGGGGGGAGACGCAGGCTCTCCTGCCTCCGCCCACCCCACGTCAGAGCCTCGACTCTGCCGGGTGTGTGTGGGGGGCTGGCGGATCTGCCTCGTGCTCCTGACGCCTTCCTTTTGCCTTTTCTTGCCACGATCAGGACCCTGGAGGAACGGTGCTCCGCTCCTCAGCTGATCCGCTCGAGGTCTCTTGATGCAAGGCAGGAGTGCAGCCAGGGCACATAGTTCCTGGCACCAGCTTGGCCCTGATGGCTGGGTGCTGTGCACAGGGACCAGCACCTGAATCCATCCCTGAATCCATCCCTGAGGTAGGTGAGAACACGATTTCTCAAGCATATTTGCAGCCAAGCCCTGGGGATGCATCTGGCGATGGACATGGGCACTGGAGCAGGAGCACATGGGCACACAGAGGTGGGAAGGATGCGTCCTTTCTCACACAGCCAGAGCATCGTTGGAATGGGAACTGCATGGCCAACAGACACTCAGGGAAACCTTTTATTTCCTGTGACCACAGTGAAGGAGGGCTTCTCAAGTTCAGTTTTATGGCTAAGCACCACATATCTGGCTAATACAGTTGTTGTTTTATAAATATTAGTGCCTTCTAATGCTAGGTTATTTTTTCTTTTCCTGGGATTAGAGGTTTTTAAGGCTCTACAGCTGATAGATGGATTGCATGACCAACGGTAGAACTGTATATCAGTCACGTAACCACCCTGGTGCAGAAGCACTTTTGCCCTAAAGATAGGTTTTACAGAACATGTTCCCAGGGAATATTTCAGTGTCTGAACCAGAGCAGCGCGAAGCATGCATGGAGGGAGAGGTGTCTGCATTCTCTAAAGGTGGAATCAACAACTGGGGTGCGTTCTGGTAACCTGTTTGTCACAGCCGGGTTGCCAGGAATTTCTTTTTGCCGCTTCAGGAATGAGTGTGTCTCAATGCAGTGCCGTGCACTGCACAGCCCTGTGCATTAGGACTTGGGAAAAGCCTAGAAGGAGAAATGTGGGTGTTTATATTACCACTAATCCTGACCAGGATCAGGGCTTTGTCAAGGAGCAGAGCTGAGAGCCAGCATCACCTTGCTGTCCTCTTTTGTTGCCTCTGAAACATCCAGGAGCTGCTCAGCAGGCTGTTACAGCAGCTGTGCCAGGGTGAACCTGTGTCATTATCTGCTCTTGGGTAATGATGTAGTTTAGGAACAATGGAAACAGGCAGAGAGAAACAAAATAAAATAATGAAAACCCCTACCAGCAGACCCAGTGAGCTGATTTATGCTGCAGCATCATGCGAGAGAATGAACGGAGTCACATTCAGCTCTTTGTGGCATGAATGTAGGATAAATAATAGATCTCATTTCTCCAGAGAGTCCCTAAGTGCTTCCCAGGAACGTGTAACCAGCCTCGCTGTGCTCGGTGCATAGAGAGGGAGCTCTGTAAAGCTGCAAAGAAATCAAATGCAAAGAGAGAACAGACTGTGTGGGTAACTGATTTCATTGCACAGAGCAATGCAAAAGGGTTTGCTCAGCCCAAAACTGCACTTCTTTTTAAAATATCTTGATGGGGCAAAAGGTCACAGATTGATGCAGGTCAAAAGCACAGCACTGTCTGAAATTGAATAATTTAACATTTCGTTTTGATAGTGAAGCACTCTGACTTTCTGAAAACACAGTTGCTTTTTGCAACCATAATAATTTGATGCATCCACACGGATATATGACATACTTTGGTCAGCCCCAGACCAGTGTTTTTTGTGACATGTTCAGGCTTGATAGCCCTGTCTGGAGATGGACTTGTGTATGAGGCACAGACTTGTCACAGCTGTGAAGCAGGGGGGTTTGGCAGTCTTTGGGAAAATCTAACATTGCCCAACTCCAGTCGTGACCTCTCCACCATCAGACAGATGTTTTCCAACAGCCATTTCTAGATAATTTCCCGTTAATTAAAAAACTCTAATAAAAACTAGCTCTGGAGCTGGATTTGTGTCTCTCCAGCACCTTTCAGACTAATCCGATCCCTGGACCTAAGGAGCTCGGCTCGCTGGGCACCGTCGAGCTGGGGAATTACTCCACCGGGGTGTGATAAATCAGGATCACCGTGCCCCCCCCAAGCCACGCTCCCCCCATATGGTGCGGACAGATGCTCCTGTTTTGAAGGGGCTGGGCAGACTTGTTTGTCCCTTTTTCCAGGAGCAAAATGACTGCGAGTCGCAGCAGCTCAGCCTCCAGACACAAGCCACGTCTCACTTATATTTTGCTATATAAACTGTCTTTTTAACCTGGCTCCTCCTGTGATTTCAGCCTTTGGCAAGCGCCTGCGTTGGAGGGGTGCTTGCACCGGTTGCGCCTGGGGGCTGCACATGTTCGCAGCTTAACTCATGGGGGCTTGTTTTGAAACCAAAACAGATGCCAGCTCAGGAATGCTGTCATGTCATCCCCTCCCTGCAGACAGCTCTTCTAATGAGCATCTCCTGGCTGGTGTGTGCCCTCCCAGACCTCACAGCCATGGCTGGGATCGAACCAATGCATTTAACGTGCCAAAGGCTCGCAGCATCTGCCTTGATGTGAAATGAGAGGATTGATGCTGGGATAAACCCTGGGCTGAATTTTTCCCTCTGACTGTATTTTGGTCCCAAATTTCAGCTTTGCTGTTGAATCCAGAAGCTGGGAACTCATTGGGATGCTGGAGGGAGCCATGGGCTGGGAACTGGTCAGCCCTGGGGAGATACTCCTGGCCCCAAGGCTCAGTGCTGGCACTTGGTTTGGTTTGGAATTTCTCCTCACTGGGTTTGGTTTGGGAGGGTTCAGTCAGAGGCACTGTTCTGACCACAGTCATTCTCCAGGAAACCGTTAGTCTTAGCAAACTGGTACAGAATGGCACCAGCTGCCTTTGCACTTTCCTTGGTGGGGGCAATTGCACCCCTTTCCTCCTCCCTTCCACTCAGGCTGTTTCTCCAGGTCTGTGGATGAACTGTTTCCTTCGTGCATCGGTCCCATGATGTACAGCCGTGGTACCAGGAGTGATTTTGGGCTGTGCAAGCCCCTGAGATGGACAGGTCAGAATTGGGGACGTTAGGGGGATGGGGACATAGAAAACGTCTTGGTGGATACCTGCATGGTTTCTTTGAACCTCTAGAGATTCGTTTGTGATTAATAAATTGGAAGGAAGTCTTCTGTGAGAGATTCTTGCTAGTCATAGTTTCAGTCTCTGGCTTCTGATGGCCACGGTGCTTTTTTCTTCTGTGGGGAGGTGTTGAGCAACATGCCACAAACCCTTCACATGTAACATAAGTTGGAGTATTCCTCTGTTGAAATCTCCGTGCTCTTTATAGCCGAGATGTGTCTGCATCTGAGCTATGCATAGCAAAGTATATTATTAGAGAGGACATCACTGGGGCTGTAATTGTACACTGCTCCCCTTAGCAACCACGGCCAACAACACATCAAACAGAAGGCTGATACCTTCTTTAAAAAAAAAAAAAAAAAAAGAAAGAAAGAAGAAGAAGAAGAAATGAAAGGCACATCCCTACACAGGGCCCAGCACAACCCCTTGCAGGGCTCACACGTGCACCCAGCCAGAGGCGAAGCCTCCACGTTTGGAGATGCCTTGGTGCCAGTGGCCAGAAGGGCTATTTCTATTGCATGCCCTTCTGCATACCCAGCTGCATACCCAATTGCATGCCCTGTTGCAAACCCAATTGCATACCAATTGCATGCTCTATTGCGTATCGCAGTGCATACCCAATTGCATGCCCACGCAGAGTTTCTTCTCTGTTCATCAGCCTAGCGCTTGCTCACACACAGAATTTGTTCTGAGAGTTTCAAATGAGTCATCTTGGTTTAGTCTCTCAGTGCCCCAGAAATGGCTGTTCCGTGGTTTGGTGCCATGCTTTGCTCTGGTTTTAAAAACCTGACTCAAATCCCGTGGCTTTTGGCGCCAGTCACCCATGTATTTTGGTGAATTGGGCTGGACTGGAGATGTTCAGGATGAGTACTTCTGGAGGTTAATAGCCAGGAAGGTGGCAAAGCTCATAAACCTGTTGTTGTCAGTCCCAAAGGAGTGAAATTTAGTTTGAATCCCTTTTCAGGATTTAAATGTTGTGGTGTTAGTTACTGGAAAATCATTTGACGGTTGATGGTTGGGCGTGATGATCTTGAATGACTTTTCCAGCCTAGATGATTTTTTGATTCTAATTGATTCCCTTTGTTAAATCAGGATGCAAAGGGGAGCGTTTACCACACTGAGCAGAAGGATTTGGGAAGAGTGAGCTGAAATCCCTCCTCTCCTGCAAGCTGCCTATTTATTTGAGCCCATGACTTGATCTCCCAGTAATGGGAGCACTGTTTTTGGTTTGGGAGGATAAAGACGTTGAAGATGGTGAAGGGTGCTTATGGTGGTAATAGGAGCATGGAAGTAGCATGCACTGTGAGTGCTGAAAGGCACTAACATTTCTGCAGTGGTGTTGACTGCACTGTCCTGGTTTTGTAAACTGCACCAGGGATCAGCAATTCTTGGAAACTAACGGTGAGATGATGGTTGGGAAGTGGGGACTTAATGGAGTGCAAGAAATAGGCAACAAATAGCCTTTGGGAAACAGGGAGGCAGACAGGCGCTGCAACCCACAAGCACCAGGACACAGGGAAGGTAGTTAGTTTGGGATAGTGAGGCATGGTATAGTTAACCATTTGAGACATCAATTGGAAAGCAGGACTAAGCTGCAGAAAAAAAGCCTGAAGAGTTTAAAGAATAGTGTATTTGACTTGAATTCACTGTGCTGGTAAGATTTTATCTTGTAGTGTTCAGGCATGTGGTTAAAAAATAGCCATCACGTCCTTTGCTCCATAAATGCTTTATGCATGCTTTCTTCACACTGTGCAGGGCCAGGACAGTATTCAGACTCTTCTGTAACTTCAAGAATTTGTTTGGGGTCCCATCATCTTCATGGAGGACATCATCTCCAGGCTGGGCATGGGGTAGTGGCAGCAACGCGGCTTCACCTTGCTCCCAGTGCATCAGGCACGGATGGATCTGTGCACACTGCGCAGGATGCAGCCCTGAGCAGAGGCTCTGCTGGGCTCTAGGTGGAGACTGCGGACTGTGCAGCCTGCCCGCAGCCTGCCTGCAGCTCCAGATGGATCTAGGCAGCTGCTGCCTGCTGGGAGAGCCCCCAGGCTGCTCCCAGCCATTGCTGGGCGTGAGGATGCTTAGGGCTGAGCAGGGTACCCCCAGCCTGTCTGCTTGGTTTGGAAAGGCAGTTTAAAAAAAAAAAAAAAAGAGTCTCAACATCTATTTACATAAAGCAAAGAAATTAATGAATTCTCCCACCATTAAGAGACTCCTCGGACCCAGCTGGATGGGGTTTTAAAAAGCTGCCAGCAGCTCACTGTCTCTGATGCAGGGAGGACCCTTTTTCTCTTAAAAGGCTCAAATCCATTCCTGGGACACAGGAGCGAGGTTTGCCAGCCCAGGGACTCAGCCGGCGTTAATGCAGCAGCCTGCCAGGCCATCTGCTCCCGCTGCCCCACGCAAATCTGGGTCAGGCTGCTGCAGCCACGTCGAGCCGGGGGGTTAAGGATGCTGACGGCAGTGGTTCGGGCAATCCTTGCTTCTGGTGCGCATTTTGTCCCCCCAGCCATAACACAGGAGCACAGAAAATGTGGTTGAGCTTGGGAGGTGGCTCCAAGCTGGTGGCAATGTCTCTGTGCCCCCGGGATGGATGCTTGGGGTGAGCACCCTACAAGGTATTGCTGCACTTGGGGGGCCACCCTGCAGCCCCCCAGCCCTGCTTTGCAAGAGCAGCTTGCAGCAAGCTGAGGTCAAATGCCTGTGCAAGCCCAGACAGCCTGCGGGGACTTGAGCTTGCCAGCTTCTTCTGCGGCCAGGCGAGCCCAAAGCAGCCCCGTCCCCTCTCACCCAGCTGCTATGCTGTCCCCCACAAAAACTGCAACGTGGGAGCACACCCAAGCTGACACTCCTGCACCCCAAAACAGGGTGAGGTGGGGTTTTTGGCCCCATCAGCAGTGACCTCAGGGACCAGACGTGTGGTGTGCTCAGGTGAGGGACAAGATGCGCTGCGAGTGATTTTGTTAATAAAGGAGGGTGGGAGGAGCACTTGGAACAACGCTGTCTGGCAGTGCTGGAAACCCAACACAGCGATATCGCCTCCAGTCCGGGAGCACCAGAAAGTGAAACTGGATACGGAGAGCTTGCAGTGTGTGTAGGGTACGTACATCTTCAGAGGGTGAGCAGAGCAGATTAATGGATCTTTTACATCCTCTAAAAAAAATAAGTTAGCCAAGGAAAACGTTAGCTATAGTAGAAGCTCTCTGGCTTCGTAGGATTTGTAAACATCAGCGCCCAAGAAAGATTGTCTGCAATCTTTTGTGTAAATAGAGCCAGACAGCAACATTTTTTCGCAGACCTGTCCTTCACCTCGGGGACACGGCCATCAGTCACTGCTTGTCCCCATCGCACGGAGCCCCGAGCGGTGTCACCAGCAGGACACCAGCGCTGGTATCATGGGTTCGTGCCCAGCAGACACTTGGCCGCTGGTGGAGAGAGACAGGCAAAAAGCAGGCGGCAGAGATAAGGTTGTCGGTGCCGGCGCGATTGCTGAGCAACGTTCAAGTGCTGGGCCAGAGCCACCTCCTCCCTGCAGACTAAACAGTTGCAGTGTTTTCTCCCATGACCAAAAGAATTTAGAAAAGGGTCCCAGCATGAAACTTTACACGAACTCTGGGTGCCATGAATATCTCTGGCTGGGAGGCTGTTAACCCCGTCTGCTCCTCTTCCCTCCTCATCTGCGTGGGTCAAGCTTTGGTCAGACAGAGGGAAAAATCTGACCTCCAACAAACCTGGATGTTTGCTTGTGGTCTCCCAAGTCTTTCTGCATTTTTTTTTATATTTTAGGCCAAAAAAAAAGTTCTGTTTTTGTATTCCTGCTGTCTGACACAGATCAGCCCGCTGTGTGAGGCAATGCTTGGAGAAAATGGGGCGATTCGGAGACCCGAATATGTTCAGGAGTAGCCCTCAGACTTGGCGAGGTTTTGGGGGTTTGTGACCAAGATCAGCTGTCCCAGTCAGGTCCAGGTTCATGGAAGAAGCTTTAAGCACCTGTGATAAATAATGTTACCTAAATGAGCTGAGGTGTTTGTGAACCCAGTGTTAACCCAGAAAGGTGCTGGGTAGGAAAGGTGGTGGCAAAAATTAAGTAACAAGGAAGACAGCGCTGTCACCTGGGTCCCACTGGAGGAGGAGGTGTTAGCCGGCATCACCTAGGTCCTACTGGAGATCATGTTGGACAGCATCCTCTGGTGAAGCAATCAGGGCACCCAGAGTGTCCCCATCTCTTTTCTTTGTCCATTTCCAGAGCGTTTGTGCTCTGGGCATCATCCCACTTGAAAAGTAATTGGAGAAATACTCCTGCAGTATTGAGGCTTTGGAACTCTGTAGAGATGCTAATGTGTGCTGGTCAGAATGAGATTTTCTGCGTTCTGCAGTGTAGTCTGCTGACTCTTGGGACACTGTGTCTTCAGCATGTGACCACATCTCCCTTCCCACCCAAGCCATTCTATGATTCTACCTTACGATGTCAGTGCTGTGGGTTTTTTTTCCTTCCACAAGACAAGAGAATTAAGATCAGAGGAGACAGTAGGGTTTACTTTGGGCTGCTGTTCTCCCTGCTCTGTTTTCTCTGTGCAGACTGTCTGTGCACTCAGAGGCTCATTCGAGAAGATTTTTACACCAGGACAACTGCTAAACGGTGTTTGCAGTTCCTTGTGGTCAGACTGGGCTACTTCACAATCAGAGCAGCACTGGGACGGTGCTCCAAGATCTCTGGCAACTACCAGATTAACAGCAAAGCTTTTCTGTTTGCTAATCCATTATTCTGCTCCCCCTTGGGTGCTGTAAAACTTGACCCAATTAATAATTAACCAAGGACCTGAGAGGCATCACTGACTGCAGCTGTGAGGCACCCACGTTGAGCAGGTGATCCCAGGAGTAAGGCCAGACAGAGGGGGCACGCAGGGATCAGGGGGCACAAGGTTCAAGTGACTGCTCAGATGCTCATCTTGGGGTGCTGGCGTTATTTTGAGGGTATGTGTGAGAAGTATATTTACTGCTGTTGGTTGCATTCTGATTATCTGCCAGGACAGGTGCCCAAAAAACTGAGGAATTTAAAATTCATGGATGTTGCTGGTCCTGGGAGTTTACTCAGCATCTCTCAGCAAACATTCAGAAGAGGCAGGTGTTTTCCAACCTTAATTTCCTCTTTGCCCAAATCCTTGTGAGAGGAGTAAGCAACATTTCCTTCTCGCAAGATGTGTCAGGATCTTTGGTGAGTTGTTCTTGTCCAATTGGTCCGCAGCGTTTAACACAAGTAGGTGCCCATGCAGGGTGGTGTACAGTCCCAGTAACTCACACCTTCACCTCGCAGCACGATTTGGAGGCTTCTGTGATATGTGTATGGAAAGTTGTTGATGCAAAAGCACAACGGACGCACAGAGCTGTGGCAGTGATGAAGCCAGGTCTACACTGAAGGCCTTTTGTAATGTTTTCTCTTCCCAAAGTGGCCAGAGGAGCCTGAAAGAGGCAGGTGCGTGCTCGCCTGGTGCAGATCAAGCTCGAGGAAATGCAGTGATGAAAGCCTGTGGGAGTGAAATACCTCATGGCTGGGTGAAGCCCAGACCTTTGCAAGGCTGGGCACAGGGTGTCATCTGTAATTTAAAAGGTTTACCTGCTTTAAATGTCAATAGCTCCCTTGTTGGAGTAATAATAATTGTTCTGATCTGCATGTCTCAGTCACACACCCCAAAGCACCGTGCAGAGCAGATGAGTAAATTGGTGCTGTTTGCCAGCTGGGAAGTCAGGGTGATGGAGGTGATGGGAGCCCACGCAGGACTGAAAATAAACTCAAGCATCAGGTGTTTGCATGATCCCCGCTACTGCCACGGCTTTGTCTGGCACCTCCTGACCTCCTTCTGCACACATCTGGCTGGGCTGTGTTCCCTACAAAGCACAGCTAAGCTCCAGAGCCGGACACAAACCAAGACCTAAGTGCAAGAATTATTTAAATTACAGTTCCTAGGAATCAGGCAGCAGCGTTAGGCATGCAAAGCGTCATTTATAGTGGCACTTCGTGGGAGGCTGTGGGGAGGGAGTTAGGGGCTGCTGCTGCCCCACTCCCTTTTCTAACTAGTTCTGTTTAACTTAGCCCCATTCCAAAGAGCCCTTTAAGTCTCCAGCCTTTTGTAGCACATTTCCAGTAAGACCAACTATTTAGCACAACCTCTCTCAGCTTTTTATATAGCACCGATCGCTGATACCTAAGCATTATATATTTCTTTTTGCACAGTATTTCTGACTCAGTATTTCCTGCCTCCTTGACAGTGACCGAGTAAACAGCAAAGCTGCCAGAGGAAGAGCCCTGTGTTTACAGAGCAACAAGCCCAAATGTGTAGGTTTTTTTTCCATGAGAAGGTGGTGATGCTTAAATTAACCCTCATTTTTATCCCATGGTAAACTTTTGCCCTCTAACTCGCTGCTGACACAGCCAGCCATGCGTCAGTGAGCCCAAAGTTGGGGCAGAGCTATTTTTTAAAAAGTGGCAAACTCCCCTTGTATGGCTTTTGGCTGCAGCTGTTGGTGCTGGAGTGAGGGCGGAGGTCCAGTGGTCAAAATGCAGGACTTCTCATCCTGCTACTACCCGCCCAAAACTGGAGAGGAGCAGAGCAGGGATTCTTCTCCTCATCTCATGTCTGTTGTAGCTTGAATCTTTAGGAGATCTCATGGAACTGCCTCGGGGGAGGGCCGGGGGGTGTCGGGGAAAGGCTCTGCCCCGGGGGGCGGTGGGCACGGCACAGGCTCCCCAGGGCGGGGGGCACGGCCCCGAGCTGCCGGAGCTCAGGGGGCGTTTGGGCCCCGCTCCCAGGGACAGGGCTGGGGTCTGGGTGCTGCTGGGTGGGGACCGGGGCTGGGCTCGGTGGTCCCTTGTGGGTTGCTTCCCACTCAGGACATTCTGTGATTCACGTCTGCGCAACAGCATTGCATGAGGCGCATCCACAGAGAGAGATGAGGAGAGGCCTTTGACTTCGGTGCAAGAGTAGAGAGCCCCATGACATTTTCTGTTTCCATTGCTGGCAGAAGCACACAAAGGAAGCCTTGCCACGTGTAGAAGGGGTCCAACAGGGGATGCCACAGGGAGTGGGCAGGGCGGTGGCACACAAGCCTGTGCCCATCCCTGTCACAGGGCCTGGGCCACCCTGGCCTACCCTTCACGCGTGGTGGGCCCCAACGTGACGAACACACTCCGTCTTCTGGTTTAGGTCCCAAACTTGTCTGACTCCTGTACCCTTTTTGTATGGTTGGGCTGTACGTGAAGAACACACTCAGACTTCTGGTTTAGGCCCAAAACTTGTCGTTTCTCACTCCTCTGTCCTTCATGCCTGGTGGGGCCCAACCTGAAGACCATGCTCAGCCTTCTGGGTTAGGCCCCAAACTTACCAGAGCCCTCCTCCCAGGTCTTGGCATCCCCCTCTTGCCGCATGGTTTCCTAATGAACTCTTCTCCCAAATGAAGCAGAGTTGTGAGGCCAACCCCGCTGCCTGGTATAAATACATTTTATTTTCAACTATCGACGCTGAAGGAAGGTCATCCAGTCAATGCACTCAGATTATCTACAGGCCAGGGCACCCCCAAATTAGTAATTTGGTTTGTGTATAAAAATACAGCCAAACTGATGAAAGATAATTTGCTTACTGCACTGACATCACCACCTAAGCATGGGGCAGGCCAATCCATAGGTTATTTTTATATAACTCCATGAGGCATTTCCAGAGCAAATGAAGTTCGTGGAGCAGGGCGGTGGCAGTCCCATCTGGGTTCAGCGCATTTCTGAAGGGTTTACTGCCCCTGGCAAGGTGCTTTTCCTGCTTCTTCAAAGGAATCAGTGCCACCCTCCTTTCTGCAGAGGCTTCAGACACAAGGGTGCAGCAGTGCTCGTGCAGCCAGAGGCAGCAGTGGAGCCCTCTTGTCTAAGCAGATGCCAGAGCTACCTGCTAATGGCTTTTCCAGCAAGGCTCTCCCCAGTTTCCTCGCAGAGCAGTGGCATGAGAGTCTTGCTAATGCAGTCTGAAATGGTCTGCTTGCACTCTGTGCGCTCCTGGAGACTGCCCTCCTCCCGGTCTCAGTCCTGCTGAGGTTTCCATCTCGGATGTTATGGATTATTCAGCCGCAGAGTTGGTTCTGGGACACTGGGAATGTGGTTGCTGCCACGTTAAATGAAGTTGTTCAGAGGCGGCATGTCACTGAAATACTCTGCGTGCTGTCCTCGGCGGCAGATGGAGTCACGTAAATAATTGACTGCACATAAACGCGCTCGAGAAACGTAGGACGGGTGGAGTTGGGGGAGGTTGGTCCCCCCGGGGCAGTGGCCTCCCCAGAAGCTCTGGGGGAAAAGTTCACAGTGAAGAAATTTAAAATGAGCAGAATCCAGCACGGGGTTTGATCACTGGAAGGAAATCAAACTGTTTTCTCAGAAATGTTACACAGTGCTGGCATGGGTGTTTGAAAAGGCGCCGAGCAGAGGTGTACATTCCTGCCTGGACTTAGACTGGAGCAGGCACTTGTTTTTCTGTTCATGAATAAGACCGTAGACTGCATGAGGCTGCATGCACATTTGCACATGCATGAACAGCTTGTGCAACTGGGTCAGACTGCAGCTCAGCAAAGCTTTTTGGTGAATTACGGGGCCTTGGAAGAGGCCCCCAGTCCCATTCCCTTTGCAGACTCTGCAGAGGCTGTCTCCATGCCCCAGCCTCCTGCAGCCTACCCTCACTGCAGCTTGTCCCAAATTTGGTGGAAACACTTTGGTGGTTCTTCAGGGGAAGGATGGGGCTCTGCATGAAGCTGTCCCATCTCTGGCAGCAAAGAAGAGCTTTTTTCCTTACTTGGGATGCTCTGCTCGCATCCCAAAAGGAGGGACTGCCACATACGTGGAAGGGCTTCCTTCCCACCTGTTCTTGGCTCATCCACCTGAAGCCCAGTGCAGTTATCCCAAGCAGACTGGAATTTCCCAACGTGCGGCAGAGATCCCAAAACACGAGATGCCCAGACACTTTTTGGTGGTCCTGCTGGAGGATGGAGGTCTTGGGACATACAGCCAGAGCCTCAGCGCCCAGGAGGAAAGGCTGGTGGGTGCCCCTGCATGTGGGCAAGGCTGGAGGCCCCTTCGTTTGCTTTTTTAACTGCTCAGTAGTCAGGAGGACCTTTCTCTTTTTTTTTTTAACATCAAAAGTCAGTTGGAAACTCTAGGACTCTAGGACAAGCAATCTGATAACCCTGGGGTGATAACCTGAGCTGGCAAATATCTCTCCTCCACCCTGAGACCAGCTGAACAACAAAAAGAAGAGACTCTGAAAAGACCCAGCAGTGCTGGCTGCAGGTTGATCTCAATCGCAGACACCGTTGGGCAATTGCCTTATAGAAATGGGTGTAGAGAGGAATTAGTCATCACTGTTTGGTTAACAAGTGGCTCAGTTGTAAGTCATTTTCCTGCATATGCAAATATATATATTTTTTCCCTTTTCTAATGAAACACATAAATAGCTCCTTGCTTGGATCTTCTGTGCACACTGTGGTGTCATTAAAATAATCATTGCACTTTTTCCTGACATTCTTTAGTAGCTGCTTTACTTATTTTGCTTCAAAAGCAATAAATAACTACAATGTGTTCTCCAGGACATGTCAGCGATCTTTGGAGTGGTGGCTTTATACCTCTGGCTCTGCAGTGTGCAGCTGCAAGCTGGAGCGCTGGGAGCACCAAAGCCTTTGTCTCAGACAGTAAGAATAAACTGAAGTGAAAAAGATACAAGATTATTTATTTAGTTGCTGGATTTAAAATGTAATGCAGCCCTCTCTGGGAACACAAGCCGTTGAGAACAATCTTGTGCTGTTCTCTAGTTTTCCCGTATGTAGCGCCTACTAATTTTTAATACCAAGGAAAGGTCACTATGGAGACAGACAAGCAAAGTCACGTGGGATGTCTTGCAAGAGGCTCTGCAACATCGTCAGGAGCCCAGGGAAGACCTCTTGGCTCCAAGCAGTGCACACGCTCCTGTGCCATCCCATGTGGTGGTGCCCTCTAGAAAGTTTTTTATTTGTTTTTCTTTGTTTCTCCTTGCTCTTTGCCACACACCCCTAACACAGCCACCCCTTTTCATGTCCTGCCTTGGGCAAACTCTTTTTTTCTACCTGGCTTGAGGACTGATGGGGGAGGCAGCTCTCCCCCTGGTTGTTTGCACCTGATGCTGCTCTGTAAATCACGTCATCCTCATAATCCTTGGTCATGGCAACCATCAGCTCTGGAGCAGGGTGACCTTTTCATATCTACTCTTTGCTCCCCTAATCTTCTGGGCATGCAGACAGACAAGGTTTTTCTGTAATTTTGTGAGATCCCAGGGAGCGCTGGGACGCTGGGTTGGAGGTGCCTTTGCTGGAGGTGCTGATGTCTACAGGCCAGGCAACAGAGCTGCACTACCACGCCCGTTGCATTCCCCATGTGTTGCATCTGAGCTCCTTGTGGCTGTTTTTATTCTGTTCAGGTTGTGCATAGGGAAAAGAGTCCCCATATCCATTGGAAGGGGAGAGCACGGCAGGGGGAAGCCACCACCATCAGAAGCCGTGACAGTCGTTGCAGAGGGTGGTGGTGTTTCTACACTACCTGCTTTCTGGTGGCTTCACCATGTTGAAATTCCAGCCACTCTGTTCACGTTGAGTAATCTTCTCGCTGTTACTAAAGAGTCAGTCTGTCTGTCTTCCTCCCCCCACCCTGAGTTTCAATTTCCTCCTGATTCGCCATCTAGACAGCCCTTGCCTCTCCCCCGGCGGTGCGGTTTTGCTGATGCAGCCTCTTGTCTCTGTCCCTCTTGCAGAAGGATTTCACCATGCGGGAGGAGTTGCAGCAGCGGGACGTGGAGCGCTGGCTGGGGTTCATCACCTTTCTCTGCGAGGTCTTCGGCACCATGAGGAGCAGCACGGGAGAGCCCTTTCGAGTCCTTGTCTGCCCAATTTATACCTGCCTCAGGGAGGTAATGCCTTCAGAAGTGTTCCTTTTGCACCTGCGAGTTGAGCTCAGTGCTGAAATGCCCATGATTTGTACAGATTTGCTCTGTCATTCCTAGAGGTTTGCTTCACCCATGTGAACATTTCTCATCCTAAGAGTATGAATGCAGGGATACTTGGCGTTTCCTGCCTGGTGTGATTCTGCTCATGAAAACCACATGCTCCAAGAAAGACCCCTTTCTCAAAGGGTTTGCAAAGCCTGACAACTGGGACTGCATGCCCAGTGCTTCGGTTTGCAAACCCCAGCGTTGCAAAAATCCACATCAAAGGAGCTAAAAAAGCTTCTTAAAAGCAGGTGAAGCCTGAATAGATGAGGTGGACTCAGAGAGGAAAAAGAGAGGGGCAAGATTCCCTATGTCATTACTCCCCACCTAGTGCAGCAGCAACCCAGGCCTGCCATCAGGATTGGGGACATTTCAGAGCCTGAGCTGCTGATGAAGTGAGTATAGAAATTGACTGGGGGCAAACAGAAAAAGAAACTCAAGCGTTAATGTTCAAAAGAGCAGGAGAGGAATTTTCTCCATGCTGTTTTAAAGATGCTTTTGTCTCCTGCTGCTGCTGCTTGTAGAGGACTTTCTTGGGTTGGAACTGTGAGCCTCACATTGTCAGTAGCACTTCTGTTGGGCCATAAATAACTCGCTGCAAAATAAGTTCTCCACTAGACCTTGGGCAAGGAACGGAGAGGGAGAGGGGAAAAAATTGCCAGTGATGACTTTTTACATGCATGGAAAGTTTTCTGTGAATGCAAACACATTGTAAACATTTTGTCTTCGCAGTAATGCTGTGGGTAGAGTTCACAGACAGTGACTGTAACAGTGAGAAAGTGTCCCGGCGTCGTGATGAGGCACACGCATCTAGCGGAGGAGGTGGGAGAAGGACGCTAAGAATAGTGGAACTTCCCCAAAATCTCTGCCCACAGCACTATGTGTCACCTCATCGGGGAGATCTTGGTGTCTGTCAGGGCCCCCGTTCCCCCCCACTTCCCATCACAGCCATGACACAACCCAGCCCTGATTCTGCCAGTATTTTTCTCAGCTCGCTCCTGTCTGCCCTCGCCGTGCTGTCATGATCACTCTTGTCATCTTGCCGGTACATGGGGACACAGCGGCACTCTAAAGACGCGTAGAAGGACATCAATTTCACCTATCAGGGATATTTTTTGCTACTGAACATCTCCATAAAAGGGTTTTACTGATTATATCAAGACACTATGCATGAACTCATGAACTTGCTTCTTAAAAATGCCTCTCTCTGTTCCGTAACAGGACAGCTCTGTCCAAGTGGTTTCTTTTGTTAGAGATGAAGACCCTGTAGCTTAGCTGGAGCCACAGCCTTCCAGCTCTCCTGCTCTGAATGCCCCAAAATGACAGATTTGTGACTTCTTGCTCCACAGGGCTGGCACCTTGACTGTCCAATGGCTCAGGGCTGTTTTCTGCCAGTGTCAGCTAACTGTGTCACACAGGGACAGGGCACAGGCACAGTCTCCCAGGAGAGTGGGACCCAGAGGCTGCAGGGGGTGCCCTTCATGGCCTGGCTGGTTTGGGACAGGCCAGCAGCCACGGGAATCCCTCCATTGCCTTGGGATACATTCATAAGGTTTGGTAGCGCTCATCATCTTTTTTCCTCCTTCCTGCTAATCTGCATACACATGTGCTCATCTGCAGTCTCAGACCCGAATTCCTTCCTCGTTTGTCCCCCTGCAAAGCCTCTCTGTGCTGCTGCAACTCTGCATAGCTCTCCCTGTCTCCATCCACCCATCCTCTGGCTATAAATCATTATCAAAGGTGAGATAAAATCTCAGCTTCTGCCTGTCTTTTCAGCTTTTCTTGCTTTTTAGTTTGTCTCTTTTTTTTTTTTTTTTTTTGCCCTTTTCCTTTATAGCTTTGGCTAACTCAGACAAAGGTCAGCAAGGGAGTGAGCAAGAGGAAGGGGAAAGTTGCCTGATGACTGAGGCAGGAATGCCTCTTCCCTTCCCCCTGCAAAGCTTCCTCTCACCAGCTCTTTTCCTTCCCCTCGCGCGTCCGCCCCCCCCCCACC
>VXAV01006606.1:16786-50322 GCA_013399715.1 Alectura lathami
CAGTAAAAGCTTATTAATGCCACCAGCAATTAAGGAGCTGAAGTGGCTGCTGGTGTGAAGTGCCACCAGGCCAGGGGCAGCAAGTCCCTGGGGACAACAGTCACGGGAGTGGGTGTTTAATCAGAGCAGAGGAAATTTGGGTCAGAGCTGCAGTGCATCAAGTTGGAGAAAGGAAATGGGTCACCCAACCCGGCCCACGGGTTGGGGGTTGGCATCGCAGACAGCTGGGGATCACGGGAAGGAGGGATTGTCAGGGAGAGCCCCTCTGCAGATGAGAACCAGAGGACTATTGCAGCCACCACCCGATCTGGGGAGCTTGGGAAAAAAATAACAAAGCAGTGAAGTTAAACATAAATAGAAGAAAGAGCTTTCCTCCCTTTCATCCCTCTGTGCGCGAGGGAATTGGGATCGTGTGGAGGAGGGTGTTGTTCTGGGGTGGGGCTCTCCCCAGGGACACACTGCACTGTGCAGGCTCTCCTTACACAGGACCAGTGGTGTCATCTTCCTCCCTGAGCTGTCTCAATGAAAATGCTTTTGGCATTTTTAGGAAATTGTCCTAAGTCCCAAGCTTGATGGCCTCAGTGAGAGATGTGTCTTGCTGTGGTCTCCCAGCCCTGCAGCGGTGTGGTCCCAGCTCTGGTCTCACTTTAATTCACAAAACCACACCAAATTTGTCCCTGTAAATCCCCTTCTGCCCCTCCAGGATAGCAGAGAGTGGAGGTGCTGACATCCTTGCTGTTCCAAAGCCTCTGGCCCATGCCCAGACACGGGGAGCTCTGCTCCAGCAATACTTCACTTTGCTTGTCTTCCAAAACCAACTAAAACCAGTAACAAAGGGACTTTGGTTCTTGCAACCCAGCCACATTTATTCTTTTCTGCAGCCTTAGAGTCAACAAAATGTAGAAAATAGGTTAAGACTGGGGACCAGCAAATACCAGTTGAACCATCAATAAGGCGAGAGCCCTCCAGAGCCTTCTGCCGGGTGTAACGAGTGCCCTGTGGCTAGTGCAGAAATAGAGATAATAAATAATGCTATTTGGCATCTGTTGTTAACTAATTCTGAGCACTTCTGCCTCACCCAGCTCTCCCCTTATCTTGGTTTGAGCTGGCTATTCATCCAGCTCTGCGCTGTGTGTGTTATATGGGGTCAGTGAGGGCCAGCCCAGCTTACCCTCCCCATGTCCTGCTCGGGACTGGGTGCTGGAGGACTTGGAACAGCTCTTGGTGATGGGAAGAGAGACTCAGAGACAGCTCTGAGCCACAGCTGTGCCCTGCAGAAGCCGGGACGGATGAGTGGTGTCGGGAGGTTTGGCTTCTCTTGTGTCTCTGTCCCATCCTCAATGGGATGTTGTTTAGATGCCAACCCAGGAGGTGCCTCTGGGCTTGGGAACTGCCACCTTTCTGCCAGCCCTCTGCCAGCAGGAGCGGCTTCCAGCCAAGGGGGTTGGTGTCAAGTGCTGCTTTGGATGTATTTGTTTATTTTTATGACGCCTTTCAGCAGACAGACCTGGATTTACATCCAGGTAACCTGAGCAGTTGCGTATAGCAGCCTAGTGGAAAGGGTGGAAAAACTGGCTTGCAGGACCTCAAGCTCAAGAGATGCCAGGCAGTGATGTTACTGTGGTTTTTCAAGGACTGGGGTCCCAGAAGGCTCTGCCTCCCTCCCACCCCCATAATAATCCTATCCAAGCCTTACCTCTGCCCCTGTGCTCCTCTCCTGCAGAGGACTTGGCATTTTTCCTTGTTGACTTCTTAAGGTTCCTGTTGTTCCTTCCTCCAGCCCACTCCTTCTGGGTGGCAGGTCCTTGAGATGCTGCGTGGTCCCTACAACTTGGTGTCAGCTACAGACTTGGCAGGAGTGGCCTCTTCACCTCCTCCAGGTCATTATTAGGGAAGCAAAACAAGACAGGTCCCAGGATAAACCCCATGGTAGTCCTCATTCCTGGCCTCCAGGTGGAGTTGGATTGTAACAGAATACCTACAACCCTCCAAGCCCAGTCATCCAGCCAGTTTTTTAACTTACCTGCTTGTCCACCCGTCTTGGATATGGGGATATGCTGGGGGACAGAGTCAAAACCCTTGCTAAAATCAAATGCGAAAGACGTCCATGCTCTTCCCTTACCATAAGTCCAGAAGGTGGGCAGCAGATAAGGCACATCCATGCTGACCATTCCCAGTCTCTTTCTTCTACCTCACGTGCCCAGAAATATGTTTAAAGATGACTTGCTCCGTGGTCTTCCAAGGGCCCAATGTGGGGCCTGATGAGTCCCTAAATCCACGTATTTGAAGGTTTTCGTTTCTCCCATTGCGGCTTTTCAAGGACCTGTCTTGCTACAGCACCACTGTGCTCTCAGCACCCTTCGGTGCATTGCATGGAGCTGTTGGGGCAGGTTCGGAGCACATCCCAGGAAACAGCTCATCACGGGCTAATTAAACTGCAGAACTACTTGCAACCCAGTAACTACAGCAGGAGGCTGCAGGACCAGCTCACGGATGTCCCTCCATCCAGGAGGGGTTTGCTGCTGGGGTTGGGAATGCACACTACAACGTGTCACCCCAAGCATCCCTGCCGAACAGGAGCACACGGGCACCAAGCTGACCCCTGGTACCCTCTGTTCTGTTCCTATTACGAACCCTCGGGGCTGGAGCAGTGTCCGGGAGCAGTGATTCAGCCCAGGGAGGCAGAAGGGAGCAGAGCTGGCAGCGGGCAGGACAGTTGCTCCTCAGCAGGAGCGTCTCCTGCCTCCAGTCTGCTTGGCAGAGATGGTCCCATTGCAGCATCGTTTAAAATCCTGGCACAGTCCCATGGCTTCCCTGCCTTGGTAGGCGCTGCTAACTGAAAGCCTCGGGGTGGTGGTGCAGGGAGGATAAATACTCTCCATCTAATTGCCTTTCCTCCACGTCTGAGTCTGCGGTGCAGCGTGCAGACTGGTATCCACTCCCCTCCCTTCTCATAGTGCCTGTTATCTCCTGGGGCCATACTGTGTAATTTAGAAAAATATTCTAACACAGTAATTAACATCTGAACTTCAAGAGGGCACTGCCTTTTCACTGTCTCCTTCAGAGGAAGAGAGAGGAAAAACCTTCCTGACTACAGCCAGACGAGCTGGAGGGCGGTGCTGGTTAGAAAAGAAAATTGTATCTTTTAACATGGAGGGTTTTTTTATTTTATTTTAATCGTTCTCACTTTTTAAAAAGCATCAGGCTTTTGAGTCAAAAGAGGGTCTGTGACAGTATAATAAGATGCTAGGATTTTAAGATTGCACTCCTAGTCAGAGAGCAAGATGGAGTTTGCCTGTTTTCATTGTACAAGTGAAGGCACCAAGAAGTCCGGATCCTGACTGCATGCCACCCTTCTGCCCAGGTAGCTCCACCTGGCTGAACATGACTGGAGAAAACAAGGAGAAAATAAGTCCTGAATGAAAAAGAACTGGGGATGGGGAGAAAGGCGGAAATCAATTTTTAGTTATTTTGCCTAAAAATCTGTGCTTGTCACTGAGCTGAACCCTTTGGACTGCAAGGACAAATGCTTTTTAGACATGACAACAGGAAATGGATTTCTTCCAGTTTTAAGCTCTCCTATTTTGGCCAAGGCCAAGCCAGAGCATTCAAGGTGGACGCTTGCAAGACATCTTACCTCAAGAGCAGATGCTGTTTGAGAACAGATGAAGACATCAAAATGACCCTGCTGCTTGGCTTCATCTTTTGTGCACAAGAATTTGTATTCCTAGAAAGCTACAGGACTCGTTTGGTCCCAGCCAGTGAGCATGAAAACCGCAGTGGCATATTTTACATAGAGGAGGGCTCTGGTGCCAGAGATACAACTTATGAGGAGAAAATCCCATGTCTATAAAAGCTGACCCCAGGGTTTGCTGTCTTCCATATAAGCTTTCATCCTGGTTACAAATTCAGATTCAGAGCAGCTGTGCTGGCAGAGACAAATTTAGGGCAGAGCAGAGGCCACCAGGGACAACCAGGGCCACCACCGTCCCCTCGCCCCATGGGGTGGGGAAGCGTCATTGTGTCTCGGGGATCCACAGAGAGAGCAGAGGAAGCAATTAGGGCAGAGAAGCGCTAAAGTTCAGCACCATCTCCCAGGATGGTCCCCCCTCCTTGCGTAGCTTTGCTTCTGTCTTTCACCCTGCACTGTTAGTTCCCAAAGCCTTTCCACTGGATGCAAACACAACTGTTGGCTGAGGCCCCTTGGTGTGTCGGACCCGGAGCAGAGGAGCTGAGGGGAGGCCTCGTGGCGGCCCACAGCCCCCTGCCAGGGCAGCGCAGGGGCAGGTGCTGAGCTCTGCTCCCTGGGGACAGCGACAGGGCCCGAGGGCACGGCACGGAGCTGCCTCGGGGGAGGGCCGGGGGGTGTCGGGGAAAGGCTCTGCCCCGGGGGGCGGTGGGCACGGCACAGGCTCCCCAGGGCGGGGGGCACGGCCCCGAGCTGCCGGAGCTCAGGGGGCGTTTGGGCCCCGCTCCCAGGGACAGGGCTGGGGTCTGGGTGCTGCTGGGCGGGGACAGAGGTTGGCCTCGGTGGTCCCTGTGGGTCCCTTCCAGCTCAGGACATTCTGTGATGCTATTTGTGTTCACTGCCATGCGCTAGGAGAGCCAGGAAGGCGCAGAGCGTCCGGCAAGCGAGGGTGGGGCCCTTTGCAATCAAGTACGATGGTCTCGCCGCTTTTTCTTTCCATGTTTTGTGTTTCCCCGGCCCCTTGGGATGAGATCACATCCTCTACTCCCAGGGCTATTATGGCTTCAGACAGGCAGGATGAAGCCAGCCGTCTGGGTGGCTCGGTGTCCCGCGCGCGCAGACAGGGTGGCTCTGTCCGTCCACCTCACCCATGCGTGTACCTTCAGATCCCACTCGGAAAATCCCAACGGATGTGTTCCAGTGGTGAGGGTGATGCCCTCCACCTCTAGCTCCTAATGTAAGCCACCAGGCTACTGGTGGATTGCACAGTCTGGCTTGATGAGTGACCAGATTGTCTTCATCATTGTCTCCAGTAATTGCCTTTTAATGGTTTCCATCTTCATAGGAATCCCTTCTGCCGTCCCGGATCTGGGGAGAGAGTCATGTTTCATGGTTTCCCTTGTCTGCAGTGGAAAGTAGGAGGAGGAGTTTCCCACAGCTGGGTACAGGGTTTTGTTCCTCTGGCCTTAATTCAATTTGCTCTGAAGTATCTCTTGTTTGAGTTCCTCAGGAGCCCAGCAAGGAGGATAACCAACATTTTCGTTTACTTGATGCAATAAACAAACTAATCTCCTCTTACCATCCTCCCAGGGAGTCCTGGTTGGGTAATAGGAGAACAGAAGTGTCTCCTCCTCAGCTAAAATCAGCATGTCGCTGTAAAACAAGTAGGTGTCACCAAGCAAACTCCTTCAAGTTATCCCAAATACAACACTAGCAGTTCCAGCCCCAAGGGGACCCCAAGGGGCCAGGAGTGCCCTATTTCTAATGCAGCAAGTGGGAGTTGCCATCAACATCTCCCCAAAGGGGCTGAGACCTCTGCAGGAGGTGCTTGACCTAGAGGCACATTCATCATCTTCAGGGGGCTTGAAACCTTCCCTGCATTGAACGTGGAGGCCACAGGCTAGGGAAGCTGAGCTTTTGGGGTGAATGTTCTTGTTTTCTCAGGCCTCACTCTTTGCTGCTGATTCAGTCTGCAGGGAGCTGGGTGAGAAGGCAATGTGTCCTCTGGATCCCCCAGCTCATCAGCTCTATAAGGGAAAGGGATTCGCCAAAGTTTATTTCGTGTTTGGGCAGTCTCAGCATCAAATGGGGCATCCAGTTGTGACTATGGACTTCAGAAGGTCTTCTGTTCCCAAGTGTCCCCCTGTTTTTCCTCTAGAGGAAGGTCTTACCTCATCTAACTTGCCTAGTTCAGGGAACGCCCTGCATGGCACTCTGTTCTCCATAGACAGGATGGCACTGGCGCAGGTTGTTGGTGGGTGCAGGATCAGCCTAGCTGACCTTCTGCTGCCCTGCACTGGGGAGCTGATGCTTCTAATGGGAGCAACTGGCCTTGCTGGTAGAGCGCTCTGTGATTACTCATCCCCACACCCTCATTTGTACTTTGTGTTTTCCCCAGTCCTGACTGTTTTCACCACCCCATGCCTTGTGACAGTAAGAAAACTGGAGCTGTAACAACCTCTTTGAGCTCAGAGAAATGCGTGACTCTCCCTATGCAAAGCAGCAGAGCAGGCACATGGATCTTATTGCAGGCATCTTCCTTTAAAGCCTTGCGACAGCAGGTCCATAAGGGGCCTCTGGAAAAGCAGAACATTCCTCCTGATGTCTGGTGGCTGCAAGGCTGCAGCTCTGCACCTGGGCAGTCCGTGTGTCTGTGCTCCTTGCGGCCCAGACAGACAAACTCCTTAATCAATGTTGTGTCACTGCTGTCAAAGAAATCCCAACCATTCCATGGCTCTGGGTGAATATTCCAGGAGGTGGGAAAGTTTTCAGTGCTTTCACACTGGAGTCATCACCAAACCACCACAAAACACTGCACGCTAAGAGGTAGTTTGTGGCGAGCGTTGCTAATGTACCATTTTGCAAGCCATGTCGTATACAATAATTAGTGCTATGCCTTGCAGGAAAGATGTCGTTGCAGTTGTAAAGGGTAATGTATGCATTTGGCTGCTCCCACTGCGTTTCCCGATGAGAAGAGCTGCAGAGCACGACCCAGCCTGCGTGGCTTGGTGATAAGCAAGGCAGGTTCTCCATCCTGCTCGTGGCGTGGGCACCCTGAGAACACTGCGTAAGCACTTCTGTGGGCCAGGTTATCTCTGCAGAAAGTGGATAATGAACCCAAATAACTGTGGGTATGTTCACTGGGGAGCTTGGCTTGCTCCCAGTGGTCTGCACCAAATGTATGTGAGTCTATTGACATATTGGAAGGAGCGAGCTGGTTCTCTGTGGTGAAGCCCAGATGCGATTTTGGGGCCTCTTTGTCCCCTTCTGGACACAAGGAGCACAGGGATGCTCTGAGCACACTGAGCACATTTGCTTGCCTCAGGGACCTGCTGGGTTTCATTCCCAGCTGCTTTCTCGTGTGCTGGGGGGCTGCTAACAGGGAATATAGGGCTTTTCCCTTGGGGGCAAAGAGGAGGAATTATTCAGAATGGCGTAAGTTGGAAGGGGCCTTAAAGCCCATCCAGGGCCCCGAGGCGTTGCCATCCACTAGACCAGGTTGCCCAGGGCTCCATTCGAGGCCGTTTGGACAAAATCCTGGGTAATGTGCCCTAGGGACCCTGCTTGAACTGGGTGATACAGAATCTATAGCTGTTCTGCAGAGCCAGTCTTGGTGGGTGGAGAGAAACAAGACAAACATGCTTGCTACTTTATTTTGCTAGTGATTATTCACACCTTTGCACAGATCATGGCCATCTTCTGATGGCAGGGGAGTTTCTTAGATTTGATAGGCAGTAGTGCCCTGTGCTCCCATGAAATCCCCACCACGCACAGCACTTCCAGGAACAGACCCTCAGGCTTATTTTCGGTTGTTCGCAAAAACATTTAGCACCCATCACCCAGCAGGACACAGAAATTTGGGAACAGGAGCCTTGCCTTTGCAGAGATGGAAGCACGAGTGCCTTCTGTCTCCCGCCAGTCTGCAAAGCTCTTAGTCCGGCACCAGCAACAAAAGTGAGAAGCCTTTCGCAACCCAGGCTGGGTATTATATGACCGGCCGGGCAAATTCTGGCATGCAGCCTCCGCTCTTAGGAAATCGAGCAGACTCTTTGTCTGCTTTCCAGCAGGAACTGCTTCTTTGGCTGCATGACTTCGCCCAATACGGGGAACCGGCTGGAGAGCAAAGGGAAGTTTTCTTGCAGACAGCCCAAGCCTCAAGGGGATGATTGCAGGTTAAACCCAGAAGCATGCGAGGCTGGGCAGCCAGTGGGAATGACGTGGGAACCCAATGGAACGAGGCGCAGTGGGGTTGGGGCAGCGCTCTGCAGCAGGGAGGAGCGGTTATAAGGAA
This sequence comes from Alectura lathami, assembly GCA_013399715.1. Taxonomy (NCBI): domain Eukaryota; kingdom Metazoa; phylum Chordata; class Aves; order Galliformes; family Megapodiidae; genus Alectura; species Alectura lathami. Next base: position 24,766 of record VXAV01006606.1, read on the forward strand.
TTAAATAAATAATAATTCCAATGTGGGAGTGCTAATTTAATAGGTATAGATGTTTACCTTAAAATATTATAGGTAAATAAAAATCAGATGGCAAAAGATTAGTGCCATTGCGTAGGTTCGGGTTTTGATCATGCAGAAGCCACTACTTCAGGGCTGCGGTTTCCTTGGGTTTGGGTGTTATGAGGCGCTTGCACACTCAGTGCATGTGTGCAGCCCTGCCCGTGAGACCCAGCGCTGACGTCTCGGCGGTGACATCCGCGTGGTGCTCAGTGCCCTGCTGAGCTGGGGAGCTTCTTCCTCGCACTGCTGCTGTTGCCCTTCCTCATCTTCCCCAAGTCTGCAGTTCAGAAGTGGCCTTAACCTACCACTTTTTCTTGCAATACTGTCAACGCATCTCCTTTTGGTCACAGGTAGACCATGCCCTGCTGGGCACATACCTGGCAGCTGACAGCCGTGGGAGGGGAGCACCACTGTCCGCCGGCATCTCCGCATTAACCTCCCTAAACTCCGCATTTTGTGCTTCAATGTTCGTGTTACATTCTCTACCAACAAGCACTAAAACAGGAGAGAAGAGTGTATGTTAACTTGCAGGTCTGCTTCATTCCGTGCTCACAAGGCAATCTCTGCTTAATATCCCAGAAGAGTATTTCTGGGCTACTGCCTGTTTATATTTGTCCCTTATCAAAATACGTATTGTTGTGTTGGGTTTAAAGTAATCTCATGCTTTCTGCAGATAATCTGTGAACTATTTATGAGAACTTATCTCAGAGCATGCAGCTCAGGCTTAACCGACTTTTTCCAAACAATTCAGCAGAAAGATAAACTTAGGGGAACTGCTGCATGTATTCAGAGGCCTGGCTGGAGTTTTGGCTAATGCAGGATAAAACTGATGGGACCGCATGCTCATCCAGACACTGTAAACATCATCTTCAAAGCCAACAAACTGCTGTCTGCCGAAAACAGAGGAGAGTGAAGACAAAACATTGATACTTGTGGTAATTCTGTGAATTACCTCTTTTTACACTAGCTTTTTCCAGTGGCCATGGACTTGTAAATAAGTTGATGTTTATTCGTGAAGGAAAGGAAACAGGAAAAAATGAGAATGGGAGGAAGAAACAAGGCTGAAAATCAGGATCATGGTGTTAATGAAGAGGAGTGACTTCAGAGCAAGTTCAGTTCCGCTGAGCCATGTTGTGCATGGGCAGCTTTAATTAGCCCAACAACTTTTCCAGATTTTGTGTTTCTCTGGTGAATTTTAGATACTAACGAAATCAGCTGAAGTCAGTCACAGCAATGCTGTGAATCTCAGCTTTTATCTACTTGAAAAACAACCAGAATAACTCTGCTTTGTCTCCTGTGGTTTTAGCAGAAAGCCTGCAGTGGCGACTTCGTGTGCATGACAGTCATTAAGTGAAGATGAAAACAAAGAAACATGTACTATCCAAAAAATGTGCAGTTTTGATCCAGTCTTGCTCACAACCCCTATTTTTTGGGGGTTGAACAGGATGAGTTCCTGCCTTTTAGCATTGCCACGTGGACCACTGACCCCTCACCACACGCACCACATCTGAAGCAAGCTGGGGAAACAGACCGGGAACTGCACAAGCATCTTCCTGCATCATCCCATGCCGTTGTGGTCCGACCTTACAGCACCATTTTGGGGTCCTCTTGGAAGCTGCTTGTGCCTACGAGCTTGTGTTTGTCATGCAGAGCTGAGGGGGAGCAGAGCTGGGTCTGGAGTTGGTTCCTCAAGTGAGGAAGTGGCTGAAAACTTGCTAATTCGATACCAAAATGTGGATGGAGAGCCTCCTTTCTACTCTAAGGGCAGGGAGGCTGAGGTGCTGGGAAGGGGCTGGGGAAACTCCCATGCTCTCAGCAAGCATCAGTGCTCCAAGAGAAAAAGTTGTTAATCTGAGATCTCCTCTCCCTTGCAGTTGTTGCAATCTCAGGACGTGAAGGAAGACGCCGTGCTTTGCTGTTCCATGGAGGTAGGGAAGCTCCCCATTGCTTGGCCCCTCCTGTCCTTGCTGTGCACATCCCAGCAGCTCTGGGACGCTTCCAGGCCCAGAGCCGTGTTGCGCAGCCCCTTTGCATGACACCAAAATGCAGCAGATGGGGTAAGAGAGAAGGCTCTCTCACTGGGCTTCCTATGCATCTGAATGGGTGCAACCATTTTTCCTAGCTGGGGTCCCACCACAAAGCTAATCCCTATCATCCTGATTCCTTTGCATCTCTTCCAGATTCCTTCAGATCTGCAGTACTTTTAGCACAACAATACCTGTATGGGAGCAAAGGCTGCCCCATCATGCTGCCTTTGCCCCGTGCACTGGTGGTGGTGGCTCCCACAGAGAGATTTGCTGTGCTCAGAAAGAACTTTGCAGGGAAATGATGGTACCAATATAGCGTGGGTGAAATTGCAAAGTTTCATTGGCTTCGCTTTTTGGAAGTGGTTGGCCTGTGGAAATTGATCCTTTCCTTGCAGGGAACACTGCAAAATTGAAGCTGGATAGTTGAAATTCAGCAAAGCAGCATGCAGGTGGAGGGGAGTGCATTTTTAAAATCAAGACCCTGGGGAACTCTGTTGAAGCCCCACAAGCCAAATGTGATGGTGGCTTTGTGCTGTCCACTCTGGGGTTGAGTTTTCTGGGGCTCACGCTGCTTTAGGAACACGTGGCTGTGCTCAGAAGGGTGGAAATGCAGCCCTGGCCGCTGTGCAGGAGGCAGGACTTGTTATGCGTAGAGGAGAGCCCTGCTTGGTCAGGTTAATGACTGAGAGTCACTGCCGGCTGTGAATCAGCAAGCAAATGAAGGAGCAGGTAAAAGGCTGGATACCACATCACAGCCTGCACTTTGTTTTGACAATAGCTTGATTTTTAGGTGGGATTTTTCCAAAGCGCCCGGTGCTGCTGCCTTTGAAGTCAGTGGGAGCTGAACCATTCACTCCTACAGCAGCCGGGGGCTTACAAAAGCCTCACCCTTAGTGCACAGCCCTGGGCAGCATGTCTCTAGCAGGGGAAAGCGGGGGGAGTGTGAAATGCAGGTGAAGAACTGGTGGAAGTGGAAAAAAATAAAACAGACTGTGTATTTAAATATTTTCTTGCTGGAGTGCATGCCCACAAGCAGCAGCACGGCAGCATCCCTATCTCCCACCCTGCCAGCATCATGCTTTTGCTGGTGCCGTGCAGCTCTCCTCCCCTCCGGCATGGGGCTGGGGGGTCCCAGCAGCCCAGCAGGGTCCCCGCTCCCAGCCGTGACCCCCCGAAGTGAAGCCCTAACGCCTCTGACCCCTCTCTCCCAACAGCTGCAAAGCACCGGCCGGCTGCTGGAGGAGCAGCTGCCCGAAATGATGACGGAGCTGCTGGCGGCAGCCCGCGACAAGATGCTGTGCCCCTCCGAGTCCATGCTGACGCGGTCCCTCCTGCTGGAGGTCATCGAGCTGCACGCCAACAACTGGAACCCGCTGACGCCCACCATCACTCAGTACTACAACAAGACAATCCAAAAACTGACAGCCTGAGGGGCAGGGCAGGGAGGGGTGGGAAGGGGCGAGAAGACGACATGCACCTTAGCGGGATTCTGATTTAAATACCCAAGCAGACAAACCCCAGCATGCTCGAGAAATACGTTCATGGGGTGGGGAGGGAGAAGCATGTTTCTTTTCAGCCCCGTCGCCAAGTGCCACCCCTCTTCCCTGCCGTGTTTTTGTTTTAGGGTTTCTTTTCTTAAATCAGCGCATCCCGCCGGGTTATTGTTTGGCTTTAGAAAGAAGACGGCGAGTTGGAAAAGCGAGCCCGAGTGGGGGCTAGGATTGTTTTCACGCCGTCCTCCCGCCTTGCCCTGGCCAACTGGCAGGAGACAGCACACAGCAGATGTCCCGGGAGGACAAAGCGTGACACACACTACGCCAGACGCTCGTAATTGACGGCTTTTGTCAAGCGGAGCTTTCGTTATTATTTTTTTCTTTCCCCCTCCTCTTGTCTTCGATTTTCTGCCCCCCACCTCCACTCCATCTCCTCTGGACGCCAATGGGCGAATAGGATGGCTTTCTTATTTGCACTGGGTTTTATTTTTTCTTATATTTTATTTTATTTTATTTTATTTTATTGTCAATGGACAATGGTGATCAACGCAGAGACGGGGAAGCAACGCCTTCCCCCCGGCTCACAAATGGTTTCCGTGAAGATGCTGAAGCATGAGGAGGATTTTGAAGGAGCCCAAAAGCCACTGTAGAAGCAACATAGCCACAATCTTCTTGCCAGTAACCTTGCAAATTTACCTAAAAACGTGTGCTCTGAGCTGGGAGCTCTGCGAAACGCGGGATGCTGTTAAAGCAGCAGCATCCTTCATCAACTAAACTATAACCCATTTATTTTTTTGTACTTTTTTTGTTGTTTCCGTTGAAAGAGTGCTTTATTGTAATTACCGTCATGGTTGTAATTATGCATTTAAGACCAGGTCTGTTATAGTCAGACCTGTTCATGTACAGGGCGAGGAAGGAATGAAGACTTGTTGGGCTTCTGAGGAAACCAGCAGAGAGAAGGCAAGAAGTGTATGGCAAAAAAAAAAAAAAAAAAAAAAAAAAAAAAAAAAAGGAGGGAAAAAAAAAAAGAAGACGACGACAATGAAAAGACAAAAATACACATTTCGAGCCTGGCTTCTTGCTGGCTGCATTTCCTATCCAGTATTTGCAGGAGTGCATTGCACAGGGACTGCGGTGTCCTGGGGCTGGTGTAAGTGGAATTGTGTCCCTGAGGGAAGGGGACGCATTGGGGACCCCACTTAGCTGCGTGCTGGGGCTGCTGATGGGAAATGGGGGACTTGGGGAGCTGGAAGGGCAGAGACTTCCAACATGAATGTGTTCAGGAGGTGAGAGTCCTGTTTGGTGGTTCAGCACGGTGGGAACGTTTCATTTGGCTGCCTGCTGGTGCGTTTCCTAATCCGCACCCGGAGCATGAGAAAGGAGAAGGAAAGAGGAGCTTCAATGGTCCTAAATGCTGAGGAAGCAGAGGAAAGGTTGCCTGTACGGGAAGGCTGAGGCCTGGATCCAAGCCTGGGCGCCTGCCAGCATCCTGCACCACAGCATCCCTCGGACCCTGATCTCTGAATGTAGCGAAAGAAGGAAAAAAGAAGGAAAAAAAATGTCAAAAGAGAAAGAAGAGCCCAGTGGAGCTTTGCCCTCCAACGTTGGGATTTCTCCCATCTAAGAACTTTCATGTGAAATCCGTCTTTTTAGTGTCTGTTCGTTCATCCAGCCATCAACTGCTCAGTAACTCGGTACGTCTCTCGCTCCATTGATGCGTGAGAATCAAGGTGTTGACCAAAAATGTGTTTTTTTCCCCAGAATGATGCATTGCTGCTGGCATCTCTGCAGCCCCTTCTGGGGGCAGAAGTGCAGACAGCAGCGTGTTTTTGGGGGCAGAATACCCTCTTTTGGCCAAACCTGGGGCTGGCACCAGGGCACAGCGATGCCCCAAAACCAGATCCCCAAGCGCCTGGTCCCCTCCTTCCCAGCCAAACCATTGCCACACCTGAGGCTTTGGTGGCCACAGAGCAACTCGCTCGGTTTCCCCGTGTGGAAAAGTCTGTGTTGTATGGAGGTGGAATGAAAATGGGGGGAAAAAAGGCAAGGTAAGCGATTTGCTCGGTTCCCTTCATCCCCCGGAGGAGATTAATTAGTATCTATTCTTGGCATGATTGATGGTTTCGGAGGAAAACTTGTCAGAATAGCTTATGATTTATTTTCCTGCTTATTTTTATAACATCCCTCACTTGGAAATCTCTCAAAATCTGAAATATGATTTTTATTTCCCCGCTGGGTGTTTTATGGCTTTACACTAATTCTGCTCTTCTTGGTGTTAGCTGTTAGCCAGCCCTGGTGGTACTTCCAGTATTGTTTTCAGGAGAAACAACACTAAGGTTTGCAGAGTCCTGTCGATAGCCAGGGGAGCTGCGGTGTCCCACAGAACACAGAGTTAACGCTAGCAATTCATTTTTTTAATGTATTTATTTGCATTTGAAAAGGCACCATTTTTAATTTAATCATATTTGTTAAACTAAGCGCTTTAAAAAATAAAAAATAAAAAAATAAAAAATAAAAAAAAAAGGAAAAACGTTTGGGGAGAATAAAGACTAGATATACATACTAGAGAAGACAAAAACTCATCATTTTCAGCATTTCAGAGACTGTTAAAACAGGGGAGCTAATAACTCTTTGTGGCAATTCAGTCTTGTTTATAGAACATCCAGACCCACTGTATGCTATAAAATGCATCATCCGAGTAATAAATGTGTAAAGCTTGACGTTTCCCCATCTTATTTTTGGGACGTGCAGTCATTTTGGGGGGCTTTTGCTTGGAACAAGGGATTACAGGGGTACAAAGGAGGATGAGCAGGCCTGGTTTGAACCATAGCCCCTGGGTCTTGATCCCCCAGCGCTGGTTGGGAAATGGGGTGCTCAGCACCGCTTGGTACCGCTCAGCACTGCCCCTTGCCCGTTAGGGTTCGGCCATGGGGATGGGGCCGAGCCTTGGGGCCGTGGGAACCCCGCAGCGCTTTGCAGCCCGGGCACAATGCTCTGCCTTCCGCTGAAGGCAACCTGATGGATAAGAAACTATAAGAAAATAAACCTGTGGTTTTTCTAAGAAGGCTCCCCTGGAAAACCCGTCTCAGCCTCGCCTGAGTCGATTAGAGAGGGTTTTGTAGCTAACTGAAAAGCGTGCGTTCGCCCAGGAAGCCGCAGGTCACTCGGGGTGAGTGCTTTGTGTCATCGGGCTGCCGGGCTACGGCCAGAAAATTGCAGGTGATCCAGCTCCTGCTGTTTGAGATGTGGCTGCTGCCGCTTGCGACATGCCCTACGTGACCGCGTGCTGCAAGGTAAATAGAGAGGCAGTGGGAGGAGCAGTCCCCAGGCGGCAGTGCCACCAAAAAGCCTCCTTCTCGCTGTTGTTTTGCCACGTAAGTGGTGCTGAGCTGAGCGTCCTCGTGGGGAGGTGATGCAAACCCTTCTTAGCCCTTCTGCAGTGACCCGTTGTGCTCTGATGTGGGTTAGTCTGATGGCAGCACTGGGAAAAACTGTCGTGGGGTCTACGCTGCGTTAGCTGGGCTGGAGAGAGCTTTGCAGCAAGCAAGGGGGAGAAAGCCACCCAAATGTCTCCCTTGAGCTCCCCCTGCCCGTCAAGGTGACGGTGTGCTGGGGGTGTGCTGGAGACTTGTTCACCCAGACCCACTCTGTGAGCGTCCCGACCAGCTTCATCTCCCAGGGCTGAGGCTGCGTGAGTAAAAGCAGGGTTGGGATGCTCCGAGCCCTGGGCCACTTCAGTGAGACAGCAGCATGCAGCAAACACCAGATTTGGGAGCAGATTGATGGATCCAAAGCTCTCGAGATGCGGGAACATTTCTGCAAGCTCCTCGTGGCTGCCAAAAGCCCAGACAGCAGAATGAAGAAACCTCATGAATCACAGCAAGTTTGCTTTGCTCCCCTAAAGCATGGCAAACCCGCAGATAGCAGGGATGCTTTCCTCTTCCAGCAGCTCTGCTTCTAGTACTGAGCAACGAGCAGAGTTTTTAAACGCTCGTGCTGGTGGCGAAACGGATAACAAAGATAAATCCCATCTAAGTGACAGGGCGGGTTCACACAGTGTAAGAGCATTGCTGCCATTCTGTGAGCTGAAACGTAGCTTAAATGATTATTGCTTTGGCAAAAGTAAAAACAGGCCGTTAAGTGGCAGGGTGGGACGGCCTTTGTAATGAAACCTTCCTTTGGGGCTGCGTTTTTGGCAGCTTGCATCCCCGTGCACGGTGCTAGGAGCGTTCTGGTGCACTCACAGGCACGGGTGTGCACCCTTGCAGGTGTACCCAAAGCCCTGCAGAAGCCATCCCGACCAGTGCAGGAGGGAGGGGCGTTTGGGGCACTCTGCTGGTGGGTTTAGGCTCTTTGGGTACAAAAAGTATTTTGTGCAGGACCACACTCTGAAGGTTTGGGTGCAACAAGAAGAAAAATGATGTTAGAATAGTAGCACACGTCACAGGACTATGTGGCCTCTTCCTTTTGGATCCCACACTGCTGATCACCGACTATGAAGCCAGAGACTTGTGTGGCAACCTAAAGGCGGCTACTGACCAGGTCCGTGTCCATCCCAGCCCACAGGACTTCTCTGCACCAATTCCTTCTGCAAAAAAACACCCTGTCCTGGGAATGTGATTTAATGACTTAACAGCAGTTACAGCCGTGCCGTGGCGTTAACGGGGAAAAAATGCAAAGTCTCTCTCAAGAGAAATGCCGAGATCCCAAAATTCCATTCTGCCCTAAACCGTCCGAGTTTTTCACCAAACAAAGACTTTCATCTCGATGTATGTTATGTTGCTGTAGCAATAACATTTAAACAAAGTGTTCAGGTTTGTTAGCACAGACCTTCTCAATAACTTCCCCCCGAGCCTTCCCATGACGTGGGTGCTGGGATCACAGCCTTGATAGCACCCCCTGAATCCCCTGTGCCTCTCCCTCAGCTGGTGCTGAGGGGACATGGGCATTTTATTGCACAAGGCACAAGGTCCCGTGGTGTTGGATGGACCCAGTCTGCTTGCTGGAGGCTCATCCCCTCCAGCAGCGCTCAGGAGCACCTTCAGCACGTGCCATGTCCGCTCCAAGCCCTCCAGCAAACAGGGACCATGCCTGGGGCTTGTGCCTCCCAAAATCTCACAGCCTAGACGTGGATCCTGCAAAAACCTGCACGCATTTCTCTTCATCCAAGAACCCCGGTCATAAGGAGAAATGACATCCCATCTTCCAGCTGTTACCCACAGCCAATGCCGCCAGCACATCGGAGGGAGAAGAGCACCCTCTGAGCTCAGATTTCAGTTCTGAAACTGGAATTTGCGTTTCTGATGTTTCTAATTGCTCCAGATCCCCACCGAATTAACCTTCCCAAGCGAATCTGGAAAAGCCCGATTTCGGTAAACCATGGGCTGCACAAAATGAGGGTCGGGGGAGAAGGGGGTGAGAGGATGAAAGGCGTGTCAGGGGATGGGTTACAAAAACCTGTCTGCTGGACTTACATGTGTTGCATTAGGAAAAACTGGTTTGAGGGCAAAAGCTGCAGAATACTGCTCTGGGGAGAGAAAGACAGGAGAGGTTGTGAAATCCGCTTCGCGTGTTGTTCTACAGCTAAGGTAACTTCTGTCCCCAGGGCTCTGTTTTACAACTCCTGCAAGAAGTCAGACCCTGGATCGCAGGTCTCGCTGCTGTTCTTTGAGAGAACAGACATGTGGCACGTTTGGTGCTGTTGGAAAACCAGGCTTTGTGCTGAATTCCTGATATGGATGCAGTCTTATTTTTTCAGGAATGGGGAAAAGCTTTTGGGATTGTGTCGCATGCAGAGATTGCCTCATGGGGACTGCTTTTGTTGTCGTTGCATGGACAAATCCATCTCTACATTTTTCATATAAAATTGCACTTCTGCTGCTTCTCTCAGCACTTTTACAAGCTGTTTGGCTGCTGCTTCGTGGTCTCACTAATCCTGCGTAACCCTTAGGTGTGATTTTTCAGCCCCATTTACCCATTTATCCCCCATTTGCTCCCTGTCCTCTAACTGAATCTCATTGCCCTACCCCATGTGTCTCCAGGGCATCTCCTCGAGGACCACGAGTTGCTGCTGTGCTGGTCCTCAGTTGCTTTCATTTTCTGGGGGCAGGCGACCATCCCTGGTCCTCATATTTCCAATTTAGATCCTCCAGTGCCTTGCAGAAGGGATTTCTCCATTTTTAATTCTTTCTCCTGCTGCAAACACCTTCACAAAACCACAGAATGGATGGAAGGCAGGCAGGGACCGATGGGTCCATCTGAACCCACCCTGCCCCAGGAGCGGGGTGGTTTTGGAAATCTCCGAGGAGGGAGAGAAGGGACCTGGCGTGGGGTGTGCTGGGTTTGCATCCCTTCTTCTCCACCCAGTTGCCCCCAAGGTGCTGGATCAAAGGGAGGAATGGAAAAACCCCCAGAACGGCACATACAGCCGAGGTGTTACCTGGAAACCTGGCACGGCAGGGGACAATCGGCCCCACGCGATGCCGATGCCTCGTGGTCCCCCCAGGAGATGCTCCCCTGGGATGCTCACTGTCCCACCTGGCTGGTGGCAGAGTGTGGGGACACGGGGCGCTGGCAGCGGGGTGCGGGTTGGGTCTGGCGCAGCACCGGAGGCTGATTTCTGGTGGGAACCACAGGGACAAAATTAGAAGGAGGCTGAACTTTATCTACAATGTGAACTGAATCTGAACTCAGCCCTGTTCTGCTTTTTTTTTTTTTTTTCCAAGTTCAAGAGAGTTCATGGGGAGGGAGGCAAGGGTGGGGGGGCACTGGGGTTTTTTTTGTTTTGTTTTGTTTTTTAACTTATTCTCTTTCTGTGATTTCTGCTGGTGTTAGGAGGGCTGGGGGGCCGAGGGAGAGGCTCTTCTCGCAGAACTTCCAGCCCCGACACACACCGGGGGACCCAGGAGCTGGTGGCATGCCCCACGTCCTTGTCCCCAGCCCTGCGTGCCACTTCCCAGAACAGCCGTGAGGCTGCACCGCGGCGTGGTTTCGCCTCCTCAGTTACTCAAGAGTTATTAGAAAACTTCCCAAAGCGCTCTAATGGTGACAAAGATGCCTCCTAGATGGCTGACAGCTTTAGGGAATGCACAGGGCAGACTCATTTCCAGGAATGAGACCTACTGGAGAAAAAGTCCCTCCAGGCTGGCTCCTAACTATGACACATTTGATAGCCATTCAAGGACTACTGGGAAGCATGTGTAATTTGTCTCCGCGAAGCTTCAGACAGAGTTTCATCACCAAGTCTGCTTTGTGAAATAAAAACTGCTAACATCCACGAGCAGCGGTGTAACCTCTTTTATTTATACAGGATGTGTCACGAGGATTATTTTTTTGCCCCGATGCATGATAACAGCAGAACTCAGTATTTTACGTCCAGTGAAGCGTCCCTATCCCTACAGCACTGCGCTTCCACCCCGCCTCGCCAGATGACACGTGCTGCCCCAGGAGCGGTGACACCCGAGCCACCCGGGCACTGTTATCAATGAACTTTGGCTCCTTGAACCGTGGAAAACCCTCGGCGCCGGGACGCTGGGTGCCGGCGTCCCGCGGATCGGATTGCCCCGGGGGATTTGCTGGGAGTCCCATGACGCGGCTGGAAGGGAGCCCAGACGGCCAGGCACCGCCGCAGGGCGCTCAGCCGGGGTCCATGGAGGACAGCGGGTGGCCTCTGTCCCCTGCAGCCAGCCCTGCACGTCACCCTCTCCAGCCCCGCGCCAGCCATGGGGCTCACTGGGGAGCAGTGGGCACCCCCTTGCATGGGAGCACCAATGCATAGGGTGATGGTGCTGGTGCTGCAAGGGGCACGCGCTGTGGCCTGTCCCACACCGCCCACCCATGGGCATCCTCCTCACCCCGTGGGTGTCTGTGGACACACTCCTCGCTCGGCTTCCAGCAGATTAAAGCAGAGGAAGGAGATTAGGGCTGGGCCAGATGATGAGTGGGGCTTGCAGTGAGGGGTCCCCAAGCACTCAGGGGGGTGCATTCACCCGCCTCCCTCTGTGTGCCCACCCCAAACCTCCATATTTCTGGTGCTGGTTTGAATTCTGCAGGGTTAAGGATGCTTCTGCATCGCTCAGTCCTTCATCTCAGTGCGTGGAAGTCACTAAAGAAAAGATCCACCCCCAGCCAGAGAAAGAGGGAAAACGAGGAAGGAGGAGAAGAAAAGTGCTAGCACCCCACAGGGATTCCTGCCCCAGCCCACATCATCCCAGTGCCTAGCGCAGAGCGCTGGGTGCTCTGCCCACCGGTGATGGAGGGACCTTGAAGGGTTTTTCCCATTACCCTTCTAAACTCCCTCCACCCAAATCCCTTCTGCCACGGAAATCCTGGGTTTATTTAACAGGGATTTGGTAACCCGAGCACTGATCCTGTAAGAGCTGTGAGTGGTGTGAGCGGAGCTGTGTGGGGAAAGGGTCCTCAGGGCAGTGGCTGATTGGGAAAACAGGGCAGGGGAGATGCAAAGGGTGGGTTCAGGTCATTTTCTGGGGCGGAGGCAAGCAGCATGCCCTCGCCTTCATGATAGGCAGGGGGTGTGGGAGTGGGCTGGAGACAGCTGGACTTGGGATCACCACCACGGACGGAGATGATGCCATGAGAAAAGTAGTGAAGATGCAGTTAGATGTATTTTATTGTGCATCAAAAGGCCCAAATGAAAACCTACAGGAGGGGAAATTGAGTTCTTTGGTATAAACCCCATGCAGATCTTTTGAAAATAGATGAAGAGTGTTCTGTGAATGAAAAAAGTGCTGCGTGGGCTTAGAGGAAAATTGTCTCTGGGGTGCACCTGTCCTGGCAAAAGGGCAGGGGAAGTCTGAAGTCTGGGAGCTGCTCAGTGAGAGCTTCTTGTAATAGAGAGATGAGGCCCCAATGGTCCTAGGGATGTTTGTGCTGGGAATAGCTGCTCTTATCACACCTCTGCAAAGCCGTGCGAAACTGTCTGGTAGCTGGGCAGCAGCTGCTGTGTTGTCTAAGTGCACAAGAATAACAGGAATAAAAGATTATAATGAATAACATTGACCTGAGTAACTAATATCTAACAAAGCGCAGACAAGTATTTTGTGATAAATACGGAAAGCTAGGAATAGAGTAGTTCTGGAAGACGGTTTGCAAAGTTCTCAGAAAACTAAAAGATATCCCAGAGTTTGAAGGTCTTGGGGTTGTTTAGTCTAGAGGAGAAAAGATAGAGAAAGGACATGGTAAATCCCAAAACACAGCTACAAAGGCAAAGGAAATAAACCCTTCATAATCACAAAGGAAGGGCCGAGAAGGCAGAGGCTTAAACTGCAGGAAGGAAGATGCAGGCTTCCAGGGTGGGAGAGGGCAATTTGCCAGGGTGGGGGATAATTAAGGCCTGGAAATGCCATCTAAAAAAAAAAAAAATCACTCGAGATTTTCAAGAACAAGTTGGAAAAATGGAAAAATGCCTGCCAGTGGGGGATTAAGGACAGCTGAATTGTCTTTCAGTTCAGGGGTGGATGAGCTGATTTTTGGTGTCCTCTTCTAGCCCCATTTCCTAGTATTCACCTCCTTTTTCTTCCTCGATTGAGCTGAATTTTGAATTTTAAGGAATTGCCTCACTTTAACGTCTTTCTTCCTCATCTGCACACCCATGTTGCTGCAGGAGAGGGATCTGCCCCTCCAGCAAGGCTAACAAACCTCCAAAGGGCACACACACTGCACGTGCAGCAGGCAAAAACATGGGACGGAGATAAACAACTGAGCAACCCTGGGATTTTATAGACATTATTGCAGCTATTTGACGTCCATGCAGCAGGGGTTGGAGCTGAGTTCCTAAAACGTCATCCTGCAGAGAGACGCACGCAGCGCCAACCCTGGACGGGGAGCTGCAGAATTGTTTTTGTGCGATGTTGTGCACCTGTTGATAGCGTGGGCTCTTGTGTTCCTGGCACAGATTAAGACCAGTGCAAGTGAGACAAATCCTGTCCAAATCCCTTTCATGTTCCTCAGACTTGCGCTCCAAGGACAGACAAGACGATAGCAGGACAGTGATGAAAAAGAAGCCTTGGTGTGTAGACAACACTTCGCGGTTTAGGGCTTTTTGCAGAGAAATCCTACAAACAAAGCTGCCTCTGCTTGGGAAGGTCCGAAAAAATGAATGAGGTTTTAAGGAAGGGCTACAAGACGAGGGTGAGGTTAGGAGGAATTTTAATTAACATTAGCATTTAACTTGTTGCTTTATAGTAAAGTCCAAATACATCTGAGAGCAATGAAGTCTAAAACCAGCGTCCCCTGTCTCACGGAGCAGAGGGTGGGGAGAGGGCTTGGCCTCCCCAGGGGGAAGAGGGCACCCGGAGGAGTGGGGGCTCCCAGGGAAGGCAGAGCCCTGAGCTGGAATGTGCCTGGGGAGGTCTCTGGGGTGCAGGAGAGACCCAGACATCCCCAGGATGGGCAATGCCCTGCGTGTGCGATGGGTGCTGCACGTCCGTGGTGCAGGGACACATGAGGTGGGATTTAGGGAGGTGGGAGAACACCAGGCCACCAGCAGCAGCTCCACACCCAAGGTTTATTTGGTCCCATTGGAAGTGACCACAAGGATCTCCAAGGGGCTTCTGCAGCCTGAATAATCCCAAGGATGAAGGGAAGGGCCAGGCTGGTGTCCGCACCAGCCCCGTCCACTCAGGTTCTGCCCGTGCCTGAACTTGTCGATGGGGCTGTTGGCAGCGATGACATAATTACAGTTTCAATCACAGATAAATAAGAAGTGGTTTTTAGCAAGGGCGGAGGCATGCCTGAACTGGAAGGGCATTTCACCTCCCCTCTGTGCCGAGCTGAGGGTGCCATGCCCTCTTTGAAGTCTCCTGGCGTGGAGGCTCGCAAAGCCCAGCAGTGGCAGCACCGACGTGCCTTCTGCAGGCGTCCTTCCCACGTTACCCGTGGGGAAGCCAGGCAGCTTCCATCGCTAGCACGGAGCTAGGCAGTGGGTCTAAGATGGGCTGGGAAGAAGCGATGACGAGCCTCCAAAATATACGCGTGCTGGTGGAGGAAAGGATCCCAGACGCTGTTTGGGGAATGGCTTTAAACTAAAAGAGGGGAGATTTAGGTCAGCTGTGAGGAGGAAATTCTTCACCCAGAGGCAGTGAGGCCCTGGCCCAGGCTGCCCAGAGCAGCTGTGGGTGCCCCATCCCTGGGGGTGCTCAGGGCCAGGCTGGGTGGGCCCTGGGCAGCCTGATCTGGGGGGTGGCTGCCAGCCCACGGCGGGGATTGGGTCTGGGGGGCTGTGAGGTCCCTTCCAGCCCAACTGGTCTGTGACCCTGAGTCTAAGGTTCTATGGTAACTGGCTGGTGGCTCGATCAGGACACATGGGTTGGTGTTGACCAACACAGAGGCGCAGGAATGTGCTGCTTGGAGGGAGTGGGTGTGGAAGGATAAGGCAGGGTGACGTGTTCTCTGTAAGTGAGGTCCACATCCTTCCCCCTGCCCCACCACACAGCCCAGCACAGCTCCTTTGGGCCGTGTGAATCCATCAAGTCATTAAGGTTAGGAGGTCTTGGAGCCTGGTGGCTGGGCTTTTGCATACCCCCAGGGATGTCAGCGTGTCAGAAAGCTCCATCCAGTCCAGGCTCCATCCGAGTACAGCCAACCCAACTACTTAACGAAATTAATAAATTACACAGCACCCATGGCTCTCCAGTTCTCATGACTTCCCAGCTGGGAACTGTGCACAGAGTTTGGAAAAGCAGCTGAGACTTCAGGACAGAAGTGTATGGCCAGGATCCACTGTTCCCTGTGGTCTGCTGCTCTCACTGCTGACCACCTCCACTTCCAGTTCCTTTTCAGACATTCCTTGAATTCTGCCTTATCAAAATGCTGGGCTCCTGTTTGCTTCAGCAGGGTTTATGTTACTGAATCGCCCGTCTCTATTGGAGGGAGGTGAATGTGTTTTAAGCTTCTGATCCATGAACACAAAAATTGCCCTGTCTCTGTCTCCTGGAGTTACCCAAGCTATAAGCAGGTCTGTATCTGGAGATCGGTTTCCTGTAACAAAGCAGATCCCTATCTGGAGATCTGCCTTCCTGCAACAAGAATATGCCCCAGGTGAGAAATTTACCTCCTGAACTCAGTGTGACCTCCCAGAGCTTTGGTTCAGGAGCACTGGGGTTGACTGTGTGCAATCATGCATCTCGACACTTCCCTGCAATAGACCTCGGGAGTCCCCAGAAGAATCATGGTCATGGGATGCCCGCTAAAACATCGCCTCTGTGCTCAGCCTCATCTCCCAAGAAGGGCCTGAAGGGTTAAAGAAACAGCAAAAGTTTTATGAGTCCGGGCTCCAGATGTTGCAGCCAGGAAGATGAAAGTGATCCCCTCTGCCTGGACGGGGAGGCACGGAGCCCCGAGCAGCCCCCGCAGCACACCGCCACTGTGCACAGTGCGCTCGCTCCAGGCTGCACGCAGCCTCTCTGTCCAGCTCTTCCCTTTCCATCGGTAACTAAAAGCGGAAAATTCTCCAACCGTGACTTTCCCCATGGTGTACTGGGCTGGAAAATCCAGCCACAGGAACCATGCTTCCAGTGGATGGAGTAAAAACACCTCCAGTGCAGGGCATCTCCTGAGGCTTGGACTTGTTGCACCAATACTTTGTGCCCTTCAGTTCTGCAGAAGAACCCAATGACCAGTTGACGACAGCCCCTGGCCACCCCATCTGTGCACTTTGTCCACTCACTGCTGCTCCAGCTCCCATTGCAATCAAGAAATTTGGTTGCCTTTCCCTTATGATCCTGTAATTTGCAGACTGCTTTGAGCAAAACAGACACCTTTGGGGTTGGAATGGGATTTTTCCCTAATTTTTAGCACATTCAGATTGGCATTGTCATCTGGTCAGCTACAAGGATTAGCAGGGACACTCTCCGTAGCAGCTCAGCCCAGCTCTGGCTATCCACCGGTATCAGAATACCTTGCGTGATTTCTGCTGCACAGAAGGTAGGAACACATCCATGGTAATGCTAGTCTTAAGTACCGCTGCTAGGGTAAAATAGTTCCTTGCAATAGATGAGATTTTTCTTCCTTATGCTCATGTTTACTGTAACCCTAGAAACCAGGAGCACCCATCCACCCCCACTGAAGCTACCAAAACCTGACAGGTTTTGTTCTCAGAGCTACTGAAGCACCCAGCAGACCCTTCAGCAATGGTGGAGCCAAGAGCTTTGGGCATCTGGAGGTGCTCCAGGCCAGGCTTGCATGAGGTTTTGGGCAACCTGATCCAGCGGGTGGCAGCCAGCCCATGGCAGGGGCTGGGGCTGTGTTGGCTTTAAGGTCCCTTCCAGCCCAACCATGCTGTGATTCTAGGATCTGCTCAGATGCCCCAGCCCAGGACATGCCAAGGACCCTTGTTGCCACCATGAGGTCCCTCAAGGAGGATGAACCACGGCACAGCTCAGTCTCTGCCCCAGGTTCTGCTAGTCTGGGGTTTCTCCCTCCGCCCAGCACTTCTTGTTTCTCTGAAAGCAGGAACTGAATTCCCCTCAGATTCCCACCTTGCCTTTGGGTTTGACTAACACCATCACGCTGTCCAGGAGTCGCCCAGCATGCTGACAAACAGGCTCCTGTGCGAGCGCTGCAGCCTCTCGCCTTTCTGAAACCAGCTTTGTAGAAGGGGGTTGTCGGAGGATGGAGTAACGTGGCAGGCTGTGATGCTGGTCCAGTCAGCGTGATGAAGAGGAAATCATCCTGGGGTTTTCCACCCAAGATGATGTCAGGGGCCTTGACTGGCAAACGTGACACAGCGGTGACTTCCCTGCCAACCACAAGAGCTACCTGAGCCTCTTGAGTGTTTTGGGTTTTGTTTCATTTCATCTTTAAGCAGCCCCGAGAGTTACACAATGACTCACTGGCATGCCCAGGGTTGTCCCTCTGCTTCACTGTGCAAATGCACCAACGCACAGGTGTCCATCCTCCTCCAGGATCTGGGCAGGTGGCACTGGGGTCAGGGGACAGAGCTCTCTCACCATGGTCTCGGGATTGCTATCAGGTCCGATCCTGGCCTTACTGTCCCCCCAGCACATCTCCTGTCACCGTAGGCTGCCTGGGACAAGGGAATTCTCTACAATGCCTGGCCTAGAAACACTCAAGCCCATTACGGTACGAATAAGCAGACAGGAGCAGCTCCATCTGTCTGTTCTTACTAAGAACATCCCTCCAGCTCGCTGTTCCAGCCCTCGTCCATCTCCTCCCTAAACCACCAGAGATCTGTCCCCAGCCTGACACCTTGCCTCCAAGCCTGTGCCTGCTAACCCAGGATGTGTTTTCAAACACATGTAGAAAATACAAATGCTGTTTCCATGTTCGGGTGTTTTTTATTAAGCCACCTTAAGCCAGTTTTTCACTGCTTTTGCCTCCTTGCAGATGCCAACATGGGCCTGGCTGAGCTACCGCTTTCAGACTGAGTTGAGCTGCACTGGGGCAACTTTCCACCGGTAAACACCGGGAGCAAAGTGCAGCTAGCACCAAGCAAATATTTTCCCAAGGCCTCCCTCTTTGAATGGCGTGGAGCTGCCAGCCCATAACCACCCTGTCATCCTGACAGTTTCATGGCTCCATTCTCCCACAGACTCGCAAAGAACCTGCAAGACAAGAGCCCACAGGATGTTTTGGGGTGGATGGGGAGCAAGTCTCATGCTGAGCATTGCCCAAGTAAGACAGGGATCACGGGTCTGCCTCATGGAAAAGTGCTTGCTACGATGACCTCAAGATGGTGGAGTTTTCCATCTGTCCCTTGCAATACATCGGCCATTATAGACACTATCTTTTATCAGCAGTTGACAGTTTGAGCATATTTCACGTATGATTTATCAGCAAAAAAGCTACACGGTTTGACCCTTCTTTATTGCACTCTTCAATTACCACTTGGCAACATTGGAAAAAAAGGCCAAACTGCGCTGTAATTTACTGTGTTGCAGTATATCATTAGAAGATTTAGTACTGATTATGCTGGAGCCGTGGTACAGAGCAAGATTACAGCTACCCGGACTGTTTTCAGACATCCCAAATTTCCAGCAAATTCCTTTTGCAAGGAGGGGAAGAGGGAGACAGGTACCACTGGGAAATCAGGACTTGAGACTGTCTCAGCTAGCTCATGTCTGAGCCTCTTAAGTGAATGAGCTTTTGGTAAGGTGATTTCCAAGAGTGGGAACTGCAGCTTAGCTGCGCAGAGCGCAGTGATACGTGAGGTCTGGGGCCACTGCTGCCTTGTTGGAAGGTGGCCAGGGGATGTCCATGGAGCTGGGGAGGCTCGTTCCTAGGGGACGTGCCTGGCCAGCAGCTACCTAGGGGCCGGACATCTGTGTCTCCATTTGGGACAGAGCCAGCTCTGCCCTTGCCCATGACTCCTCCAACCAAGGGCAGCTCAGGACTGTGGTTATGCTCCCTGATCTGGGCATGACTGGATCACCCAAATTTAACCAGATCAAGAGCAGCCACAGAAATGCATTTCTGACAAACTACCTCCAGCACTTGGGTTTTATGTCAGCGCGTGTTTTTTAGCCTGGCTTGGGGCCAGCTGCTGCTGGATGGGCACAAAGCAAGAGGAGCCTTTGGCCACAGCTGGATGAAGTAAATCAGACCGAGCAGAGGGGGTTGCCACCTCACTTGATGTGGCTGCAGACTTTCTGAGACCTAGAGATGGATTTACAGCATCGGCAAGCCCCAGCCAAGGAGAAATTCTTCCTGGCATTAAACTCTAGTCTCTGTTTTAGCTTTCACACTGCTTCCTACCTGAGCACCACCTGCATCTACCAGCCCTAGAGCTGAGCAAGCTCTGAGCAAATGGGAACATTTGCTCATGTTGAGCAAAAAAAGATGAGCTGGTGCTCAGCATCCTTCTGTCATGTACTTTTTTCTTTTTTGCATTGAATGAGGGCTAAAATTAGCTTAGCAAGAGGTGAAGTCTGGAACATTTTAGCTGAAACTGCAGTAGTATTGAAAAGCCATAGTTTTCCCAGCTTTCTTACTGCAAACATTGTTGCCTGGTCTTTCGACAGACAAATGCAAGGGAAAACCCGATAGAAGGAAGTGCTGTTTGGGGTGTTGCGGCTCATTCACCAATCGAGCAACATAATATCCAACCTGACAAGCCACTTCCAGCCAGAAGTCCAGCCAAAGTCCCAGCCAGCTCAGCAACCTCTTGTGAGAGGCAGCTGCACAGGACAGGGAGCAAAACGTGATGTGCAGAGGATTTCTCAGGACCAGCAGACCCTTGCTGCTCCTGGTGAGCAGAGCCACACATCACCAGTGCTGCACCCATGGTGACACCTCCCTAGACAGCCTTTGTGCTGCGAGGTGTGCTCATTTAGGGGTAGAATCCTTCGATTTTCCTTTGCGTTCAGCTCCTAGGAGGAGTTACAGCTTGTACCCTCTGCTTCCGACAAGTGGAAAGCTGAGGAACATCAAGGATAAACGATTTGGTCACACCTCATCCACTGATGAGCAGGGGCAAGAACAGAGATATCTGGGCTTCAGGATTTTAAGTACCAGGATGTGCTGAACCTCGTGGAACAAAGTGAAAGCATCAGCAGAAGGGCTCTTCAACACAGTCCTCTGGTATGCCCACATGGCTCGGTGGTACCTCGGTATGACCAACCAGGGGCAAAACCACCATCTCATTTCTCCTGCGTAAAGACCTATGACTGCTTGCCAGCACAGCTGGGACACTCGGAAGCAGGAAAGGGACCAATGAGCCCAATATTCCCTGCCCTCTGGTTACTCCAGAGTAACAAAAGCTTCAAAAAGTTACAAAAGCTCAGAGAAGCTGAGTTAGTTGTGCTACAGTAACACTGTCTACTTCCTCCTGCATCTGCAGGGCCTTTGGTGGGTGGGCATCAAGGAAATGAGCTGGGGTACTGTTCCTTGAGCCTCAAACACAAACCACTGACGCTAGTTTGATCGCTGGACCACAGAGAAGATGTAGATATTGAATATTCCAAGTCTACTGGCCAGACTTGACAGACCAGGACAACAAGCCAAATTGTAGCATAGATGAAGTTGCCCCTGTGTCTGCCCTCCCAGGCATCTTTAGTGCACATCAAGCAAGACGGGGTGGGAGCACCCATCACAGGTGATCAAATGTCATTTTGGAGCTGGTTTGTGGGCTCAGTGAAATGAATCCAGCTGAAGGCACAGTCCATACAGAGCAGACCAAATACTGTATCTCAATAAATCCCTTTGGAGACAGCACATCTCTGCTGCACAGGAACGCGCGGTGTTGGGCGAACCTGGTCCAGGTGCTTGCAAAGCCTCATCCACCTCTACACCCATCAACCACATGAAAGCCAGCAGCCAGTCACATTCATGTCCACTTGAACATTGCACCTCTTCAAAGCCTCCACTCAGAACAGTTTGCCTTCACAAAAGGCAGGAGCTGAACCAGCTGCAGGGGCTTTCTCTCTTGCCAAGCACACATGCACGTCGGATGTAACGCAGACAACCAGTCAAAGCCTGAAGGCAGGGTGAGAGGAGCAAAAGGGAAAAAACACCTCCATTTCCAGAAGCTTACCAATGGCACAAGAGATGAAGGGGTCAGGAGAGGAAAAACCTGAGAAAAACCTCCTGAGAACTGCATCTCCCCTCCTCTGCTCAAATTTTCCCCTCACCTGGTTTGTACAGGCCGCAGATGGCCCAGCACAGACCACAGACTGACCTCAAAGCCCTGGTATTTTAGGGGCTGGGATGGTATAGGATGAGAGCTGGGCCTCTGGCAAGAGGGCTTGCTCAAGCTGAAATGATGAGAAACAGGGATAAGAAATAACACGTGCAGAGCAGCATTCCTCCAGCCTGCCTCCTCCCCACCACTAACTAAGAAGGCCACTCTGCACAGCCTCAGATCAAGTGTATGTTTTTATTTTTTTAATGGAATGTAAACTCCTTTAGAAAGGCCATTCATGGGGATGATAACTCCCATAGAAAAAAACACCAATCTCGTGTTCTTTTTTTTTTTTTTAATTTGGCATTTGTTATTTGCATTTATATTAAAGCAAAGTGCATCTTTCTTATTTTTCTCGTTTATACACATTGCACAATACATAAATAATGATGCTTATAAAACGTCTTTATATTTACAAGTAATAATATATTTATATATAACATAAAATACATTTTTTTTCTTTAATAAATCTCAGAGTTTTTTTAAGGAGTCCTTTTTTGTGTGTTTTATTTCCAAAGCACTACAATGCTAAAGTTCCAATGAGAATGCTCTCTTGTTCATTTAAACCTTTATATTTAGAAAAATAGCTTATGTTAAGGTCTAAACATGCTCATTGAGCTAAGAACAGTGTAAAAGTATCATACTTGTGTATGAATTCAAGAAGAAATGAAAGCACAACTGCATCTCCGGATACGATGGTACCAGGATAACCTGATCTAAGCAGGTTACAACAGACCAACTATCGTGAACACTTTTTTTTCCCCATTAGTTTTTCTTTACTTTGTTGGTTTTTTTTTTTTTGCTTTTTCTTTTTTTTTTTTTAGGCTTACACTTCTGTCACTTCGCATCTCAGCTCTTATTGTAAAGCACAGGCCATGCACAGTTTCTTTGCTATCATTTTATCCCCTTGCATCAATCCATGGCAACAAAAAAGCAGTGAAAGGATGGGCGGACTTCCCCCAGTACCCACAGTGGACAGCATGAACACAAGGACAAGACATGAAACTAACAACAACAACAACAACAAAAAGACATGGGTTGGTAAAGACCGGGCTGGGAAGGTTTTGCACTACCGTTTGGCAGTGGCTACACCGGATTAGCACCGCTGGGGGAGCGTTCTTGGCTGGTTACCACCAGCCTGTGGATGGGGTGCTTGAAAAATATGGTTATCCCCTTGTGCTGCCCAAGAAAAGGAGCAGTAACAAAATAGCAAGCACCCTCCCAATCCATTGATCACATAGGATAATCCTTTCAGAGGAGGGAAACTATTATCGTATGCGATCCGCCCCACCCTGCTGCGCCCTTCTCTTGCCCTTCTGAGTTATTGGTCATTCACACTTTTAAAAAATATATATATTTATCAAAATACCAAGGCAAAAATCTTTCCATAAGCTATTTCTCACAACAGGAAAAACAAACAAACGAACAAAACAAAACAAAAACAAAAAGGTTGCATGAAAAGCAAGCACTCAGAAGGAAATAATAGCAGCAAAGTAGTATAAATGTCATGAGTCCACTCTGTCTCGAGTCACCGGTTATTAAAAATAACCTCCAACCAGCACGGGCAACTGCTGATGAACTGTCTCGTGTAGCACTGGCCCCAGCCTTTCACAAAGCTGATCTGAACAGTAAATCCGGTCCATGGTTGCTGCATGAACTCATGGTCATTCGGCCTCTGCAAGCTGTATGCCTTCTCGTAATCAAAAGCCTTGATGGAAAAACCTGGAAACACTTTGTGCACCAGCAACGTCCTGGAGTCGGGGTTGTCCAGTGTGGCCGACTTGATGAAGATGGGGTAACTGCTGCGGTTGTACACCCACACGCCGTCCACTTCCTTGGTGAGCTGGATGCCATACCCGATCTTGCTGCGGACCTTCTGCACCAGCTGGCTTTTGTTGTCCGAGTTGAGTTGTCCGAGGCAGAAACCATTCCCCTGAGGTAGATCATAGAAGATATCCAGGGAGGGCTCTTGGACAGAGTACAGCCGACCCACGCGCGTTTTCTCTTCCCAGTATGCCACCACGCACCAGTGCGACCGATCCCCGGGCTCCTGAAGAACTTGGGAATCTAAACAGAGTGAGAAAAAACGAAGAAGAGGAAAAATTGAGTACCAAGGAGGTAATACGACCCAAAAGTGATGCAACACTGTGAGGTCACTCGCCTGCCAACCTCTTTGTGATGCTCCACATGCACTTCCTCAGCACAGCCACTGCTTCCAAAAGCAACGTGTGAAGGCTGCAATTTAGATAATTTAAGCTCCCCCGTGTTTGGGTGTTTATCGTGCCGCCTCACTGCCTGGCTCTGGTGGGGGCAAGCACCTAAAGCACCGGTCCCCTGTCCAAGAGCAGCTGGAGGCACACCAGTGGCACCCACTGCACAGCTGTTGCTCACCCAACCAGCACTAAAACTAAGCTAAAAGAGGGGAGATTTTGGTCAGATGCGAGGAGGAAATTCTTCACTCGGAGGGCAGTGAGGCCCTGGCCCAGGCTGCCCAGAGCAGCGGTGGGTGCCCCATCCCTGGGGGTGCTCAGGGCCAGGTTGGGTGGGCCCTGGGCAGCCTGATCTGGTGGAGATGTCCCCACACACAGCAGGGATTGAAATTAGGGGATCTTCCAACTCAAGCCACATGATGATTCTCTGATTATTTTATAATCAGTGGGGCTGCCTTTGGTGCCAGCAGGCAACGGGGGTGCCCGGGCTGAGCAGCTCCCCTCCTGCTCCTGCCACCTGCATCTGACACAACCAAACACCCTAACCAACCATTTACATAAATGAATCACGATCTGTTGTGGACAGACAGAGCGACACAACAAGTTGCTGCTAAAAGAGAAGGGCACAGGAAGTTCACTCCAGCAGAACAGGCCTCAGCGCTCCAGCTCTGGAGGATCTGCACGCCCGGGCCCAGGCCCAGCCGCCAGCCGAAGGCCGGCCCGCGGGAAGCGCCGGCAGACGGCAGCCTGCGGCAGCAGGGTGGAGACCGGAAGCCTTGCGTTTGTTAACAAAAACGGTCAAAAAAGCTACAAAAGCAGCCCAGAAATCAGTTGGTTTCCTTAGCCCTTAGTTTAACACCTCCTTCTGCAGCTAAGCCCAGGCGAGCAGTTGAGGTTACGACACGGGAAGGAGAGGAGGGAGGCAGGCTGGGGGGCCAAGAAGCGTGAAAACCCCTTTCCCTGACACTGGATCTGTACGAGCCCAGTGTTGCTCAGTTAGTAATTCCTCCCAGCCTTCGCAGGCATGTTAAGACCTGGGAACTATTAATCTCTGTAACTGTACTTCATAAAAAACAAAACAAAACAAAACAAACAAAAAAAAAACAACAAAAACCCAGCCGGGGCTGTGAGTGAGCGGTGCAGAACTGTCCCCTGAACAACAGGGACCCAGCACCCCAACCAAGCCCAGCAGTACCATGAAGCTCCACCTGCCTTATTTTAAGTATTTTTAGTATTTCATGTATTTTTTCCCCAATGCTTTCTGCTATTAATAATCCCACTCCCCCAGCACAGGCATTTTTCTCCAGACTCCTGCTTTAAAGCACGGCACTGTGTTCTTAAAAAAAAAAAAAAAAAAAAAAAAAAAAAAAAAAAAAAACCACAACTCCAGAACTCCAGCCACACACTTTTAATTTCCTCATTTCTATGCCAGCAAGGAAAATATTTCTGCAGTTGCTGGAGGCAGCTACCAAGAGCAGGCCCAAGCACCCGCCCAGCAGCGGGGGGACTCAGTGGGTCCCCAGCCCCCAGTGACAGCGGTTTCGGGGGTCTGAGGAGGGGCAAGCATCACATCTATTTGTTCTTCCACCTCCCCTCCTCGGTGCCTCCCAGGACTTTTGTTTCCTCTAACTCGATCCTGCTGAAACCTGGCACCCGCGGGGAAAGGGGACGAGCGAGGGAAGAGGCAGCGCGGCTCGGGTTACCTCGCCCCGAACCAAGCAGGGTGCCCACAGCCCCTTGCCCCTTAACCAGAGGATGCCCTGAGTGAGTGGGTTTTCCCTGGGAAAAAAAAAAAAAAAAAAAGAAAAAAAAAAAAAGCGATCTGCAGTGAGGCAAGCTGCCTCAACACTGCTAGGCTGTTCCCCCCCCCCCTTGCTGCACCCTCCCTGCCAGCAGGAGTTTTGCCCAAGTAAAGAAATGAGATCGGTTGATGGTGGGAAAAAAAAAATTAAAAAAAGTTAAAAAAGCAGCTGGCCTCGAGCCACAGCCACAGTGGTGAGCAGGGGCAGCCATGGAACCCCCAGACAAGTCATGTTCAGGCAGCCAGAGGCAAAAGTGCTATCCCTGCACATGCGCAAAGGGGTTTTGGTTTACTTTTTTTTTTTTTTTTT
>VXAV01006606.1:50766-69259 GCA_013399715.1 Alectura lathami
AAAGGAAAAAAAAAAAAAAGAAAACTGTCTTGGCTATGAATGAACAGACCTTTATGGAGGGCTGGAAGTTCATGAATGAATCCCTCTAGCTTTTTCAATGACATGGGGTGACCAGACCTCAAGGACAAGTCTTAGGTAATCTGGGATTTTTTTAACAAGCCAGTGCCAGAACACAGTATAAATATGCCAGAGCTTCTTCCGTTTGCGGGCTTCGGCTGTTGACTGGATGTCTAGTCAAAAAGCCATGAGAATACACGGGTAGAGCCCGGATAAACAGGACCAGGCCTCCCTGCCAGCCCGTCGAGCCGGCCACCACCAAAGCCGCTTTTCACGATTGTTGGGACCCCGGCAGAGCCCCCCCCCGCTCCCCCCTTTTTTGGCATCAGAGGGGAAAATGGGTGGGAAAGGCCAGCAGCATCACCCAGGCAGGGGAGGCAGGAGGTCACAGGAAAGGAGGAAAAAGTGATGCAGAGACGCTTCCAACGGAGGTGGAAATTTTTCCCCCAAAGGTTCTGCTTTGTGGCAATGCCCATGGTCCTGGCTAGAAGTTGAAATGAAGCAAAGTACCCCAAAACACCCCAAAACACCACACTGGGGTTGTCTCATGGTGCCATGTCACCTCCTACAAGGAAACCAGTGCTGTGGCAGGAACCTGCCAGTCGGCCCCATCTCAGCAGCAAACCCTACTGCAAACATGCGTAAAAACCCAAATTCGTGGCACAAAGCCCCAAATCTGGGAAATTTGCAGACACTTCTCCCACAGGCCACCAGCGTGCTGAACCAGGGCTGCTGCACGGCCAGGACATCAGCATCTGGGAAACTTTATGATTCCTGTTCTGAGTTGAAAACATCGTTTTTACAAGCTCCTCGCAGCGAACACGTCCCTTTCTAAACGCCTGGAAAAGTCCCAGCGAGCTCTGAGCGCTCCCATATCCCAGCAAACAATGATGCTGCTTAATGCTAGAAGCATGCGTGCCATTATTTTGTTATTAAGCACCCCTCCTTTTGCTGCTGTCGTTGGTTTATTATTATTTTCTATGGTTTGCATGACAGCCTGCCCAGGGGCCCCATCAGGATCAAGGGCCCCCCCAGCGCATTGTGCAAACTTACTGTAAAGAAAAAATAAATAACGGGAAATAAAGCTAGACTCTGCCTGCAGGAATTTGGAGAACTAGTCACATTGATCACTCGCAGAGAACCATCTGAAGCAGAGCGTGTTTCTGTATGGAGGGGAGAAATCAAAGCACCGCAAAGTAACTTTTGGTGCAACATTTTCAAGCAGTTTGGTGCCAATGTCTTTTTGGTGCCAATTTTTTTTTCTTTTTTTTTTCCAGACAGATTACATTTTTTCTTACAGTTTTCTCTCATTTTGGCACCTCAGTGTGTGCCCATAGTGCTGACCGGGACTCAGGCACCATCCCCTCTGGGGTAGGAAACCCAAAGCACAGCAGAGAACGCAACATCCCAGAAATACCCCAGGTGATTGGAAATTGGACTCGCATTGCAACAGTGCTGGGAAGCAGCAGGGAAACTGTGAAGCAGCTTTGCTCCTCGACACATCAACAACTTTAAGATGATGAAACCATGTCATCTGCATCTGTACTTCTTTCAGAGCTCTGGGCAGTTTTATGAGTGGACTAGGAAGAAGAAGCTCTTTTTCATTCAGGAAGAACTGAGACATCCCAGCTAATTTCAGGAGAGAACTCTGTTTGGATTAAAAAAAAAAAAAAAAAAAAGGAAAAGAAAACCCTAAACATTTCAGATTGAAAAAAAAAATGCTGCCTATAAATCTTGGTCTAAAACTGTGCATCGGCCCTTCCCATCCCTCTTAATGCATCGCTGGATGTTTTCATGTTTTCCAGCCCATCCATCCAGCCTTTAACACCCTCCGGGCTGGCGTTAAGAGTGACATGAGCCTTGCAAAAGCCGTGCCCTGTGGAACACAGAGACCAAGCACTCTGTGCTGCTCACAGCTTCTGCCTGGCGATGGAGGAGGAGAAAGGTTGGGTCCCTCCTTCTCGCTCCCAAAAACAGTTTTGCACTTTATCCAGGCTCTGCCCAGAGGCAGCAAAGCCAAAGCTGCTCATAGGTTTCCAGATCTCAGCCTTGTCCCAGTGCCAAGTTCACAAACATCAGAGGGGGGAGGTGGGAAGGGGATCTTTTGTTTTGCTCTGTTTTGTTTTGACATAGCTAAAGGTTTTCCTGTAATCAACAGGACTTCTAAAGAAAACAGCAAGCTGAGCACATACTGAGCTATCCCGCCCGGACTACTTCCACATGATCAAGTCAAGAGCTATCTCAACTGTTGCTAATATCTGAAAATGGGAACACAACTGCATTCCTGATTAGGTTTTTAAATGCCCGTAATTGGATCTTTTCCCAATGATATTAGGACTAAGTGTAAACCAAATTACTCAACTGCAGAAGTGTTTTAACTACAGAGTTTTGTGTCTTGATTCCTTGTAACAGCAGCTTCGCCCCAAAGGGTCTTCCCATGCTCTTCCTATGCTTCCCACCATCACACACCCTCCTCTCCCTCATTCTCCTCTGACGCCTGGGCTGGGATTTCCCACCAAACACCAGCCCTGATGCAACACGCCCCATGGCATCCCCTGCCCTGACACGGTAACAAAGGGCTCCCCATTTTGAGGTACCCTCGACCAAACCACTCACAGTGCTGACCCCACATCCATAACCAATATCCCAACGGGAACGGGTGAAGGCAGGGAACAAGCTAAAGAACACGTGCACTAAAGCTCTGAGAAGAGACAAAACAAAGGCCCTTCCTTCTGTATCTGTCAGCAGTAGCTGAGGGCATCTGTGCTTAAAAAAAAAAAAAAAAAAAAAAAGAATTGGCTGGACTGGTGTCAGCAAAAAGTGCCGTCTGGCCAGGGCCGAGGCTGAGACCGAGCTCAGCCCGTCTCACGCCGGGTAATCTCCCCTGGCTGACCTTAAGTGGCATCTGTGAGCCTGGGGCAGAGCCATGCCCCCCATGTTTTGCTGCTCACCAAGATGGAAGAGATGGAGACACAAACCTGGAGGAACCTCTCCCCTCCCACACACCCACAAGCAGGTGCTAAATCCTACGGAAACAGTGCAATGCATGGGTCACACACAAATTCATTTTATGCAGCCCCATGAGCAGCATGCAAAGGTATCTGCTGCAATTCATTGATCATAGCCTCCCCTGTTGCAAGCTCAAAAAAATGCCAGACTGGTTCATGTTGGCTCTGGACAGACTTTTGCCCCTGCTGTCACTGCTCGGTGCTTTTTCTGCAGGATCTGTCAAAAAACACATGGCTGAGCTCTTACTCGAGAAGACACCAGGAACTGCAGCCAGGTAAGAACACTGAGCATCACACGCAGCCCCAGAGCTAATCAAAGCAAAGAGAAAGGAGCACAAAGCAGGGTAATGTCACCTCCGTTCTAATCTCTCAGATAAATTCACAGGGTGCTTGGGTAAGGGAACAAACAAAATAAAAGCCCATGTCTAGAAAAAAACCTTCAAAGACAGACTTCTAGGTACGCCTTGCAAAAAGCAAAGAAAAATCCAAATTAAAGGACATACTCTGCTGTAGAAAAGGGTTTTTGTGCCCTTACTGGAGCTTGTGGGCAGCCTGCAGACACCACCCAGGGGAATGTTTTCCCCAAACCTTTTATATCTCGCTGCACACAAGGGCTAGACAGCTCAAGCTTCCTCGCTCCCCTGCTTTTGATGGCTGGGATGATTTCTAAAAAGGCTAATTCAGAGGATCGCCATGTGTTCAACTCCTGCTGTCTGCACAGAAAATAACCCCCAAGTGATGCTCCTATCCAAGTGACCGCATCACTGGACCCCGGGGGCATGAGGGCCCCCAAAGTGCCGGGACAGGCGGTCACGTCAGCACATGCTTAGGGAGCCCTTAATCTGTGGATTATTGACACGACAGACCCTAACATCCCTTTAGGAGCCATTAGAGCCCATCGTGTCAGTAGGTACTTACGGAGTCCTTAATCCGCGGATTGACAGGCTAGACCTTAAATTTGTGTCTATGTCTAATTAGGCAGCTCTTATTACTCAACCTATACAGTAACCATGATGGCTAAAGAGCCTTAACATTATTTAATTTATTGGCAAGTTGTCCACCCAATCACTTAAATGGCTTCTTGCTCCCAGCAAAATAAGTCAACCTGCATGGAAATTGATGCCCACCTGAGTCTTCCTCCCAGAACTTTTGCTTTGGCAGCAGCAGCAACACAAAATCTCCCTGTCTGGAGAGAGAAAATCTCTATTCTCTGTGTGAAACCCCCAATTTCTATTCCATCACAATCCATTTGCACTGCCTGGGGAAGGACGGAGGGCTCTGGCTCTCGGGTCTTCTAGAAGCTCGTGCCTAGAGGCCAAGATGCTGTGAACAGATTTGAGATGTTTTGAGTCTGATGAGGACACAGGGGATAAATGTTGGCAGAAGCCACCCTGGGAAGGAGTCTGGGATTTCCCAATGTCTGAGAACAGGGCTTTGGTTCGGGCTCATGGAGCGGTGAGCGATGCAGCTCTCCCCTGCATTAATGGGAGCGTTCTGCTCCATATCCAGGCATCCCATGGGGACCTAAGCAAGAATTTCCATAATCTTCACTGCAAAACTCCCTTGTGAAAGCAGGACAAAAATGGGTGGGCTTGTATGGTGGGCAGAGACAGCTGGTCCCTGAGAACATCCCTACAGCTTCCAGCCCAGTGTGGTGGCACCTTGGGCCACCCTTCTCCTGGAGTGCCGGCCTGGAACCCAGCCCCGAAACCTGGGACTTAATTCAAGGCACAGAAGAAAGAAAACAAACCCTGTAACATGCACACTGATGGGACAGCAAAGAAAGAACCAAAGTGAAACTGCTGGGTTCACGGAGTCCACCACACCAGAAATCTGATTCACAAACATCCTATTAGTCATTGCTACTGTCTAATTTGGGTGATTAATCAATTACCATGGCTAAAAATTACCCAAGAAGAGAAGAACCTTTCTTTGTGCCCATTTTCTTTAAAAGTCAGTGAGGCTGCAGCCACCGGGCCGAGTCTGCTGCAGCTACAAGGGGGAAAAAAAATCCACACGCACACACCAAAAATGCCTGTCTGCCTGTCTGCAGCGGTTAGAGAGGAGCCAGCTGACTCCAGTTTCCTCTGTACCAGGCTTCGGGCCTCATCAGCCATGCAAATTATAGAGTATCGTGCTGTCTGAAGGCCGAATTTCGACTCAGCTCAGAGAAAAGCCTTAGAGGAAGGGTGGGGATGAAGAAGCCAGCCAAATCCATTCATAATATTTACAGTAAATGGGCCTCTTTGCTGTTGTTTAGTATACAGTCACTCTAATTATTTTTGAAGTTTTAATTTAAAGAACCTTCTTTATCTGCCTCTCCTTCTGCACCCCTCAAAGGTGTGGGAAACTTTTCTCTTTCTTCAGAAAGCAGCAGAATGGGAATCCCTCCCCCTGCACCTCGCCAAGCCCTGCCCGGGTTGGGGTGGGAAGAAGGAGGCCTTCTATGGGGCCAGGGACACCCTTCCAGGATCCAGAGGGGGTATCCCAGGGGGGTTTTAGACAAAAAAAAAAAAAGAGAGAAAAATCCTGCACAGTGGGCAGGAGCCAGGTGGGCTGTGCACTGTGCTTAAGCACAAGGGTGCACCCTTGCTGCACCCTAATGCAACCCCCCCCCCCCCCCCCTTGCACCCACTGCAACCCAAAGGCTCCGGGATGCTCCCCGCAGCTCCCCGCTCTGTGCATTCCACACAAACCAGTGTGATCCCATTTTAACGCCAGTCTGGCAGATTTCAGCGAGCCTCGATGATGCTATGCACCCGCCAAGCCACCCGGAGTTGGTGCTGGCCCCGAATCGAGGCAGTGAGTGAATGCCTCCCTGCCAGGATCCAGCAGGGCACACCCCTCCTGCACCTCAACCCAGCCCAGAAACCTTCAGAGAAGGAGAAACCAGCGCACAAAGGGCTCTTGACTTACAACTACGCAAATCAGACCCACGTCTGAGCTTGCCAAAATTCCCGCCCCGGCGACAGCAACCTGCCCGTCACCCTTTCAGCACGGGGATAAATCACCGTCACTGAAGCCACCGCAGGTCACAGCCCTCCCAGACGCACCCCCCAAGCTCAGTTTTGGGAGGTTTGGTCCCCAGCGACACGGGGATGCCGCAGCTCTCCACGTGTTGTTCCCCCAACTGACAACATGTAGCTATGCGGGTTACACGTTAAAAGCCTTGTAAAGGCCTTAATAAAACACGATGCATAGTAGGCTAGTATTTCCAAACTGATACGTAATACCCAGATGTGTGTTAGGACTTTTTCCTAAGTGCATTCCACGCGCGCGCGCGCACACACACACACACACACACACCACATGGCATCTCATTTCAATAATGAAAAAATCCTCCCCCTGCAGCACTCGGACCTGCAATTCTCCTCCCCCCACAAAAAAGAAAAAAAAAAAAAAAAATAGACCACCACCCAACCCTGCACTGAGGTCTTTCCTAGAGGGCAGGGAAAGGCTTCTTGTGGGGATGTACAACACGGAAAAGCACGGCTGGACCAAAAGTCCTTTTCACGCCCGGCGTGCCCCCCCTGCCCCTCTCCGTAACAATTATGAAAACTGTTTAGCTGGGATGGCATTTGGAGCATTTACTGCATTCCTGCCAATAAATTCCATTCCCGGATCTGATGGAAAACGCTCCCCTCTCCCCTCCCCTCCCTGCCTTCATTCCTCCTGTCTTTCTTTACAACCTAATACCCTGTCGACTCGGGGCCAGGGCCTACTTAGGGGGAAAAAAAAACACCCAGCGCCAGACTGGAGACAGCATGCAGACTGAAAAAGTTAATCATTACTTCTGTCTGCCTTCATAATCTAATCACGCCTATTCCTAAGAGCATGCGGCAAAGCCCGCTCACGCGCAGGGGCTGGGTCGCCGCAGACGGACAGACGGACGGACAGACGGACGGCCCAGCCCAGCAACCCCCCCCAGGGGCACAAGCCGAGAGCCCAAAGGGCCGGCGAAGGGTTCTTGGATGGAGTTCACAAGCCAGGAGCTGCCTCGCCACGCACCCCTCCCCCTTGCTCAGGATTAATAATGCTGAGCAATTAGAGAGAATATTACGTTCATTAAGTAATTAAACCTCCCGGCGCTCTGGCGGAGCTGGCACCCCGTTTCGCAGATGGAGAGCTGGGGTTGTCAGTTTGCCCCAGGCCATAAAGCAAGTAGGGGTGAAGAACCCCAAAAGGTGCTTGCTCCTGGGTGAAAAACCCCAAAAGCTGTTTGCTCCTGGGTTAAAAACTCCAAAAGCTGCTTGCTCCCAGGAAAAATCCCAAAAGGTTGCTTGCTCCCAGGTGAAAAACTCCAAAATGCTGCTTGTTCCTGGGTGAAAAGCACCAAAATGCTGCTTACTCCCAGCTGAAAAACCCCCAAAAGGTGCTTGCTCCTGGGTGAACACCCCTAAAGGCTGCTTGCTCCCTAGGCGAAAAACCTCCAAAGGTGCTTGCTCCTAGGTGAAAAAAACCTTTTTTCCGGGTGGAAAAACCCCAAAAGTTGTTTGCTCACAGGTGAAACGCCCCCTTGAAAGCTGCCAGCATCGTGCCCGAGGTGGCTTTGTCCAGCTGCACGATGGCATCCGTGACACTTGTCCCAACATCCCCGCTCAGCTCCCACACATCAGGGCACCTCCCCCAGCCCCAAAACCTGCATTTTCCACCCCAAAAGCCGCAGGTGACAGCATCCTGGTGACACCCACAACACATTTTCCACGCTTGCTCTCACAGGGCTGTGACAAAGAACAGCAATCCCGCAGGCCTCTCGGCATGAAGATTTATGGGTTTGTTCCTTCTAATGAGCTCAAAACTCTCAGCGCGGCTTCCAAAGAAAATGAATTCATCAGTTCAAACACAGTGATGTAACTTCAGGCTCCCAACTCCTTTTCCAAATAAAACTGCTGGTATTCGATTCCCGCCTCGCCGCTCTCGCAGGATGGCTTCGTGGGGTTATTTATCCACTCTGCCCCAGAAAACGTAGGGCGCAGCAACCCTCTAGGGCTACGAGCTTCCACGTGGAGCAGGCAGGAGCTCCCCGTCGGCGGCATATCCCGGGAATTTTTAGCATCTCGAAGCCGGAGCCATCGGTTTCATC
The DNA here is from genome assembly GCA_013399715.1 of Alectura lathami. Classification (NCBI taxonomy): domain Eukaryota; kingdom Metazoa; phylum Chordata; class Aves; order Galliformes; family Megapodiidae; genus Alectura; species Alectura lathami. The sequence goes on from VXAV01006606.1 coordinate 58,915, forward strand.
ACCGCGAGTCAGCAGGGCGGGAGCCAACTCCACCGGTTGTAAAAGCAAAGGATGTTTGAACTTCCCCCACCTCCCCGAAATCTGGGTTTCTCAGCCTTAAATCTGGGTATTTTGGAGGTGAGGGAGCACCTGGATGGAGAGGACAGGAGGGGACAGGAGGGGACAGACAGGACACAGGGCAGCTCTGCCCCGTGGAGCCACGCGGCTGCAACGCTCACCGCTGCGAGCCAGTGCTTATTTAATCAGCTTTGGCAGCCCTACAAACGAAATCTATTCAAAAAGAAAATTACCATTCATAGACTCCTGCTCGCTTATTATGTACACGTATATGTACCTACTTGCAACAATACTGCAAAGGCTTAACAGCCAGAGCTGTTCGTTTCAAGCAGAAATCTGCCCTCCCACCTGCCCAGCGCAAAGGAGAAGTCTTGGAAAAGGGGTGGGAGTGCACTGGCAGGGTGTGCTTCACCCCAAGAAGTCACTGGAAGCCATGTGCTGGATGCCCTGCTCCATCCCCGAGGTGGCTGTGGGTGCCCACGAGATGTGACAGCGAGGTGGCAATGGGGTCTGGAAACCAGAAACGAGGTTGAGGAGAAAACAGGGAAAAACAGGCAAGAAACGAGCCATGGACTCTGCCCACCAGCAGGGATGAGGTGCCCACGGGAGGGAGCTTACCTCCATCCCCGCCCTCTGGTTCACCCTCAGCATCCCACAAACCCCACGGTACCAAACCCAGGGCACAGAGCAGGGCACCCGGAGCTGCAACGCATTTTATGGAGCGAGGTGAAAAGGGTAGAGAAGGGCTGAGCCAGCTCTTACAGAGCAGCTCTCCTTTTTTTTTTTTTTTTTTTTGCAAGTTAAAACCAAGATAATGACACTGGGTGGGGACCAATTTTGAGGGCTGAGCAGCCAAACCAAAATTAGTCTCCAAGCCAAGAGCTTCCTAGGCCTCACAGTTTGGGGAAGGAAGCTGAGAAAAGCCATGAAAAGATTCCTCAGTAAGTCGAGAAGCGCGGCCGAGTGGAACGTTCAAGCAAAGGTGACCCTGCTAGTAAAATATTTTTCAACATAATAAAAATAAAATAAAGCACTTGAGCTGCCTCCCTCTGAAAGCTGGGCTCCACGGGACTGGGGGCTCTCCTCTTCTTCCCTTTCTCCTCCTCCCCTGGCACTTTCTTCCCTTTCCCTAATAACTATGTTTTCTTGTATTTTTTTTTTTCTTCTTGGCTCTTTCTTCATAAAAGACTGATGTAATTTCCTGTCTTGTCCCAATGTTTCCTGTTAATTAACAGGGTGAAAGTTATCATCATGGATTTAAGCAGCTACCCAAAACAGGCGAAAAAAAGCAAAGCAATGGGAGAGAACGGCAGGACCTGGTCGCACTCCCCGTGCCACCCCATTCCTGAGGAACACCAGGATGCAGCACCGCACTGGCGGCATTTCGGGGGCAAACAAATGGGATTTGGGTAAAAAACGAGGGCGGGGGGGGTGTGTAAACTCAAACTGGATTTTTTTTTTTTTTTGTGCGCCGACGCTAAAACGGAGACCGTGCCTCAGCGGTTAATAATATCCCGGCGCTGAAAATAAACTGGAAAGGAAGCTACTTTGTGACAGTAGGCAGGCGGCCAGGCTGCAGCGTGGGTCATTCAATCCTGCCGGGGACGGTGGCGGGGCTGGCACTGACCTGCGCCTGGCCCCGGGTCCCGCTGCTGGCACACCTGCCCCTCACCTAAGCGAGGATTTGGAGGGCTCAAGGCAGCCCCGTGTGCCCCCATTTACAATTCGCACCCCATTTCCCCCCGCCGCGAGGCTTGCAGCATCCGCGCTGAGAACCAGCATCCCTGCTCCCCGCGTCGGGTGGGTGCATGTGGTTAATATTACTTGTTCCTATAGCGTAACCGATACCCGGCCTCAGACAGCGGAGATGGAAAAGCTTCAGGCCCCCATACGAGTGTTTTTGTCCTGTCTCGTTTTAAATGTCCCAAACGATCAGGTTTCGCCCGCTCATTGGTACATTTTATTTTGCAAGCAGATAGCGGTTTGGATTGCTCGCCAGCGCAGGCACGCCCCTCTGCACCTCCAAGCTCCCAAATCCACCTTTTTACCCTCACTCGTCCTCCCAAATGCCCCAGGTTGCAGGAGAAAACTCAACAGTAACAAAGGAACAACCAAAATCACAGAATCCAGAATAGCCAGGGTTGGAAGGGACCTCTGGAGATACCCAGCCCAACACCCCTGCTCACACAGGGTCCCTCGAGTAGGTTGCAGTCAGCCCCATATTGGCACTTTGGGACTGGGCATCACCCCAGAAAACAAAATCCCTTTGGTGCGCCGAGAGCAAGCAAGATAAAGGGCAGCAACACAGCTCACAGTGGGATTCCTCCCGCGTTTTATCGCCACTGCTCCAAAGGCCCCGTTTGGCTGGGAAAATCCCAAAACAGACCACTGCTGGGAAGCGGGATGGAGCGATGCGCTGCCATCCTTTGGGTTTTAACCGCTCCTGGGAGAACATCTCGGGGAGCATCCTAACACAGCACGGTCCTCCAGAGCAGTTCAAACCAACGGGCCCCGATCTCCTTTGGGCTCTTACAGGGTGAGAGCCCCATAAAAACCCCACGGAGCCAAGGTGCAGGGTTGGTGCCAAGCCGCGCTGTGCCACGGTCAGCTGATGCGCGAGGCAGCCCGAGGCTCCCAGCCTGGCAGGCAGCCTGCTCCGCTCCGGCTCCAGCGCTGTCATCCTGCGTTAACCCCTGATAACCTTCTCCCTCCCAGCACGGGGCCAGGCTTTTCAGAGTGCTGCTCCCAGCAAGGCTCAGGAGGAAGGGTGCAGAACTTCGTGCAGTGCTGGATGCGACCAAAAAAAAAAAATCTGAAAGGACGTATTTCAAAAATAAACGGAGAATAAGTGACTTAAAAAAAAAAAATCCCAAGCAATTGTTTATCCCTGGGACAAATATACAATCCTAGCTACACAGGAAGATGTCTCATTTTCAGATTATAATAGGATGCCAATTTGTAAATAAAGGCATTTCGCAGGAGGTTATAAACTCTGCGCTGGGGGAGGTGCAAGAGGGGGAGAACCGGAGCCAGAAGCCGCCTGGGACCGCTCGCGAATAGCTGCGGGTTTAGGCAAGGTGCTTCTCCCCGGCGAGCAGATACCAACGGGGATCAGAGGCATAGTGAAACATTCCAGGCCTGCCCGCTATCCCATAATGAAATGTCACTCAGCTGCACGCCGCCAAGATGAAGCAAACCTGAAGGAATCGGTCCATCAGACCAGGCAAGGTCCATTCCCCAGCCTCCAGCCTCTCCAGGTCCTTCCCCATCTTCTCAAACATCCCATGGAGAGCTCACCCCTGTCCCTGGATCATCCCGGTGGGATCAGAGCTGTGCCAGGGCTGTGCTCATCGCATCCCTCAGAGCCACGGGACGGCCACCCCCAGGCTCTCCAAGCGCTTGTTTGAACGCAGAGCCCTAACCAAACCCATCTGCTGGGAACGAGCTCAAAATACAGGAAAAGCCACCCTCTGTCTCCGATTTGCCAAAATTATTTTTATCCCCAACAGGATATTTTCGCTCTGTTCTGCAACCGCGTCAAGGAGACAAAGGGTTGGCAGCACCTAGAATGAGGCTGGAAGGGACCTTACAGCCCACCTGCACAACCATCTCAGTGGGCAGCACAAGAACCACCAACAAAAACGAAGAGAAGAAAATCACGCACAGGGCAGAACAGCAGAGGACAAGGGCTGGAGAATGGGACAGCCAGGGCTGTGCCACGGAAGATGTGAGGGGACCAGGCTGCACCGATGCTGCACAACACTCAGGCAAGCTGCCTGCTGGCTCCACAGGTTCTCTGCTCTGGTTTTGACCTCTGGAACAAATGTCATCCCCACCCTTTTATTATTTTTTTTCCCCCATTTATATCTGAAGCCAGCTAGGTCACAGAGGTGTCATGCAGCTGAGTCCCCTCCCTTTGTCCCCACCCCTCGTACTCTGTCCCCATCCATGCTACCACTGACAAGAGGAAAACACAATTCCATCCTGCAGAAGTCACCTCCAGCATTTCGCCCATCCCTTTGCGGTTCTGAACGTGACCACCCATCCGTTGCCCATCACTGGTACCCAACGGGCACCCAACTTGGTACCCAACTTGATACCCAGCTGGTCCCCCGTGATGCTGCAGAGCCATGCCCCTTCACCTGCATCCCTCCTGGTCCAACTTCCAAACCCACAGAAATGGGCGTTCTGTTGTTTTTTTTCTTAAAGCCACCCCTTTGTAAAGCAGCCACAAGGACTGGGATCTCCAGAGACAGAGAAGGATGTTTCCCCATCTGCAACCCATGCCTGCCCAAAGCTCTATCCCAAAGAGCTCCGTGTGCACCTTCACTCATTAATGCCCCCTTCCAATACACCCTTCTGCTAACTAAAATATGCCAGGGAAAAAAAAAAAATATAAAAGAGAAAGTTAGCTTTAGTGGATTGCTGCAAACTGCGTTTATTTTCCTTTCTTGACTGGGTCTCTCCAGTTGGGAATTTTCAGCGCTGCACTTCTGTGCACAGAGCGGAGATGCCAGTAAATCAGACCAAATTCAAAACAAATGCTCTTTCATGTGGAGGCACTCGGCTTTGTTTCATGGCTTGTGTAGCTAACCGTATCCCTCCATGAGTCAACTCTCCTATCAGCTCCTCATTAAACTAAATGGCTACAGTTACATTCGTGGAGGAAAAAGAGTGGTTAATGATCGTAAAAGGTTCTGTTTCCAGGCTTTCTTCTGGGGGAAAACCTTTGATTAAAAAAAAAAATTAATCCAACCACGTGAAATAAAAAAAAAAATTACACTTGGACGGGGAAAGGTGCTTTATTTTGGGGGCTGGGGTGGCTTTGTTCCTCAGCATCCCAGAGCAGCCCCCTCCAGCCCTTCAGGAGCAAGCTGGGTGATTTCCTGCAGCCCAGGCCCCCCCCCTCCCTCCTTCTCTTTAGCAGCAGAGCAGACAGACAAGATGTTATCAATAGCTTGGACCTTTCAGAAAGTCCCCTTTTAAAAGCGAGTACTTCCTCTGCTTATTTCATGTGGTATCCTGTGGAACTAAACTCTCTCCTCCCCTCTGCAACCAGCATATTTCAGGAGCAAAAAGGAAAAAAAAAAAAAAAAGCATCTAACAACATCCTTATTGTGTTGTTTTGCTTCTTGTCTCCTTTCTTTTTCCAGTCCCTTTCTTCTTCCCTGCCTTCCCTAAAGCTAGAGGCTCCAGTGACAAATAAGAAGGAAAATCCAAAGAAAAAAAAAAAAAGCAGCAACAAGTTGCTCCATTCCCTCTCCCCCTCCATTTGATTAATTCTCATTAGGGCCCTCGAACGAACAATATGCTCCCCTCTCAAATAACAGACAGGATATATATTACACCGAAAGAAAAACAAACACGGCTCACTTAAAGACATCCACACCAAATGCAATTCCTGGAGAGAGAACGACGCGGCCCGGTTGCGCGCTGCGCGCGCGCGGCCAACATATTTCTGAAATTCCAGTCTCAGGGCAATGAGCTCCACAAATCATAACTCAGGGAGACGTCCCGACAAAGGAAAGCACCTTCCAACACCAGCGAGTACATGCAGGTATATGGTTTCAGACACTCGGTGAGCACGCACAGCTGCTTTAATGCCAGCAGCATCGGTGCACAGAGTCCAGGCACAGATCTGGGAGGGAAACGGGGTGCTGGAGGCTTTGCACCTTAGAAAAACCAAAGGAGGGTTGGGGAAACCACTCTGAAAACTCCACCCTGCGATGGCACCTGCAAGCTGAAGGAGGTGGAAAATGGGGAAACGAGGGAAATGCAATGCCCTCAGTGAAAGATGAGAGGAATTTTGGGTGCTCGTTACCCCAACGAGTCCAAAGCCATGCTCAGGTTTGGTTCTTGTCCCAGGAACGGTACAGCAGTGCCACCACGGCCAGCAAGGCAAGGACACCAACCCCTCCTGCATGGCAGAACCACACCTGCTCCAACAACCCCTGCATCCGAACAGAGCAATGCCAACATCACCCAGCCTTCCCGACACATAGCTCCAAAATTAACGGGGCATAAGCCTGGAGTTCAAAGGAAACACAAGCTTTCGGGGTGGACAGCTTTGCCTGGCATTTCAACGCATCCTCTGCATGCGACATTGAATCAAACCGTCCCTTTGAGCATGGTTTTCTAAACAACTCCCACCCCAAAGCCCCAGATGCGACCCCAAAGGGCCGCGGGCGGAGACGACCGAGACGCCCAGGAGTAGGGTCAGTGAGAGATGTCTTACCTGAAAGCCCCCCAGGGGCTAGACAATTAGTTCCCCCTGTTTCAGTGGAGGAAGGCACAGAGTCTGGACAATCTGCTGTAGCAAAGGGAGAGAAGAAGAAGGAATCAGAATATGTGCATTACTTTGCAGGCTCCCAGCAATGCTGCAAGCAGAGCGCGCATTCCAAAGCCTGTAACAGGAAGCGATTACTAATTGTCTGCACAGACATGGTAGTTCATCAAGATGCATCCACCCTAACTCATCGCCTCCTTCAAGGCTCCGCGCCGCACTTAATCACCAGCCCCGTGCTGATTACAGACCAGCAAAAAATTACAGACTGGCTGCCACCTCTCCATCCGAGTCACTGGGGCAGGAAAGCAGGCTGTCCTCGTTATGACGGAGCTCCCAAAATCACAGCTTTACGCACCAAAAGTAGTCAACACCTGGGCTCACCAAAATGGGAACTGAAAGGGAAATGTCTCATCACTGCCCTTTTGCCACAAACAGTCTAAGTTTGCACCGCCCTGCTCAGTTTTTGGACTTCCCCATCCACAGGTTCTTGGACATCTCCGTCCCCAACCCCACAAGCATCTGCTCCCCCTGCTCCAGGCGACAACAGCCAGAAGACACCACCAGTCAGTCCCCTGCTCCTACAGCTTTTTGGTCATGGCCATGGGGGACACGAGCCCAAGGACGCACCATGTCTGAGCGGGGATGAAGGAAAGTAGAAAGTTCCACAAAGTTCACCCGAATTCTCAGTTCCCTGGCAGGCTGTGGGAGAATTCCGGCCTCGTTAGGGTGACATCCCTAATGACATCACTTTGCTCACCACTGTATCTCAAAGCAAGGGCCACCACCAGGAGAGCCCAGACATTTCTCCACCCGTGGATAAGTCATTTTTCCAGAATTCATCCCTGAAACCCCAATGGAAAAACAGAAAATTCCTGTGTGCATAGCCTCACTTTATCAGAGTGAAGTAGAAGCCCTAACAGGAATATACAGTTTAACAGGATACACTTAATCAAACCGAAAACAATAGGGGAGACAGGAAATGGACTTACTTGTGAAATACTGTATGCTATACACTCTCCAAATGCCTTGTAGTGTTTTCTATTCTTTAAAGAAATTTTCTTTTTACTTTTATTTAACCCTTTCCAAACCAGACAGAATCACCATGTGCCTGAGACAACTTCAGCTGGTTGGGTTACAGATGCTTTTTGGATGCAGGACCATGCTACGTGCTGCAGGTCCCTGATGAGACAGATTCAGAGCCTTCCATTACACAACAAAAGAAACACACAAAGGGAAGACATGGCATCCTTTCATCGCTTCTTTACAATCTCAGCTCCCAACCTTGCAAGGCGCTGTCTCCTGTAAGTCACCTATCCTCCCCCCGCCCCGTGCCAATCCACGCCATGGCAGGGCATTTCCAAAATCTCAGCAGCTCCAGTCCCACCTAAGGATGGGTCAAAACATCTGCTTGGGTTATCCAGGGCACCGCTGCCCATCTTGCTCCCAACACAGCTCCCACTCTATGCAAAGCCATAGAGAATCAAATAATGGTTTGGGCTGGAAGGGTCCTCTAAAGATCGTCCAGTCCAAACCCCAGGGTGTATGAGCACCAAATCCACCCCAGCAATACCAAAGCATCAGCTTCACCCCCATTTTCCTCAAACAAATGACGCAGCTCCTCTGAACCTCCACCACATCCGAAAAATGACCGCAGTAATCCCACAGAGCACACTGCAGACCACTGCCAGATCCCAAGCTGGTTCACATGAAGCATGTGAAGCACAGCACGAGGCACCGAAATATTTCTATCACCCCTATCATGGTACTGTTGGACTTCATGATCTTTGCGGTCTTACCCAACCTAAATGGTTCTGTGATGGAAAAACCCAAGTTTCCTGCTGTGTGCACACTCCCAGCTTCACTGGCAATGCTGTTCTCACGCGATGCCCAAGCACACACGGAGGCACTGCTCCTACCCAAGGCCCCTGCTGCGTGCTGGCACCCAAAAATGCACCAGCTAAGGGGCTTTGCACCATCCCATCAGCAGCTGCCCTCCCTCCCTGACCTAACCAGCAAAACCCAATGTACTGGTGGGAAATCAACGAGCACCACTGCGTGGATGGGAAGGATGCTCCGACACAAAATCCCGCGGCTTGCTGCAGGCACAAGCTGCAGAGGAAGCCTGAGCTCGCAGGAGCCACCTGCACCGACACACTGCGAGCTCCACGCGCCCTGCCAGTCAGAGTTCAACAGCCAAATGGATTTTTCTTCCAAAAGGGAAAAAAAAGGAGGACTTTTTGGTGAGTAACCCAGTTGTTTCTGCGTTTCCGATTGGCAGTGTTAATCACTTCCTATTGGCTGATCCGAATAACTTTTCCTTTCGAAATGGCACATTCATGTTCTGCGGCTTTGCTGTTTACACACATTTTGCTACCTTATGTCAACACTTGCTAATGAATAAATATATCACTCGACTAACTGAAAATGAGGTCCTGGCAGAGGCAGATTGGACGTTTAAACCCTGCTAATAGATTTATCCTAACATCTTTGCAGGAAGCTGAAGGCAGGCATTAACCCTTCTGTCCTGCAGCTCCGTAAGGGCACGGATCCTCAGCAGCCTTTGCAGAGCACTTTACATCCCACTCCCGGATCATGAATGGGGAGGAACAGGAATAAAGGTAAGGAAGAAATAAACCCAAATGCCACATACTCGGGGGGACCATCCCCTTATCCACCAGTGATGCAGGTGAAATAATGAAGGTTTTGCCCAAAGCCACAAATCTTGGAGGCCTCAGACCTCAAGGCACAATCTGCCATGTGCCTTAGGATGTCAGACCTCCTCCCCATCCCCTCTTTCATTCATCAGCCTCTACTTGGTGTTTTGTCACACCAAGGCAAAGCATTTCATGCTTTGCAACCCAACAGCGTTACTTGTTTCCACGTGGCATGAAGAGGCTTATTATTGTTTCTAACAGTCTGCAGAGGGGAAAAAACAACAGCGCTGCAACGCCCTGCCTCACTCTGTGATGAGGGCAGGACACGACTCCACCATGGTACCGAGGACACCCCAGCTCTGGGGCTTCCTCCATTTCTTTTATAAGAAACGACTGAAATGACCAATTCCAGTCATTCCCATGAGACTCATTCAGACGCCAGTGGCAGACAGTCCCGAGAAACTGCAGAGCAGTGATTTTAGGAAAGCTGCTTTTCTGGCAAAAAAAAAGAAAAAGAAAAAAAAAAAAAAAACAGGCAAAAAGAATCAAAAATGACCCAGTACCAGCCTCTAATAACACATCTGTCTTTGAACCCCTGCTGCCCAGCATGACCAAGTGGCACCATCACATGGACACTCACACTCCAAGCACTGCCCCAGCCCCACTAATCCTCGGGGACACGGCTTCCCACCCCTAGATTCCCCCATTTCCGATTCCCCCCCACCTCTGCCCCGTCCCAGTGCCAGTCCCAGCGCCAGCCCCATTTATCTCACAGCGGGCAAGCTCGCTGCCAAGCAGGAGTTTATGCAGAAGACCGCAGAAGAGCTGGTGCCAGCCTCAAACGGGCTTCTCCCCTGGCACTCTGACATTCAATTACAAGCAACAGGCACACAGAACAGTGCTAAAACAGTAATATTTTCCTGACAACCCCCCTCCTTCCTTCATTTTCTCAACCTGACAACATGGGATTAGGCTCCCTTAAACACTGAAAGCTTTCTGCTCAGCCCATTTGTCAAGTCTCATTTGGAGTCCCAGCCATCAAGGAGCGCGGCATCATACCCTAAATTCCTCCAAATCTACGAGCAAGCAGCACAACTGTCACCGCGTTCAATCTTAGGGAGGCAGCCGAGCAGCACCCAAGCAGCCAAAAGCCATGGGTGTGACAAAAGGCGGGGGACAGAAATGGCTGTTTTTCATCCCCCCTTTTTCATCTGAAGCCTGCATTTAAAAGATCCACTTACCCGTTGGTTTGAGAAAATCCATTGGATATCTGGAGTAGGGTGGAGGGGGAGACTCTGGAATTAGAAAAGTGCAGAGAAAATAAAGGCAGAGCCATGAGAAAGAAAAA
>VXAV01006606.1:86566-153749 GCA_013399715.1 Alectura lathami
TCCCCTTCCCTTCCCTTCCCTTCCCTTCCCTTCCCTCTTTTTCAACATTCATTAAAGGGGAGAGGGGAATACATGGTTCCCCCCCCATCTTGCAGATAGAGAAACTGAGGTTCAAGAGACTTGACTAGCAGCAGGACCACCCAGCCAGCTGGTGGGGGAGCTGGCAGATGAACAAAGCCCTTCTGACTTACTAGCAAGCATTCCTCCTAGAAGATGTTGCTCTTTCCTACAGCAAAGTGGATGGACATTTAATAGCTAATCAGTGCTTTGTTTTATTTATTTATTTTTAATCAGCTCATATTGCACCCCAAAGACTTTCCATATTTTTCCTTCTAGGACCAGTTAGAGGATATACAGGAAAATCTCACTGGCCTTTGACTGCCGCAGATACCCCAAGGACTCAGCACCATCCACACGGCATTGCTCTGCTGGAGCACTGTGCAGCCTTCCCGTGTGAAACTGCGAGCTGTTTTGCTGAGGCATGCTTTAAAAAAGCTTTGGATGTGACCAAATGAGCATCTCAAAAGTTTCCTTGAAATCCTTTCACCTCTGAGGCACCAGAATGGCTTTGGAAAGCAACCAGAACAAACAAACTCCATTCCCTCAGGGAAATGGCAGTCCTGGCTCTCTGCTGGGTGGCATCATCCCGTTGTGCTTCCTCCCTATTTCCTGACATGAGCAATTGTCCTCTTGCCAAATCCAGAATGAGAACATTATTTCTCGTGCTGCATCTCCAAGGTTCAACTGTGTCCTTCAAGACCTATCCAAGGTGTGTAAGCCTCTTGAACACCCTCTGCTGATGGCAGTCTCTCTACAAATTGCTGCTGAGAGTTGCCCCTGTTGCACCTTTCTGAGAAAACCCCAACAGAGCAACACCCACCAGCATTTGTGACATACAGATGTTTGCAAAACAGGAAGCCATAAAGCATCCCCATGTGCCCACAGCCCCCTTCCTGAGAGAAAAGCTCAGCATTTTTGGAAACCCCATCACGAATGGCCTCACTGCTCTGTTGGGCTGTGCCACAAGGAAGGAGAAAATGGTGCCTCAAAGGTAAGGACATCTCTGCTGTTCAGAACACCTTGACCAGTACACCCACCTGCTTTAGCGTATAGTAAATTGCAAAGAGCTGGAATTTTTCTACACAGATTACAAAACAAGCATCAGCACACAAGAACAGCAGACGGAGCACTTAAACATACAGCTTCTTTTCTAAGTATGGCTTACGAGTAAGATCAGGTCAAGCAATGTGTAGACCCTGCACAGGCTTTCCAAGATAAACAGTTGTGCCTTAAGGGCAAGAGTAGAGATCTTGCTATTTGGTTCATACAGGATAATCCACAAGACAACGGCTATTGTTGTCTGTGAATTAGCTTCCAGGCCAGATCAATGTGCAAAGAAGCAGGAAGAATTTATATGTGACTGTATGCGATCGATGAAACAATTCTGCGTTAAAAAATACTGAGTTCCGTTTGGAAAATTTGTGTACCCACAGATATCAACCTGATCTCCCTCAGCTGGTGTCTGGCATTGGGCCACAGCCTTGCGGATGGATGGGATGGCAACCCCGTGCGGTGCTGAGGATCCCCATCCCCTTCCCAGGAAGAGGCAGGTAGTCAAAAAGTCTGTTGACCTTATCGTAGAGCTTCTACCATCAGACCTCACACACGGAGTTACTTTGGTTTTACTTGGATTTCGTAGCACACACAGTGACACATCAGCACGTCACAGTGCGCATGATGAAGGCCAGCATCATCCTGCTGACATGCTCTGAAAATCTTTGACATGAAACACAGAGGTGTGCTGCATCCAAGGTGCATCAAGATGCAACAAGAAAGTCCTCCCGTTCCCAAAATAAAGAACAAATGCGATATTATGACATGAAAATGTATGTGTACGTGAATAAGGTATCCGTACAGATAGTTACTAATACTTCTAGGCTGCACTAGAAATGAGTCCAGGAAAAGTGAATATATGATTTGCTCTTTTCTGTTTCATAGATTGTCTAATTGGTCTTGCAAACAGCGTTTTTATTGATTTGGCACCAGCCTTTTCTTTAATGGTTTTCTGAAAAGTTTTGATCTCAGCCATTTGTGTTTTGAGTTATTCACTGATGCTTGCAGAGCCTAAGCCCTCGCTGGTGCAAGCGGTCTTTCCTGGAGTGACGCTTCAGGAAGCCCTCGCCTGGCCCAAGGTGCATTGCATTTGATACATCAGCATGTGTTTGTAAGTATGAAAAAGTAGATGAGCTGAACATCAATATCTAATTCTTTTTTTTGAAAAGGAGTCTTCACCTATCTTTAAAATGCATCTAATCTACACAACAGCTTACAGGAATGCCCGGTGCGTTACTTCCACATTTGCTGGGAAGCTGGGGGGCTGTTGGGCTCCTTTTATCGAGAAGGTTTCAAGGTAAGAGAGTTGTGGCTGGCATTTGGCCTCCAAGCTGATACCTGTGGCTGTTTGTCATCTAAAAAAACCCACTTTTCCCTGTGAAAAATCCCTTATCCTTCCCTAACATCAAAACATTTGCTAGCCAAAAAAAGAAATGGGAAATATTTTTAAACTGCATGCCAGGGAATAAGGCATATGGTAGGGCTTGTTTTTAAGGGGAGGCTGACTGGCCCAGCCTGTGTAGAAATTTTTACTACTATGGCATAACTCCTCCACCTAGGCACCTGCCTCCAGTATTTTATTCTATGTCTACAGGAGAAAGGAATATCCCAATTGTCCATGTGGCTAGTTACAGTCAGGCAATGAAGACACAGACCCCTTAGCCCATGAAAAGTCAAACCTAGTGACCCCAGCCCGAGTACATCACTTGGTTTTCATAAATGCCAATACACGTCCTTGCCATTGGCTTTTATCATTTCAATTTATAGCAAAATCAATTTTTGAAGAGCCTGTCAATGTGTTTTCATTCTTTCCTCTGCCAGTTGGATTTGCAAAGGTAAGTAATAACAGCACATAAGAGAATAATTTGACTCTGGTTACAGGCAAACAGAACAGCAATATCTCCCTTGGCTGTCTGCAGAACCTGCCTTTTGCCTTCACCTCATCAAGTGCTATGAAGGTCTCATGACCCAGAAAACCTAGGCTAACACAGAAGTGCAAAACACATTAAATATAGCTGCAAATTCGGTCCATCAAGGTGCAGGCATGCAGCGTGAACTCGCCCTCCCACTCAGACCAAGGGCAAAATTTGCTAAGCAGGGTGAGTATTTGGAACACTAGTGATCTGGAAGTGCTGTCTGTTCATTATTTTCAAGAATTGCCCTTTTTTATCACTTCAAGCCCTTGCCCGTGATAGCATAGTGCCATAGAATCATATAGGATCATAGAATCTTTTAGGTTGGAAAAGACCTCCGAAATCATCAGATCCAATAATCCGCCTAGTGCTGCCAAGTCTACCACTAAACCATGCCCCTCAGCACCCCCTCTGCACGTCTCTGAAGTACCTCCAGGGATGATGACTCAGCTGCTTCCTTGGGCAGCCTCTTCCAATGCTTCACAACCCTTTCTGGGAAGAACTTTTTCCTAACATCCAATCTAAACCTCCCCCTGGTGAAACCTGAGGCCGCTTCCTGTTGTCTGATTGCTTGTTGCTTGGCAGAAGAAACCAATCCCCACCTCACTACAGCCTCCTTTGTTGGACACTCTCTTTCCCCTTTCACTCTAGTTTAGTTGGCAGTCATGGACAGTCACTGCTGTCCTTCAAATGGACCTGTAAGGGGACATTCTTGGCCAGGGTGTGGGACAGCTCAGAGCTGCAGGGTGCTAGTGGTCGTTTCAAGACCTCAGCCACAGCCCTGTCTGCTCTGCAAGGCGCATCTTCCTGCAAACCTCACTTTGTGTTCCCAGTGGTCTGGGGAAGGGTGGCCAAGGCGAGGGACGTGGCAGAGATGCCAGTCTTGGGGAGCCTAAAGGTGCTGTGGTTTGTGCTGAGCTTGTAAGTAGGAGCTGGAAGAAGATGCCTTGGCCATCAGGTTAAAACTGGTGGTGGTTTACCACTTCTCCAACCTCTAATTCTTCCTGGCATGAACTTCCAGTGAGCTGTATTGCTAATTCCACCTGACAGCACACACTAGGAGTGACAATCATGTTGCAGACCACGTCTGGATGTCCTGGTGAACCATGGACCAGAAGATGAGCTCTATCAAATTAGCCCTTACACATCGATATCCCAGGTACCCTTTTGCGCTCAAACACTGCCACAGACAGCCAGACACGCAAACCTTGCTTGCCCATAGCACTTCCTACAGCCAGAACTCGGCCACCGTGCCACGAGATGCAGCAGGCAGTGTCCCTGATGCTGCCGGGGACACAGCACAGTGCTGGCTTCAACTTACTCAAACTGGTTTGAATAAATTACAGGCTAAAAATCTGGAACATTTGTTCGTGTGCATATTAATGGCGATCCCTGGGTGCTGATGTTTATCTCACCAGGCCATGAGGGGACGGCATATGTATGAATTCAAAGCCATCAGCCAGGCTGCACAGCCTCCTTCTGCTGTTTGTTGTGCACAAGGTTCCCAGCCTGATGGTTTCTGTTTGGGCAGCTTCAAAGGCCTCCGTGAATGAAAGCAAGGTGCTGCACTTAGAAACACCCCTGCCCCGTAGAAATGAGCAGGAAGAAATTGTATAAAGCTGTTTGTTTACTTTTGTGTATATATATATATTTGTGTATATATATATATTAAAAAAAAAAAAAAAATCAGAATTGCCATTTCCTTCATAAACACTGATAGGCAACATGCAAATCCTGCCTTCTCCTCTTCCTCCATGCAGCCACGTAGCTGTTGCAATGGCATTGATAATTTAAACATCTCACACTTCATGCAGGTCCCTGGTGGCAAAATAAATTTTTAATTAAAGTAGTTCAGACAGAGCCTCCCTTCACTCGCTCCTTAGATGCCGGTTTTACAAAGGACATTTGTTTATAAGGCTCAGCTGGATTTTTCTTAAGAAGTTCCCTAAGCATTTCAGTTGCCATCTGTGCACCTTTGTTGTTCAAGTGCATTAACAGAACTTCCCCAGCTCAATCTAAATTGATAACTTTATCCAGTCTCCAGTTAATATCACCACTGAGCAGCTGCTGGTGGAGTTGTTTAATCTCCATTAGAGCGCTTTGGTTAAAATCCAAGCTTGCATCCATATGAAAGCATGACACAAGCAAGATGCTCTGTGTCAGCAGGGCTTTCCAGGCCGCTCAATATTCAAACATTGAATAGTTGCTCCAAATCCAGGCTGGCCGTGGGTGCAAGCAGTGGAGATGGAAAGACGCTAGCAGATTCATTTTTACAAGTATTTCTCCTTTCTGGAGATCTCACCTTGCCTAAGACTGCCCTGCCTGTGCTCCTCCATCCCCAGTGTGTTTCGCAGTTTATTTTTTCCATCTGGAATGCTCCACATTGTGAGATGCTGAGCACCAGGCAGGGTGTTTATTGAAGGCTACATGCCTCTGAAAGCCTTTCTCTTAACCATCTCAAGTGCTTCTGGAGGGATAGACCTTACACCTTGTTTTGTCTGCAGGCAGTGAAATGGGGATGATTAGGATCACTTCAAATTATGTCTGATGGAGAAATGGAATCTGAATGATTTTTAAATCTCATATTTTTTTTTCTACATCTTCCCATACCTCCATCTGGCCTGCCCCTCAGGGTGAGACTTAGAGAAGTTTCTCCCCAGATTTGTTACAGGGAAGCGGAATTATCTATTGGGAAAACATTTATGCATTAGAGAAAGGGAGAACTACTTCTCCCGTTTGTACATTGATGTTTTTTCATCAAGCAAATAAATCAGACCTGAAGTGTGAGGCTACCTCAGTACCACTGCCTCAGCCATCTCTCCAAGTGCAATGCTGTTGGGATAACAGCCAGAGGTCCCTCTTTCTCATGACCCATCACTTCAGGAGAAGGATTACTCCCTGTGACACAGCTGGGTTTTCCTTTGTGCTCTGACCCTACTGTAGACAACAACGGATTTATCATTGATCTTGAAGGATTCAAGCTTCCAGCCCTTTTATTTCCAGCTACACTAGGTTTTGGCTGGGCTGTTCTTAACAGACCTTAGATTTAAAGGAACTTAACATCAGCCACCAGCTGCTGTCATCTCACCTTAAGAAACTCAGATCTTGTTACTGAGCCCATCAGGAAAGAGGGAAAAAGCAGATGCAGGATGCTGTCATCCAGCCAAAGCAGTAACCAACCCAAATTTTCTGTGGCCACCTGGAGCGATTCAGGTGGGGCAACCATCAGGACCAGCATCTTCTGAGGATGCTGTGCTGAGATGCAGCACGTTGTGTGACGTGGAGACTTGCACCTTTCAGGAGCTGCTGCTGCTACTTGGTGTGGCCATCTGAGAGAGTGTTAGCTGCTGGGGAATCACAGCAGCAACACTCAGGTGCTTTTATACAAATTTCTGAACCTGCAGGGCAGGAACACTAGGGGCCATGAGGGACGCTAAGAGGGTCTCATCTCTCTTTAATATGTGCTTTGTTGCAGCCCCTTCTACACTGCTGCACCTGTTCTGTATGCAGCCTGTATGCACTCTCAGGTCTGGCGCAGGTTTGGGTTTGCTTCACAACCTCCTGAACCTCCTTTCCCTGACTGGGCAGCCCAGCAACATTAATACACTGTGGTGCAGAAATGGGGTGACATGAGAGCAGTTTGGCCCATGCTGTAGAATGTCAGCAACCCCCACACCACCCTGCCTGGGAGCAAGCTCCACGCACAAGCACCAGCACCGCATGTTTGTCCCCATCTTGCTGGGCAGCTCCATGTACCCCGCTGGAGGCACTTCCCCAAGCATCACCCAGGCACATTCCCCACATGATACGGAGAGTATAGAGAGAAATTCTGGGAGAGGAATTGTGGCAGTTACCATGACTTTCTAGGGACTTACGCATCTACTCCAAAATATTTTCTTTCCGGGAATCCCGACCAGATTCCCACTCTGTGCTGGTGCGGCCTCACCTTGAGCACTGGGGGCAGGCTGGGTGCCACAATGTGGGAAGGACATAAAGCTGTTAGAGAGCATCCAAAGGAGGGCAACATGGATAGGGAAAGGTCTGAGGACAAGGGGTGTGGGGTCCCTGAGGCCCCTTGGTGTGTCGGGCCCGGAGCAGAGGAGCTGAGGGGAGGCCTCATGGCGGCCCACAGCCCCCTGCCAGGGCAGCGCAGGGGCAGGCGCTGAGCTCTGCTCCCTGGGGACAGCGACAGGGCCCGAGGGCACGGCACGGAGCTGCCTCGGGGGAGGGCCGGGGGCTGTCGGGGAAAGGCTCTGCCCCGGGGGGCGGTGGGCACGGCACAGGCTCCCCAGGGCGGGGGGCACGGCCCCGAGCTGCCGGAGCTCAGGGGGCGTTTGGGCCCCGCTCCCAGGGACAGGGCTGGGGTCTGGGTGCTGCTGGGCGGGGACCGGGGCTGGACCTGGTGACCCCTATGGGTCCCTTCCAGCTCGCGACATTCTGTTGTTCCATGATTATTATTTTTATTGACCCAACAACCCTACAACTCACCATCATTTTCCGGGACCACAATGCTGGAAGCACCTGAGCGGGGCCATTGTCCTGCGCACTCTAGCAGGCAGCAAGCACCTTCCTGCCTCACCGCCTCCATGTTGGGATTTTGTTTTCACAACTGCCTTCCTGAGTGCATTACCCACATTAAGAGACTTCCCCCAAACCGCACACGTCGCGGCGCCCGGCCCTGCGTCACAGCGCGCTCTGAGACAGAGCAGGAGCGAGTGGGAAGCCATCCATATGCTCCCGCAGGCTGTGCTCCAAGCATTAATGTTATCAAATTACAGCTAACAGGAGCAGATTAATGCATAGCGTGCCCTGGGCCGCTGGAGGAATTACCGGGCGGATCGATGTGGCGTGGAGCGCACGGCTGCTGGCGGCACTGGCTCCTGCAAACGCAGAAGGAAAGCGTGGGCACGGCTATGGGATCCACTGGTGTCACCTGGAGGTGCAACACGAGAACAGTGAACATGGCGTAGGGGTCTGTTGGGCATGGAGTGCGGGGCCATCCCCCTTAAACGAGTGAAATACGCTTTAAAATGTATTTGCTGTCCCAGTCGTGTCTTTTAGTAAGGTTTAGCATAACAATTGCCAAGCGATTCACAGGCTGGAAAAGTGAAACACAGCAAAATGGAGAGGATCAGCTCAGGTCACCCCCCAAGACGCAGACAGGGAACCCCGTCTCAGGGCTTAAAGATAATGCCCGTGGCTCACCAGGCTTTTTGTGCACCAGGGCATAACATGCAATTGTTCAAATGTAATGAGAAGACGCAGGCTTCGCTTGCAGGGAGCATTTGTCAGGCTTAAGGGCATTGCTCAAGGGGAGTGTTGACAACAAAAATAAGATTATTCAGCATTTCTGTGGCGTTTTACATTTTCAAGATGCCTTTGGAGCTAACTAGACTTTAAGCATGAGCTAATCTCTTTTTACAGCTCCTCTGCAGCCGTTAGATGGGATTAGGACTCAAATTGGGTGGATATTGAAAAAAAAAAAAAAAAACAACCAAAAGAGAATCAATTAAAAATATTCAAGTGCTTTTAATGAATTTTAAAAGGCCCATAGCATGGTCCATGTGTTTCCTACTTGCTGCTATGGACAACTATAAGAACCCACACTCTTCACATGGGGCTTGTAAGAATATCTCAGGCAACACTAAGTCAGTGCAAGTTAAAACCAGTCCAAATGGGTGCAAAAATGCAAAAAGTTCGGAAACCAAACTAAAATACTCAGGGCCTGCATCTAATCTGTGCAGCATGTTGTCCCCATGGGTGATGGGACCTCTCTATGATGAAGCGCTGGCTGTGATCACTTCTGCAGCCTGGTGCTGAGTCCCAGAAGGAAAATACTCCAGCATCCTAGTGAGGATTGATAGTGCTTGTGGCTAAGTCTCTGAAAACTTGGTTCGTCACCTGCAAAATCTGAGTGGAAGCACTTCCATAGCACATTGGGATGCTGCAAAATGCTCTGATTCAGTAGTAAGGGTTATATACAGACCCCAGCTAATGAATGAGGAAGTTGTCACCACCTTGGTTGAAGGCTGTTTTTTCTGTCCTTACTGTTTTGCCTAAACAGCATTAGGGATCAGCAGCACCCACAGGCAATCCCGCAGGGGATGGCTGCAGGGTAATCACCCTGCAGGGCAGATTTCCCATGAAATGTGATCTGTTCATGGGAATTGCCCAACTTCAGCATCTCCCTGGGCCACATGCCAGCCCAGATGCTCCCCAAGCACCCCCAACAGCAGCTTTGGGAAGCCACTGTTTCTTTCGATGACTAATGGGTCAAGGAACCTCGCTTTTGGGTTCAGTGTTCTCAAAACAAAAGCAGTCAAAGGCTGTTAGTAACTTCCCAAAGCCATCGCACATCTCTGAGTTGCCACACATCTGACCACAGAAAGGCTTTAAAAGGCAGGGTCCAGGAGCACCAAGGGTGAAGCAACCCTCCCGGCGGGACATGGGATGTTGGTGGTGGTGCTGAGAGCTGACTCAGGACGTCTGGATACAGAGTCCAGTCCCCTGACTGCAGTCTTCTCCTTCCCCCCATCTGCAGTGACCTGTACCCCAACAAAGACCACTCCACGGCCCCATGTGGTCCCCCTGGAGATGGGTGGAGGGGAGCACAGAGCGCGTATTCAATAATTCCCATCCAGAACATTGCCAAGAGGAAATGCACTTCCCGTAAAGTAGACACTGTTACTGACTTGTTTGCTGGAATTGCTTGAGTGGTAATTATGCTCCCTTAATATTGACGTATTTAAATACTTTCCAAGCATAATGATCGTCCTTCCCCGCTCCCCCCTTTTCCAAATTTCTGTGGCGAGCTTTCACTATGAACAACAGATTGTTTGAAGGGGTGTGACTTGCCCATGTCTTGTTTATGGCTCGACACGTCCAGATGTTTTGCTCTTGTGCATGGTGCATTCAGATGTGCTGGCTGCTCCAGGATGAGCTGCCCTGTAAAGGTGCTACAGGCATCCATCAGGCAGAAAATAAATATACATGTAACTCCATTGCGCTGTTTGATGCAGGAGGCTGCTGGTCACAACCCCCAGCTCACACTGGGATCCTGACGGGATGGCGTCAGCATCAGTCCCAAAACATTTGTCTTTCATTCATTCTTTGTCAGAAGTCCTAAGACACTCTGTCCTGAGCGCAGTGGCCAAAAAGGCTTTTCTCTTCTTACGTTGCTTCATGCGCAGGCCGTGCTCATGAATGCTGCACAAGGAGGATTGTTTTCCCCAGAAAAAAAATGCCATGCTGAACACATGGTAGAAATCTGGGTTGTTTTGCGCAGTGCACAGTGTATGTGGGCTTACACTCCTCCCAGTACTGCACAGCTTCTGGGGGGACTGATGTTTGCAAACATCCCCTGCAGCCCTCCTCATGGGGGAAGACGGAGACCAGCATCCTGCAGAGGATCTCCTCTTCTGCAGCTGTGCATCCACCAGTGCTGCCCTTGGTCTTAGGCCACATTGCACTGAAGCCAAGCATAATGTTGGCCAATTTTCTATGTGCCTTTAGGGCTAAAAGAGAGAAGAGCTTCCTACTCCTGTTCAACGAAAGCCAAGACAAGAACAACTCTTGCACAGGAGACACAAAGCACCATGGCAAATCTGGGCTATGAGCAATTTCCCTGGGATTTTTCAGCAAAGAAACAAAGAATCACAGCATGGTTGGGTTGGAAGGGAACTTAAAGTCCCCCCCAGCCTCAACCCCTGCGGGGGCTGGCTGCCACCCCCCAGATCAGGCTGCCCAGGGCCCACTCAGCCTGGCCCTGAGCACCCCCAGGGATGGGGCACCCACAGCTGCTCTGGGCAGCCTGGGCCAGGGCCTCACCTCCCTTTGGGTAAAGAATTTCCTCCTCACAGCTGACCTAGATCTCCCCTCCTTTAGTTTAAAAGCATTCCCCCTTGTCCTGTCACTGTCAGACCGTGTAAAAGTTGGTAAAAAGGATGGAGAAGACTTCTGTTTCTCCCAGGGCTCTGGTTGGGTTGCAGTCACATGCACAAAAGGTTGTGTGTGTGCATCCCGCCTTGCATCCAAGGGATGAGAAAGCAAAGGGAAAACCAGCAAAGTGCCATGGCTGCAGCAGAGCTTGGGAGATGCGATGGAAGGAGAGGGAGTGGGAAGGCACCCAGGGTGCCAGGAGCGGTTTGAGGCAGGCTGGGGCTTGGGATCACGGCTGCAGCAGCCTATTTGGTCCCGTGATGTCCAGGGAAACAGGACTTTACGAACTTTCCTGACTACCAGATGGGACTGCATCAACGGAATATCTGGCTGTCAGCATCACTGTATCTTCCCAGCAAAAAAAGTCTTGGCAAGACCTTGAGCGGGCCTGCTGTCTCAGGCCAGAGGCCAACAACAGGTTTGGTACAAGTTTCTTCACCTTCCCACTTGTCATCATCCCCCACACTCACCCCCACCAACCTGCAGTCCTAAAGGTTCCCACTGAGGCGGGAGGATGCTAAGAAGTGAAGAAACTCTTAAAACTTGCAAGGGCAGAGCTGCAAAGGCATCAAGGAAGGGCCTAACACCTCCCCTTCTAGCCCAGGACTAACCCCACTCCATGTACCCTTGTAATGGAAGTCCATGGTGACAAATCCTCTGCTGGGCCTTTTAAATCAAGATGATGCACTGGGAAACCTCGGGTCCTTATGGAGGGACACGGGGTACTCCCTGGGAATAAGGCACAGGACTGCCTGACCACCTGCCCCAACTTCATGTGACCCCAAACCAAACCAAAAGCCGTGGGTTTTGCCCTCAGAGATGGTTGTCCAACTGAAATAATTTCTCTGAAATCCTGCAGCATCAGTGCAAGCTGTTTGCTCTCCACTGACTACAGAGTAGCCCATGACCATGGGATCAGACATAGGATTTCAGGTCCAGGTTGGAAGGAGCTTTGGGCCCCAGTGGCTGGGGACGAGATGTGCTGCCAGCCCTGGAGCACGAGGAGCCGGCAAGGAGGGGATTTCTTCCACGGTCTTAATTTCAGGGGGAGCAGAGGGTTATACAACAGCGAGGCAGATGGAAATTCACAACAGTGAGCTTGGCAGCTGCACAAACACAACTAATCTGCCCTTGTTTAATGCTCGTAGTCACAACATAAACATACGTGCTGCACAAGGTAATAGATGATGAGATAAATCCATCACCAGCAGCCTCGTTACACGGGGCGCGATGCCGTGCTGCCCACGGTTCCCGCTCCTGGCACCCTCCTGGGCCCTCCCAAAGCCATGTGCCGCGGCCAGCTCTGCTGTGACAGCCAAACCCAGCCCCTTCCTGACCCTGGTGTCACCAGATGTCCTGCCCCAAACCTGCCCAAGCTGCTTGTGATAGTCTGTGCTCTGCCGTCACCTCTTTATGGGTAAAGACCCTGTAAGAAAGGGTCACCCAACTCAGCCCAGCCCAGCCCAGCCCAGCCCAGCCCAGCCCAGTCCAGCCCAACCCAACCCAACCCAACCCAACCCAACCCAACCNGTGCCTGGGCTGCTCCTTCCTCCTTCCCAGGGGGGCACTGGCCGGAGCCGAGCCTCCTCCCAGCTCAGCCCGAGGGCAGAAGCGGGGCAGGCTGAGGACATCGCCCAACCCAACCCAACCCAACCCAACCCAGCCAGTGGCATGCCCTGCAACAGAGAGGGTGGTACCACAAAACAGAGGCGTTGCACAGGTAAGAATAGAATAATAAATAATAACGGCATAGCATTTTGAGACACATTTGTATGTGCATACCACATCCACACATATATGTACAAATGAATTTACATCCCATCTATAAACCTACATTCAACCTGCCTCTCTAGACTCAGTCACTTCCAGATCAATGTATTTTCTCACTGATTATACGCTGCTTGGGTCAGAACCACAGTTCTCCCCCCCCCCCTACTAAGTGGACTTTCTTTTGGCTGCACAGAGCTGGTGACAGCAAGGGGTGAAGCATTTCATGAAAATGGCTGTTTCGTGCCTGAAGAGTGAAGAAGTACCGTCTCCATCTCCCTTCAATCCTTCAGTCACAGCTGTGATTGCTTGGATATAGCTCAGGTCTCCCAAGCTTCTGGCTTCAGCCAGTGGGTGAATCCAGTATCGAGGGGTTCAGTTGCATGTCCTTGCATTCATTAGAAGCTTCTAGCAACTGTAAAAATCACTGGGCATGAGTCTGGGGCTGGTGCAGTTCAGGCTGTGATGTCTATACCTATTTTTTCTGGCATGTATATTTTTTGTGATATACAATGTGGCCTTGAAAACATTTGATCTTTTCAAAATAAAGAGTATCCAGAGTATTTTCTGTGGTCACCTAGTCTCTGCTGAAGGGCTTCCCAGGTGGCTGAAAAATCTCTGTACTCAGGAGTACTGGAGAAGACGACACCTGTTAATCCCATGTTCACTTTTTCAGGGTCCCCGTCTTGCCATCAAACCGTCCATCCCACAAGCTTTCTCCCAGCAAGAGCTGCTGCTTTCCCAGCCCAAATGTGATCTGTCAAGATGGGGAAGAAGCAAAACGAGGAGATAAAGGCAAACTGAAGTTTATGCCTACCGTTTAGGTCAAAAATGATAGGTTATGTACTTTGTGGGCTAAAAGCTTGAGCTTTCAATGGGCAGTTGGTGCCTGCAAGATTTGATTTAGGAGAAATAAAAGAATTTTAATTTTCACTTCATATTTCAGCTGGGAGAAACTTCCAAGTTCACAGATGCCAAAGTTGATCTTTGTTTGAGAGGGAGGTTGGGATTTTCTTGTGGAGGCATCACAAGGAGCTTTGTTTCCAGGCAAAAATGGCTCTACTGATGCGTACAAGACACATAGCATTAAGCGGAATATTTAATCTGAAGCTCACCCAAGTAAATACACTGGATCCTTAATGCCCTGTATCAATGAATGAAGGTGGTTTTCCACACCCAGATCCCATCCAGGTCGGTCCTCAAGCACATGGCTTGGAGGATGCTCTGAATTTCTCCATCCAGATCTGTCCCTGGATGGTTTATCCCATTCATCTCTGTCTGACCCAGTTCCCCATTACAGACAGCTCCACAGGGCTGGGGCTGGGCTCCCCAGGTCCCCCCACAAGCCCAGGATGGGGCAGGACCCATGGTCCCCCCCATCACACTGGGACGTAGGAGCTGTGCCAGGGGCCCTGCCAGCAGCTCCAGGAACCAAAATAGCAGCAGCAGGGCGAGGGCAGCTGTTTTGAGTTTAAATCGCTGGGTTTTAATAAGCTGTTTTGCTCTTTGAAAAGCATTTGCTTCGGCATGCACGTCATTTTGTAAATAGGAGGAGGGGCTGGGATGGAGGCAGCAAGGCCGGAGGCAGCAAGAACATCGCCAGCCCTGAGCTGCCCTCTGCATCCTCCAGGACCTCCAATTTTTTCCCAGTGCCATTGGATTTACTGTCTGCAGCAGCACAAAGTGACTATAAGGAAGACCGAAGCCTGCCGTTTAGTTTGCCAAGACAGCTGGCAAAAACTTTACATACAGCTGAACGTTTCATCACGTCTGCCAAGACATATTCATTTTGGATTAATTTTAAGACAGTTTTTAAAGCGATGATGAAGGATTACGCCGGGCGCTTCAGCAGCATTAAAAAATCCTTTTAAAAATCTCTCATTCAAATTGCCCCAGTTTGGCAGCTCAGTGGTGCATTTGATTTGTGATTTGGAGGGATTCACTGATAGTGACATTTTCATTTATCTGAGTACATGTTAAGTGTTGGCACAACCCGTGGGTGGTAGCAGCGCCTTCCATATTAAACATGGCTACTTGGAGCAATTCGTTTGCAAGGAGGGAGTACAGACCTACCATACGAAAAGCATCCATCCAGCAATAACACAGCATCTATGATTAAATGCTTACAAGCTCCTCCTGCTGTAATCCCAGCTGGAGCCTTGCAGTTCAGCACAACTGCTCCCATAGAGCAAAGCACTCACAAAACTGTTACTCCAGTGAGGTCACAGCCATGCGGAGCGCAGCAAAGGGACGCCAAAATCTGCAGTGATATGCTGCAGGGAGGGAGCCCATATGCCTCTGACATCTCAACTCATGCAGTCATGCAGCCACATCCACGACTCCCTCAAGTCCCTCTGGCTTACCGTCAGCACTGCACATCTCACAGCACCTGCTCTGCTCCTACCAAAACAACAGGAAGGTTCCACAGTCAACCAAATTTGTGAGCGTTGCCCTTCTGTCTTCAAACTATCTTTATTTTCCAAAACCATAACTGTTTTTGGCCCGTTGAATGACCCTGGTGACAGGTGCTGAAGCCTCACGCACAAGGGGGACAGCCCTAGGGCACTCTGGCAGCACCCTGGCAACGTCCCAGCAGTGTGGGAACATCCAGCCAGCAGGATCCTGTCCTAAAAGGGAAAAAGTATGAACTCCCTACCTTTGTGATCCTGCATCCCATTCACATCCGCATGCAGAGCACTGATGACAGTGCAAAGAAACATGAATGGGTAATCCTTAGAGTTAGAAGCCAGCCTTATAGCCAAGCCCCAGATAATTGCCAGCCCAGAATAACCCAGCCAACCAACCCTGCAGAATCTGGGACATGCTTTCCTGCAGAATTTAGCCTCAAGGGATGTTGGTGCTCTGCTGAGAGCTCACAGCCACCATGGATTCTGCTAGAAGACAGCTGACATCTAACTGCTAGAAGAGTTAAAAATGATTGTGTCTGTGTCATGCTGCTAAAGACAATCTTATGGACCACCTGCCCGGCAGTTAGAGGGAAGAGAGCCCTCCTTCTGGGGGTGTGCATACCCGTTTGATAGAGAAATTCACACAAAGTTACTTGGAGAAACCTTAAAGCTAACAACCCTGATGTAACTTCCAGTAAAGGCGAAAGAAAACTTTAGTAGAGTCTATTATAGTAATCAGCGTTCCAAAGAACAAACCATCATCAGCAAACCAAGCACAAATGCAGCTGGAACCCTGATTTCTACAGCATGATGGGCACCAGTGATTCAAATGTTGAAAACTAGCCAGACAAGATGGCCAAAGCCTTGCTAATGGCTAAGGATGGAAAGAATTTACAGTGGTCAGGCAGTTGTAGATGTGCAGTCATACAGGAAACCCCTGGTCTTCATGCGCAGAAGCCAAGTTTTTCACAGCCTGAGCCCAACAGATCAGGGGAGAGCGTGGGATTCGCCAACTACAGGATGGCACTGGACATACAGATGGCTGAATTTTCATGTAACAAATGCAACACAGTAAAACCCAGCCACTCAGCAGGAGGAGGAAAGGCTTTTGAGTTTCCAAAGAAGTGAAGGGGAACGTTTGCTCCCTCCTCTGTTTAACCAGTGGATCAACAAACTGAAAACGGTTTGCTTCTTTCCTATAGTTTGCCTCATACTCCTCAGTTTTAGGCCAGTGGGATATTATCCTTTCTTGCCACCAAATCTGGAAGATTTCTGGGCTGCTTTTGCCAAAGACGATGACGCCTGATGCATTTGTGGGGCAGCAAGGAAAACGAGTTGTGGCTTGCAAGGGGTGGAAGGGATGGTGCTGAGTGGGACAGCGCAGACCTCCCTTCTCCAATAGCGGGATTTAGCATGATGCCGCAGCACGATGCATCCTTATGCATCCTTCCTTTCACCAAGCACGGATTTCAACAGTCATACACCTAACGCAATGAATGCAGCAATGTGCACACCACTGAGCGTGCTACGAGCCTCACAGGTGCTGGGTTTGAGGAGCACACTGAGGCTGGCTGGCCAAACATCACCACGCGGCAGCAATTAGGTAAAACAAACACAACTGGAGTCTGCCTTTACTGTTTTAATTTTTTATTATTATTATTATGCATAATAAATCTTTCACACAAAGTAATGAAAAGGATCCCTAAGGTGATACTTTACAGATCTGAAGGAAAACAGAGTATTTGTGAGCACATCAGATTGCAGACTTCAGGACACTGCCAGACCCATATAACGCTAAACTCTTGGAAGAGTCATCAGGCTAGCATGGATTTCAGCATAAATCTTGGTCTGGCTCTGCTGCTGCGACTTGGATCATAGCTCCAGCTGTTCCAAACCAGCTGGGCCCTGGGAGCACTGCATATTCATTAATCACACCAGGAAATTACACGATCGGAACAAACCTGCTCCTTCTGCACTTCAGCTCAGTGTCATCAGAAAAAGAGGGCAGCAAGAAATAATTGACTGTGTGACTCCCACATTGATTCAGCAGCTGGTTTGACCTTTTCTAGCAGATTGCTGCTTTATGTACCCTTTTCTTTATAAAAAGCCCTTTCAAAGAAAATCAGGTTCTCGGCAGCTTGACACCGGCTGACATGCATCTGCTCGCTCTCAGCCCTCTTTCATGAAGCTCCACTCCTGCTAGAGGTGGAGGGAGGTTGCCTTGGGACAGGCTCAAGGTGGATGAAAACTACACCCATCGCTTCAGAATCCACAGTTTATAAGTGCACCTTCAGACAGCTCTTTCCAAAGGCTGCACAGCTCTGCTGGCTCACAAATACTCTTAGTCTTAATAAAACCACAACATTACAAATCACTACAATAACCAAGAAAAGTCAATCCCCTTTGATATTTGCTCAAAGATAAAAATAAAAATCCAAAACATAGTAGAAACATGTGCAGCTCAGTCATGGTTCACTCACTTCCCCCATTTCCAGAAGAAAAAAATTGCATCTCCAGTTCTACCATTGCTTCATCTCAAAAGCTCCTGCCATTCTGAACTCCCAAATGCTCCTGTGATGTATATGTCTCTCTGTAGTTATATTTAAATAAATATGGAAAGCTTTTTCATTTTCTTTTTAAGCCAGCACTTCCATGGACTTCCAACTCTAAATTAACAGATAAAAGTACAATTCTAGCAAATCCTTCAGAAGAACAAAACAAAACAAGAAAGTGCAACGAATTTTATTTAGAGCCACTCAAAGGACTGCCTGAAAGTAAATGCATCCACTTCTACAGGTCAGTAACGAGAACATGCTGGAGCAGGCAGTGAATATAGGGGTGGCCACGTATGTTTAGGTACTAACTCCTTGATACCTCTTTTGGCATGCGATGCACTGGTGGTGCCAGTCCTCCACATGGCAGCATGTGGGACCAGGAGAGTGTCTGCATGCATGTGCAGTGAGCACTGTCAGGAACCTGCCCAGGGAAGAAAGGATCCTCATTCTGAAAAAAATGAGATGCTCCTTCGAGATCAGGTCAACCCATTTCTTTTGTTCTTCCAACTGCAGAGACAGGTATATCAGGAAAGGACACTTTAAAACCAAAAAGAAGCATCCTACACTCAGATCAATTTACACTTCTGCCATAAAGCCTTTAACAGCAAACAGGATTTTCAACGCAGAACTCTGCTAAGGATCCCCATGATGCACTGCCACCATTATACATTTTTACAGGACAGCACTCTATTTTACAATCTTATAACTATTTTCTTTGGAGACTTTTTTTTCACACGTTCAATTTCCAGGAACAACTTTTGCACAGAAGCACAGCAAAACAAGCCTGTAAGGGACTTTACTCTGAAAGCTGGTGTTTCTAGCTCTCTATTTGCCAGTCAAAGAAAAAAAGACTTGCTACTGAAAAACCTCCCACAAACACTTTGACATCTAAATCAAGTGTTTTGAATCTGCCTGGGAGCTAATTTGATTAATGCGCTGGTTGGATGACAGTACAGACACCAGCTGAAAGACTGCAGCCTTGCCAGTGCCACCGAAACAAAGGGCTGTGAGTGAAAGCTTGGCATTAGGGAACGAGCAACCCACGGCAGAATCCAACAGACCACAGAAAGCTTGACCCAGAGAAGCTGCCCTGCTTTACAGAAATTAAAATACAAACACTGCTTCCAAATCAAAGTTCACAGTCTCTTTCCTCATTTACCCAGTTAAAAGAACAATCAGTTGCGTGGTTGGTAGTAACTTCGTATCCCCATGTGTAAGGCCTCATTTCATCAAACAAGCTCCGGGTTACAGGACTATAAATACAAGGTTGCATACAAGCCACCAGCTCCTGACACCGCAGCGCCAGTGCGTCTGTGGCAATCTGAAACATGGACGTTGGACTGTACAGGGGCGGCCAGCTTCGCGCTCTGTAAGCTTTGGGGTTGGAGGGTGTGCGCAGGGGGGGTCACGTATTCACACGCGGTGCAGGTTCGTTTTCGGAAAGTCGAGCTGGCTCTGCTGGGGCACCTCCTTCAGCCAGAGTCCATGGTGAAGAGCTGGATGTCGTGCGGGTTCCAGTACAGGGCCACGGCCGAGTTGTAAACCAAGGACCAGACGTAGGGAATGAAGAACTCCTCGGGCTGCTCCTCCTCCACGTACTTAAACTTCAGCTCAGGGAACTTCTGCAAGGAGAAAGGAAAGTCTGTTTGCAAACATGCAGCCCACACACACACAGACGAAAGAGGGCTGGAAAGAGACGAAAGAGAAAAAGAATGGAAGGAACTGAACCATTAGATCCAGAGGAAAATATTTACCACGAGGCATAAAGAGATCGTTTGTAATTCCTCTTTGAACTGCATGCTACACTGGCATCTTGCACACAGCCCTTCTTCTGCTGGTGGCACTCAGTTTGCCTGTTAACAAAGGCTTTAGGGAACACAAAGGTCCTAAAGAAAACTGTCGTTTAACACCCAACTGTCAATCCCTCTTGCTCGCACACGCAGAGACCTGCTTAGTTCAGTACTCCCTGAAAAGCACTTGGCTGCTCGCTGTAATCTGCTCCTTAGCAGGAGAATCGTTTGGAAGCACCCCACGAATAAATCCAGGTGGTGATGTGCTGTGAGGAACAGAGTTAGGGCACACTGACGTTTTGCCTCTCGTTCTCAAGACTTTCTGTACGTACAGGTTTGAGGACAGAAACACTTCCCCCTCAGGGAAGAGCGGTCAGGATCCATGGGTTCTGGCATCCTGGGTGTCCTTGCAGGTACAAATCCTTGCAAAATCCTGCAAGCTCCTCAGCTGCAAGGTACTACACATCTCCTCCAGTTCAGCCCTCAGGCTGTAACCATACTACCTCTGCACACAGCTTACTGTCCATCCACACGGGTACCTCCCCCTCTAGACAACACAAGCTACACAATATCCTTGCCACAAAAGCTTTAAGCAAAGGACTTCCAGAATTGGCACACATCAGGTGTGACAGTCCTGTTTATCCCAACCGGAGAGCGATGCTGCATCCTCAGCTTTCCCTTCTTCTCTCATTTCTTCCCTCCCAAAGGCATACTGCACAGAGGTGGTTCAGTGCAAAGCCACCATGCTCACTCTGGGTACGTGTGTTTTGGGGGAGATCTGAGCCCGTTTTTGTGTGCGCTACTCAATCATTTTCTCTACTTCCAAACACTGCCTGTGTCAAGAGCTTGGCAGAGCCTCAGATAAAAGCTGCAGTGCAATGCTCACTGGGGTAAGATAAAACACGACCCATTTTATTATTTAATAGGTTGTGGCTGAGACTAAGAATAAACCCTATGGCGTGACATGATCAGAACAAGCACAGCAATGGCTAAGAAGCTTTTTTGCCCATGCATAACGAAGGACTGCCCCACCGTCCTTCTCAAGCAGCTTGTGCACTGTTCCATTTTGCTCTTCTGGCTGGAATGGCTCCTTTGAAGGCGCACTTCTTGGCCACTTGGCTTTCAGGCTTATTTATCTAACTTATACACACCTTGAGAGTCTCAAAACATGGAAGCTATCCCACTCCTTGTGTTGCTGCTGTTATTAGAGCAAATACCAAGCACAGAATTACTCCAAAGCTGCCACCTGCATTATGCTTTATGGGGAAGACCTCTCCATGAGTAGCTTTTTCATAGGATCATAGAGTATCCCGAGACAGAAGGGACCGACAAGGATTATCGAGTCCAACTCCTGGCTCCACTCAGGCACAGGCTTGGGTGACAACGTGCCACCTATTGCACTGATGAGGACATCAAGGTGACATCAGTGTCACCTTGTAGTGTGCTGCATGCCAACGGCAGCCTGGGACAGCCTGGTTTTGGACACTGGTGTGGCTGTCACTGCGCTCGAGGCCTTCAGAACACGGCTGGAGCTCATCCCTGCAACAAGCACTGAGGGAGGAAGAGCTCTGTTTCCAGCACTATTGTGGCTGTTCAGCGAAACGGGAACAAGGCTGTTAGGACACTTCTGCACCTAACTGCTGTTGAGTTCAAAGCCCAGAGCCCCATGGGTACATCAGCAAGTTTCCTTTCCTGCATCAGACAAAGTCTGTGGCAGAGAAGCTCTCCCATAGCCCCTCTGTGCCCCTGGACCATTTTCTACAACCTTTCTCCCCAGGCTAGCTTTGACCAATGCTCCAACCTCCCACACTGTTCCCCCACTTCCAGGTGTTCCTCCACCCACAGTCACCCCCAGCTCTCAATTTCCTGTCTTTTACTCTACTCCTCTCCCCAGCCCCATTCCTGTATCTTCATGGCCTCTCTTTAGCAAATTCTTCTGTTTTGCACATACCAACATTTTATTTTTTTTCCTCATCTGCCTGGTGAGATCCATCCTCCTTTCCATCAACATCCCGCGTCCCACCCTTTCTAAGCTCCCAATCCTTACGCCCACCTTCCCCTCCCACCATTCCATCCCCTCCTCCTAGGAGGCCGTGATTCCTTTGGCAGGTTAAGCCTCACTCCAACCAAACCCTCATGCAGACTTTCTTTTTTTTTAAACTGTCATTCTACTCTGCTTACCCTCAGTGTAATCTTCCCCACTTCCCTCCTAAATGCTTCCTGACTTGTGGTCAGTGCAGACAGGAACATGTTCAGTTCAGCGTTGCATCAGCAGAATGCATGGTTAAACCTCATGATTAAACCACCGTAACATTTCCTAGCAGAGAAAAGCCCTTACGCAGCTGTCACTCTTCACCCCAAAGGTGGCTGCACGTCAGTACCGCAGCATGTAGCAGTCCTTCTGGCAGGGAAGGGGAAAAAGGTGATTAAAGATGGTAATATGACTTGAATTAAACAAAACTTTTTTTTTCACCTTCAGGGCCACAGATTATAGCCACTGTTTCTGCAGATATTCAGGACACCAGTCTGGGACCATTCTGGACTCTTACAGAGCTTAATAAATGTATTTGGCTTTAAAACACAAAGTTAAATTGCTATATTAAACATTCCAGCAGCTGCATTTGAGATGCACAGCTCCTGCTACACCAAGGGCTCCCTGCTGGAAGGATAGCACAGAGCAAACCAGACAGCATTCACATTTTCAAGCAAGAACAGTCATCCATTGATTTTATTATTAAGTCTTTCTTCAGACTGATCAATGTTGCCATCTACTGTGATCGTACCACAGCAATTTAATAATCAATTTTAGATTAAAGACTGTAGCTCACTGCAGTCAGCCTGGACTCTCTCACACTCACCATATGTCTTGAACAGTTTCATCCAGGGAACGTAGACAAGGATAAATGAGACCGTTAAGGAGAGAGACAATATTTTCTGCCAGTGACTATATACACTGCCCTTACATACACACAACTCCAAATACATCTGTGTAAAAAGATGACAAGTAATGTCAGAAATGATCAGCTTTTTGATAGGTCACCTGAACAGTGGACCCAGGGTAGTTCAATGCATTGTGAACAAGAGCTGGAGAATTTTACTTCCAGGCAGGAAATTCAAAATCCGCTTCTTTAGATGACTGCAGTGATCGCTGGCTGCATGGTGGCCATGTTTTCACATTCATTAAGAATGAAAAATCCTAGAGGTCCAGCATGGAGTGAACTTCTGCCCCAGCATCTGCCATGCAACATTTACCTGTTTGGCAGTCATTCACTTCTTTAAGATTAAAAACACATAGGTTTAAAATGCCTTTTCACTTAGAACTACTATGGTGTTCACTGACAACAAAATTTGTTAATGTTCAGCATCACATTTAAGTCACCTCAAAATGCTTCTGGTGTAGCAGACTGATCTTAGGACAACTTATAACAGGAAGGACTAAACACCATGTAAGAAGTCTGACCAACACCACAAAGCTTTAGGATTTTTCACAGTTCAAGGAATGCTTAAACACAGCTCTGTGCCATTTCTCTCCTGTATGCACTGCTTCCAAGTGAGCGAGCCCTCGCCATGTGCTGCAGACATACAGGAGATGACACCAAATGAATGTTTTAGGAGAGCTGTGAGACAACAAGGAGGCTTGGAGCACTCCTGGAAACACTGGTGAGGTTTTTACTGCTGAGTATCACTACTAACAGAACTCCCAAAGCGGCAAGTTAAAGCTGCAATGTAGAAAATAGTTTTATTCTGCTTTGCTGTTATTGTGTCCAGCTTAATTCTGGCAGGGCATCTGCTCCTCACCCGGTGACACCTAAAGGAACCTGATTTGTAGCGCATTCTGACAAGGGCATGTGAAGTGGAAGTCCTAATAATAGGGGAAAAGTCTGGGCTTGTGGTAAATCACACTGCTCAGCTGAAAGACGTGCATGTTCTTTGCCACCCTTGTGCTTCGCTCTTTAAGTTTCTGAACTCACTGTACTGACACAAGTGGGTCCAGCAGAGCCACTGCCTGCATTTCTATCCAGCCATTACCAGAGGGGAGACAGCCCCAGCCAGTTTAAAACAAACCAACCTGAGACACTGCTTTAAACGTCAGAGCTGGAGGTAACACTCCGATCTGATCTGCGCCGTTTCAATACAGACAGCACTTATCAGCTCGGGTAAATCAACCCACCGCAGCACCCTATCTTGTTCTCTCCTGCCAGACAAAGCAGAAGTCAGATTTAGTGGTTGGGACAGGGTTATAAACGAGACAGACCGAGAACTTTGCAGACTGTCTGCGCTGTCAATCATATGATTCGATGAAAAACCACAGGAAGTCCGACGAACAGATGCAGAACTGAACTGCAATAGCTCCGCCACCACAGAAGTTCAACAACTTTTTTTTTTTTTTTTTTGCAGCTAACGATTAGGAAGATAGCATCACGGCCAGCCAACAGCACCTGGCACGGCTCCAGGCAGCTCAGTGGCATTGGAGCTGGAAGACTCGAGCCATACATGAGAAAAAAATCCCCTTCCCTTCACAAATTAACCACCTGAGCTGCTCGGGGCTGCAGTGTCATGTCAGGGGGTGATCTCCAGTCAGATAACATAAGCAATGGCAGATGGAGCTGCTTTCAGAGAGGGAATCTACGTCGTTGCTTGTTCAGTGATCTAGATATTTCACTGGATGAAAAGCAGAGCTAACCAAAGCAAAGGGGCACAAAAGAAAGAAATCAAAGGGCTGCATTAACATAAACCTGGAGAATCCTCTTTTCCTCAAGTGCTTGGTTAGAAACACTTGTTTACGAGTCACTGTTTTCTAAAGCATGTGAATGGTTTACGAGCAAAGTACCATCTCCACGGAACTGACATTTGAGAGTAAATTTCACATTAAATTTCAATGAATCTGAAGCCTCAAAGTCTTTCTAAAAATGGGATTTGTGTGTTTGAAAATCTTACCATGAGTCCTGTTTGGTAACCTGCAACCAAATTGCGGATCACCCTGCTTCAGCTGAATATAGCAGCACTGTCTGGGGAGCATCTGCAGGACTGGACCTTATTAACAATATACATCAACTGGCAAAAATCATAATAACAAAAAAAGGGCTGCAACTCGGCACCACGCCAGGTCTTCATTACAGGTGGCATAGCAAATATTTACCCAAGCAAGGTTTAGTTCTGCAGCCTGCCTTGCACCAACCATACCAACCGTAAGGAGACCGGGCAGAGAAGGAACATTTACATTTGTCTGCAAAATCCACATCACACCACTTGGAAATTTCGTCCCCAGAGCGTCAACCTGTGTCAGATTAACAGCCAGTGATCTGGCAAACAACCCAACAGCCATGCCTGGCCCCCTGCTCCTGGTACAGATACACACACACATACTTTTATAAGGCAGAAATAGATAAATATTTACATGTAAGTATTCAAGTGCTTTGACAATTCATGGAATAACATTTCTCAGTACTTGGTCTAAGACACTGATAGAATTAATTTTTGCTACTAATTGTTCTAGGGACACACGCTCATCTTTTTTTTTTTTTTTCCCCCCTCTGTTTTTCTTTGCATTTACACTGCTTCTCTTTGACTGAAGAAAAACAATCTACATAGCTTGGGTGAAATATCTGTGTACCTGCCCGATACCATCTTTGTGTCTGTCTCAGGCCTGAAGCACAGACAGCCCTGTAGAAGATTACAGTGGGGAGACAAAGGAAGCAAACAGGAAATCTGCTAGACTAACCAAGAGCTGCACATTTTGTTCACCAGATCTCTGTAAGGAAAAGGTGTGAATTTACAGACAGGGAGGAAAGCAACGGCTTGGACTGTATCAGGAGGTTTTGAAAAAGAAATAGAAAGCAACAACTAAAACATCGGTGTGTTACCAATCTTTTTTTCTCTCAAAGCCAAAACATAGCTACATGGCAGACACTGTGAAGAAAACCAACTCCGTCCCAGCTGAAACCAAGACAAAACTTCATAACAAAGAGAGGCTCAGAAAATCTATGCATGGGGTAAATATCTGCAGTTTAAAGAAATCTCATGAGCTGAAGCAGAAAATGACATTTTTACCAGGGAATGACACTCACTAAGCCAGATGTCCCTTACTCATCTAACGGGATACGATCTTCCCCGTGCACAATGGCAGGGAAATTTTTCTGAAGAGAGGTGATTGCTTTAGCAAGTCAGAATCATTGTTCTGTGATTTCTGTTTTCACACCACTCACAAAAAAGGTCTGTAAAACTACAGCTGCAAGAAGACAAATGCTCAGTCTGCGAGCAGCAAATTCACTCCGTCAGACGTGATCTACCAGACAGTCATGCGACCGGACAGTTCAGCAATTATCATTTTTTATGGAGGGCTGAGAAGCCAGGTCAGTTTTGGAAAAATCAACAAAACAGCTGTCCCTAGATGTTTATTGGTAAAGACATGACGATTTCAAACAGTGAAATATTTGCAGTAACCCTGCCAGGGCGCAAAGCTTTACAGAGTTCTTCTGAAAAGAGCTCTTTTTAGCTCTTTTTGCTAAAAAGAGAAGATTGCGCTTCTTTCTAGGATAGGCTGGCAAACACTGACAGCTTTAAAGTCCTCCCAGAGAGCCAGGGATACACACAGGCACACACCTTTTTCTTAGAGCTAGGAAATACTGCTAGTGAATGTCAGCATCTCCGAATCATGTCATGGAAATTATTTTTGTCTTCACAGTCTTTAATCCCTGCAAATACCAAAAGTGCTGTACAAATCTGTGTTATTATTTGACAGCCCATGGCAATGGCACCCCATGCCATCTGTGGAAGAAGGCTCAAAGCCAGAGCAGCATTCACTTAGAGGAAGAAAACATACAGATGCCTTGAATGCCATTGTAAAAGACCAGGAGGGTTTGGGAAGCATGTGCTTGCTTACAAACCCATACAGACTTCATCTGAAACAATAAAGTTTTTTGAAAACGTCTTTTGGAGGACAGAAGACAGGCATGGCATCCAAGCAAAAAAAAAAGAATAAGCTCAGAATGATGACAGGTAAAAATGTGGAACGTTTTCAAAATTGAAAAAAAAAATTTACCAAGATAAGATTTAAATACATGTAATGAAGAAAGCTCCTGGCACAACTCACAACATTTCTCGTGCCTGACCTTCCTAGAGCGTTTGTGATCCTGTTATGTACACACACTGGCGACTCAGATAAATAAGTGAAATCCTTTGTGTGCTTTTGAATTTAGGGAATTAAAATCTGAAAACCAGAATAATCCCTGGACCCATTTCTCACTTGCATCGAACGGCACTGCTGCACACTGTCCGTCTCCCTCCTGCAAGAGTGGAGATGAGCCTGTCAGCTGTGAGGGAAAACCTACATTGATATGACGTGGATATGTATGGCCTCCCACAAGAAGATCTGCAGAGGACACATATTTCATAACAGCAGACCCCATTTTTAACAGCGCTAAGGAAGAAAGATGGGAATGAGTTTAAGCTCTGGCTTCCTGCGCTTCAGCTCACAACCCGTCCTTCCCGAGAACACTGTGCAAAGCTTTACAACGGTGAGAAGCAGCACGTTTGCAGCAAATGTTTTTGTTAAAACTGTAATTCATTTAGAAATCCCTTACTGACTGCCAGCTTTATACAGGAGATTTGTACAGCTGCTAAGACAAGACAGTCCTGAGGTTGCAAGTTTAGATTTTGGACACTTCATTCTGTTACAACTCACAATTAAGACAATGGTGCTTTAGTAGATCCCTCAAAGAAGGGCTGGGATATGCAGGAACACATAGAGTCAAAACTCACAACCTTACAAAGACCCTCCTGCCCCATCCCATTCTCCTCCCAAACATTCGAGGCTGAATTTCACTTTTCCACTTTATGAATGAGACAGTTGAAAATCCACCGCCTGTCAAGCATGCTGAACATAAACTGCAAACAAAGAAATTGGCTTTGATAAACTCACTTGGGAACCTCTCATTCACTTTTGTATATTGTGTAAATCAGAAGGGAAAAAAAAACATGTCTTGAATTGAGCAAAACCTGAAGTTGTCCCAAATCTCTATGAGCGCTTCGGATCACTCTGCCGAAGACAGAAAATATTGACGGATTCACAAGCAGAAGAACCAAGACAGACTGAGATATTTGGCCCCCCAGAGAACCCTCACAGTGCCTCCACAGCCTCATCTTCGGCTGGTCAGTGGGGAAGCCCAGTGCAACAGGCTTACGTGAAACAAGGGCCTTCTGAGGCACAGGAGATGCCAAAGATCAGAAGAATTGCTGCCATACAATCTGATTATTTATCATGGAAGCATATGCTGTTTCACATTTGTGAAGAAAAAAATGTTTGGAC
The DNA here is from genome assembly GCA_013399715.1 of Alectura lathami. Classification (NCBI taxonomy): domain Eukaryota; kingdom Metazoa; phylum Chordata; class Aves; order Galliformes; family Megapodiidae; genus Alectura; species Alectura lathami. The sequence continues at coordinate 114,359 of VXAV01006606.1, forward strand.
AGTACATTTTAAGAGCAGTGTGCAACACACACGACAGCTGGCTCAGAGCCCAAGCACTGGGGGCAGGAGCCTTCCACTGAGTGCACAGCATCTACTTCTAGGGGTGAAGAAGGCAAAGGCTCATCTTGGAGATATTCTGGTTACTGTGAGAAGCCTGCTGGGTAGAGACAGCAGAGAATAACAACTCATGTATCCGGGTCACAAAGTCTCCATGAAAACTAGAGATCTATATTCCCTTGTTCAAACAATTTCTGAAGCAAATGTAATACTAGAAGAGCCAACCAACCCTCCAGTTCGGTTGTCACGTCAGAGACAACCATCTCCTAATCATATTCTGAAAAGTGAATTGCACACTTTTAGTCTAATTGGTACGACCTACTGAAGTTTTCAGGTGAGTTTTCCTTCATTGTTAAAGCTTTATAAGGGCCTATGAAGCATAGGAACAACGGGAATTTTGGAGAAAACAATCCTGCTGGACAGCGAATACGTACTCACAGGTGTAACTACACTGAAAGCCATGGCGGATCCACTGCTCACAAACCCTGGGGTCAACTACACATTTTCAATTTCTAGCAGCGACTGCTGGTGCTTAAGCCACAGCAGCTGTTTCGATTTTGATAGCAGACTAGCCTAAAATACAAGGAATGTTGTTTATTGTGGAAATGCTTTGCACTCCAGATAACATCACTGAAGACTGCTCCACCTAGGCTCACGCACAGCCCCATCGTCCTGCGCTTCCTCCACCACGAGGCGTTTCACTGCAGCAACCAAACCCAGCTCAACCTCTCCCTGCTGCCTGACCTCCTCTGCTCCCACAGACAAACGCAGCAGTTGTGCAAAGAAATGAGCACGGTGTTTGGTACAACTCTAGCAACGAAGGAAATGATTAATCTTCAAGAACACGACCCACATTTCTGTGTTCCAGTGACGCACCAGTGCGAGCAATCTGCGTGCCAGCAAGTGCCCCGTCCGGGCAATGCAAAACTCTGAACCAGCTTTCTTTAGCTTTTTGATACGTGTATTTCATAAACATATCACTTTCTCACTTTTTCATAGGAATCCATTAGGGTTTTTCCTCCTCAACCCTGTGAAAAGAGCAGAAAATTTCTCCCTGACGAACAGTCAGCAACCACCTGTGGAGCCTCTAGCACTGCCTTTCCTCTTGCTGTTCTCCATCCTCCAAGATGGGAAGGAAGGGACTGAAGCATGCTGACAGCAAAAGCAGCACTAATTTCACAGTTAAAGGATTTTCCTGTCAGAAACTACCTACACAAGCCTTCTCTGCTGTTCTAATGCAGACTGGGGATCACCCAATTCAAGCACGAAGGCAGAAGACCAAGAGGTCAGAACGCTGTTTCCAGCCGCCAGCTTCTTCCAACCAACAGCCAGTCACTACAATGTCACGTTTGTTTGTTTTCTCCTTTAGCTGCATAGAACGTATTCCCCCAACACAAAAGGTGGCAGGAGAAAAGCACAGTGATTCAGTTTGCATATTTTTCCAGTGATGAGGTCCCAGACATGCTTTCACTGGAAATTGGTGCAATGCTGCAGCACCATCCAAAACAAGCCACCAAGCCAAAAAGAACATTACTGTGGACAACTGGGACCGAGCTCCTCTCTGTTATCACTGCACAGGGGTCCAAAACAGCACACAAGCTTTGGCTGTGCACCAGGGAGGGAAATGCAGCCCCTCTCTACCAGCCCTGTTTAATGCGTTGCTTCGATTTGCCTCCTCGCTGCTGGCATTTACAACAGATCTGCTCATGCAGAGGGCTTGTTGTTTTATGAGGTTTTGCTTTTACATAACAACAGCAGCCACAAAGACGAAGGCAGAGCCGACATCCTCCTCCCATCCCTCCCACCACGCACGGCAAGCCCAAACATCCTCTCCCCGACCCGCACAGCGAGCGCTGGGGGAAGAAGCTTGAAGGAAGACCTCCTTTTGATTTCGGACATTTTAATCTGGGAGAGCCAGACCTGTAAATATCACAAAATGATAACAATTACTTAAGAACTGAGGCAGACTCACTGTCACCAGCTGTTAACTCTGAGATCAGGGCAGCCTAGGAAGCGGACCCTTATCTGCCTGGAGTTCAGGACATGCTGACTAACGCCCCTATTGAGTCTGCAGACCTTTGGCTCTCTAATCTCTGTGAACTGGAAAACGCACACCACGACGGACGTACTCCCTTCTTAAGTATTTCAAGCCTCAGCAAACAGACAATTGTGCCGTGAGATGAGCAGCGCTGCCCGCTACATGCAGGAAGCCAAATTTGTTTGTCTCGAGGAGCGAGACGAAAGATGACAGTAAAACCTCTCCAGCCTCCATGCGCAGTGCCAGACTGCAGCCTTATCTTGCTGGGACTCCGAGCTGAGGAACCTGTGCCAAACGGGAACGTTTACGCAGGGTTTTAATGTCCTTTATCTTGCGGATGCGGACTTTGCCGCTTTTTTTTTTTTTTTTTTTTTGAGTTGCCCTAATGCTGTGAACATGCAGATCCAAGCCAAGGGGGGTTGAAGCTGACCTCAGTGTATAACTGGGGTGCCTTTTCTTCAAGGTAGTTTTAGGTCATGATAGCATGTTCGAGTTAGCTACCGGAAACAAGGCTTTAACAATGACAGAGGCAGGCAGCGTGTGGCAGGGAGAAGGGACGGATAACCAGTGAGTGAGGATTAGGATTATTCTGAGGTGTAGGACATCTTCTGGGTCCCACAGTTGGGCAACCGCATGTCTCCTCGCTGGCTGAGTAAAGGGAGCCAGGAGCTGAGCGCACCCAAAAAGGGACTTGCATGCTTGCTGCCATATAGATATAGATACAGGATGTAGCACTTCCCTACAGGATGACACCTTTCCTATAGGCAAGCAGCACTTTCCTACAGCAAACCCACTCTCTTCAATGCAAACAATCACTTGAATCTGAAAAAGGGCCTAAAGAGAACTGCTCCACCACTCTCACAGTAATGTACAAAAATCACCTGTGTCTTCTGTTTTAGTATGCTTTAGATGGAGTGCTTCAACACCTGCCAGCCTTTCCTGAGCTTCGCTGCATTAAGACCTCCCATTCAGCTACAGATCAACCTTAGGACATGAAGAAAACAGTTCCAGAGACTCTCCAACTCTCCGCCTCAGGCTGGGGAATTTTAACATTTACTCATAAATGCTATTACGTCCCTTAGTTATTCAACATATCTGCCTCCTTCCTCTCTGCGCATTCAGGTCCAGACTGTTTACCCTGGTGACAACAATCAGTCTGTGCTGGTCTTTGGATGGGAGGACAGAGGCTGGCAAAACCTGATGGCAAAGATAAGCAGGAGGAATTCAGACAGAGCTTTGCTACAGTTGCTCACACAGACGGCAGACCTTTCTTCAGGGAGCTATCTGATACCAGCCTCTGGTTTCCCATCAGCAAAACCCAGTCCTTGCTGGGGTTCCTGATACCTAGCACAGTGCAAGGAAAGCAAGGATCAGAAATCTTCCACCTGGAGTCTCTGGATGCTGTTGCAGCATTACCAAAAGCTGCCGCACATGCACAGCGTGCAAGGAAATTGCTGCACTGGCTGTCCTCAAGACATACACCGCTCAATAGCCACAGGTTGATGCTCTCGCCATAGTCTGAGCAACTCTTGTGACAAAGGAGCTAGGTGGCATGTAAGGAGCAAATGCAATCAATGCCCTGCAAGACAAAAGTGCAGTGAGAAAATTAACAGGCTGGCACTTGGGTAAAATCATTGTAGAATCATCATCAAATGGTTTGGGTTGGAAGGGACCTTGGGACCCAACCCCTGCCGGGGGCTGGCTGCCACCCCCCAGATCAGGCTGCCCAGGGCCCACCCAGCCTGGCCCTGAGCACCCCCAGGGATGGGGCACCCACAGCTGCTCTGGGCAGCCTGGGCCAGGGCCCCACCTCCCTCTGGGTAAAGAATTTCCTCCTCACAGCTGACCTAAAACCATCCCCCCTTGTCCTATCACTGTCAGACCACGTAAAGAAGACAGTACAGTAGGTCTGTTAGGGTCATGAGTCAACATGAAAACACAGTCAAGAAGATCAGCCCTTGGTCGCAAGCTCAACAGCTTCAGGACTGAGCATTACAAACTCAGGAAGCACAAAGCTAGGCTAAATCCACAAGGATTCAAGTTTCCGTGCTACCATCTCGCACTGTGATGCTATGTAACTATACTGCTACTGGAAGGCTGTGGTGACCCAAGCCACGTCCTCCCAGTTCCAACAGCAGAGCCCTCAGCAGCGATGCAGATACATGTGTGAAATCCCCTGCCTGGCCGGGAAAAGGCAATCCCCAGCACCAATAATTCCAAGCAGGAACAAGCAGCTTACAAATCCGCTGCACAGAAGCATTGCAACTTGTAGCAAAGGTTGTGGCAAAACTCAGCTCCATATGGGAACTAAGCTGAGGCAGCTATCAGCTGACAGAGTACATTTCTTCCTCATTCTCACTTCTTGGTGCAGTTGCTGTAAACATTCAAGACATTTCTCTAATTTATGCATTTAATTACAATATATCTATAATGTTTATGCTGTTTACATTTAACCCAACATTGCAATGAAAGCTGTAATTTTGTCTACGATTTCTATTCTGTACTCACATTTATTTTGATTTCAATATACACATAGAAGTGAAAATGTGTCAGATCATGAAAATGGAAAAGATTATACTCCATTATCTGGTTCATCTGTCAACCAGGGCAGAAATCTTCTGAGGACTGTTTATCAGCCACGTTATAGAAACTTAATTTAAAAAACTAATTCAGACGAGACAGCTAAACCTTACCAGTGGGTGACCAATAGGACTGGTATAACTGGAATTTGATTACACGATGTCTTCTACCCCTATCTTGTATTCAGCTGTTCATAAATTTCCAAATCTCGTACCTTTCTAGGATTAAATTCTAGAATGTGACCTCCATCACATTATCCTACACATATTACCCTATATATATATATATATATATATATATATAGAGAGAGAGAGAGAGAGAGAGAGAGAGAGTGAGGGGTTAATCTTTTCCTCAATCAGAATGAGAAAAATTGGTTTAGCATTAAAGAAAGTAGCAATTTCATTTAACATGCAACTTTATTCCCTTCCAGCTACCTCGCTGGTACTGCAGCTTTGCAGCAGAAAACGAACACGTGTTGGAAATAGCTCTCAACCAAAGAGAAAAAATGTCAGAGCGTTTCAGTGTCATTTTAGGTGCTTTGACCAAAGTTGCAAGATATTTGGAAACAGCACGTCATGCACATGCAGTGCATTCGGCGCTGGACTTTTCATTACCCTGTCAAAATATGCATCTAAGTAAGGAAGGCTGCACAACACATGCTGAGCAGGTTTAGTCACGGCGAAAAATGTAATAAAAGTACAGAGTACATAGGGTGACTCTCTAGGCTCTGTCGGAGGAGGGAAACTTGGGAATTGCGACCTAACTTGAATAAATGTACAGCTCCTAAGTTATCAGGGGATGGGCTCTGGCTCAGAGCCGCCCCGCAACACGCATTGGATAGGGAATTGTGGGCTGCTCAGAGCCAGCACCGCTCTGCAGCTCCGGGCAGGGAAGCTCCTCTGTGCTCCCTTTCAAAAAATGGGATCATCCTTGCGGGTTAACAGAGTTCAGATGACTTGGTTAGCAGGACTGAAGTAGCTCCGAGAAACACACACATGCAAAACATTGTTTACCAATGTCACTACGGGAAGCTGCATGGAAGGCTGCACACTGCTTGCCCATCCTCTCATCTCCTCACTGCTTTCTTTCTGCCTTACATTTTATACTTTTAATTCTTGCAGTAGCTTCGTCAAATCTAATGGCTCAGCAAGTCCATCAGTCTAATGTAGCTGGTGACAAACAACCAGACAGGCAGACTGCTTCCTGGTTTACAAAGGCGTGAGGTTTAAATTCTGCCCGAACTCCCTACATGAGCTCATCCTTCCCACAGAGTGAATGACCCTCTCTCTGCATGTGCCACTGAAAAACTGATTTTATGGAATATTTATTTTTAAATTGCATAGCTAAATCAATGCCAAAGTAGACGAGATGCAAGTGATGCATCTCAAGAGTTATTATAGAAGAAAATCATATTCTGCTGCTACATTCACTGCCGGTCTTAGGTATTTCACAGTTCAGTGAGAGGCCTGGTTGTGCACAGAGAAATATTTCTCTCTTTTGGTAACTCATGCTCCTTTTAGTGACTGGAGTTTGTATGTCATCTCCTGACCCTTCCCTCCCCAGAGTTTGCAGAGCACCTAACATCGGGTCCCACATTTGTCATGAACAGCAATGCCTTTGCAAAGACTCTGCCATATGGAGTGCAGTAGGAAGGAAAACATCCCTCATCCTGGGTTCTAGTAGGAAAACGGCATCGTTTAACTCTTCTTTTTTTTTTTTTTATCCCCCCACCCGAAAACATACCTAGCAGGCCTGGCTCCTGCTCATCGTTGCAACCAGCCCCCTCCTGGATAAGGAAATAACACGAAATTCAGACACTGAGCTGCCCCTTTCGTCCTGACTATGCCACCAGTAGAGCAGAAACAGATGCTTCTGATTCAGGGAAGCAGAAAATTGTTGCAGTGAACATATCTCGTGTCAGGATACAGAAATATTTTTCTGCTCCCTACAGGATGCCCAAAGAATTACATATTTCTCTTATAAGATTCATGTTAAGGTATCTGGATGTTTTCATCCTAACACCGATTTTGTATTTGGAGCTCTACTTCAGAAGAAAAAACAAATGGAAATCACGAGTTAAGAGGACGCCATCCTTGAGAGCACCGCTGATAATTGGTCGTTATCATTTGTTATGCTTCCCTTCATTCTCCCTTCCCTGTTTTTGTCACTGGGTGTGAAAGGATGCTAACTACAGTGTTAGCAAATGCTGTAAAACAAATTCTGTGCTCCTATCAGTGCTCATCTTTCCCAGGCCACCTGTCAAACAGCTCTTTCACCTGATTTCTTTTTTTGTTGTTGTTGTTATGAATTTTCATCACAAACAGGAATAAACAGCTTTCCTATTACCTGACCAAACGATGCATTTGAAAATCCTGATAACTGATCCTCCACCTTCTCCTGCTTCGCCCAGACCCCATAGAATGGCTTGGGTTGGGAGGGACCTCAAAGATCATCTAGCTCTACTTCCATCTTTGATCTTGTCCAGGTTCAAAGGAATTCTTAACCTCACAACACCTATAGTTTCCTGATGGCCTAATCCTGGGTCAGAAAGAGAAAACAAAACAAAACCCAAAAACAACAACAAAAAAACACCACCACACTTTAATAACTGTTGTTACAGGACACCATTCCATCTTCTAAAGCCTCCGCATGTAACTGCATGAATTCTCATCTGCTGTCTTAATAGGAAGCAGTTAATTACTATCCACAAGCTGCCACAGGCAAGGCTGAGACATTAATCAGCTCGGCTGGTTACTGGGCTGCAACTGCAGTTACAGTTCTGCGTAGCAGTGAATGGACTAAAACCAGGTGACGGCCACATTCAGACAGTCCCAGGAGAAACACACTGGGGAATAGCTGCACATGGCAGAAAATTCCTGCACTGCCGGCGTGTCTTCTCCCAGGATGGTTTATTTTCTCTTCTACATTTTTCTTGGCTTGAAGGATTTGTCTCAATTGCTAATAACATACGTTTCTCCTTGTTGTGTAGAGAAGACCTTGTCATCTGAACATTTCAGTTTGTTCTCAGAAATGGATTTGGATAACCAAAACTAACCACACTTCTGTGGAAGGCTGGCACAGCAAGACTACTGAATATCTCTTCTCAAGCAGATATGGTAACTCCAGAATAAGGTGATTTAATTCCAGTATAATTGCTCTGTTTTGTGAAGAAAGCAATTACTCCGGAATTAAGTGACTGAATCCAGAATACAGCTTCCAGAAGGTAACTGGAAGAGTTTTCAGGGTGGAGGGGATAGACTAAGCCTCCATGTAAATATTAGTCTCCATGTAGACAACAGCTTGGGAATAGGAGTGTCCTGGGCTAGCCCACCCTTCATCTTGGCCAATGCACCTCATTCCTGAACTTCAGAATCACTGCTGCTCGAGTCACCCAGCACACCACCCTCCCAAGCAACCTCGGGTTGTTGTGCAATCCCCAGTTCTTGCTGCATTCCTTCATTCTGGACAACATTCACTTCTCTGGATTCCAGTAAGATAAGCAAAGTCCTGTGTACGAACAGGAAACATATTCCCTACAGAACTGTCATCAAACTCCTCACATGATATAAAGGAGGTAATCAAAATATACAAAATAATGGATTAAACAAAAATAAATCTGCCACCATAACCTTGAAGCCAACAACAGCCTTACCAGTGCTTCTGGAAACCTTGCAGGTAATGTAGTATAACCGTATTTGCACTTAAATTGTTATGATTACCTAGTACCCCAAGCTAGTCTATTTCCAGCCAGTCATTTATCTTGTTGGCACTAACGAAAATGAAGATCTTATGCAAGGGCTGAAGAAAGAAACTTGGTTAAGCTGCCTGGAGCTTCCCATGGTGGTAACAGTGGTATGCCTGGGACCACGACGGGTTCGTTGCTGTTTCCACACGTAAAGCAAGAGTAGACTTGAGTGCTGGTGCCTACGGATGGCACCTCTTCAGCCTGGATCATCAATAGCTTCTCACTGACAGACATGAGCGAACTTTGGGTGTGCACACTCCTTAGCAACCTCCTGGATTCCCTGGTTCAGAATGGAAGGGGCCGAAGTTCTGAGGCTCTCAGCTGTCTAATGGTGTGCTCGTTAGAAACGCCTATATTTTTTTAAGGAAAACCATATTTATACTATAAAAACGTTTTCTTTAAGAAGCAAGAAATGCTAGATTTGTAATACTTTTGTTAACCTCAGCTGTAGACACAGCTTTGAAAGCATCTGATTTTTACGAGTCTCAGTTATGCCAGCAATGAGTTGTTTCTTATCTTCTTTTGACTTGGAGGATATGGGCTACGAACTGTGTCCCTTGCTGGCATCAGCCAAACGCTGATCCTGCAATACAACTGAGTCTCAGTGAGAGGCAGAGACTTACACGGCCCTTTCCTAGGTTGCAGACAAGGTTTTTCAGCAAATTTTTGTTTATAGGCAAAGGACCCAAAATTGTAACAAAGCTAAATGAGCTAAGGGACCTCTAAAGATTTTCATACTGATCCATTCTAAACAAAAAGGAGACAGCTCTGATAACAGAGTGCAAAAATTCCACTCACAGAATCTTCATGTAAGAAGCAATGAAAGTAAGTAAAGCTGTACTAGTTGCTGCTGCTATCAATTAATGCAGCAACCACTTCCAGACATAATAATTACCATCTGCGCACTGCACTTTACCTCTGGGTTTATTAATTTCAGGCACAAGGTTACAACTATTGATTGCATTAAAACCTATTGATATGTTACAATAGAAATGCTCCCACCACAACGCATCATTGCACAAACTGAAATGACTCAAGTGATACAGAAACAGCCACCCATCATCACACCACTTGCTAATGGTCATCTCTCCACCCACCCACATACACAAACACCGTATTGCGACAGAAGAATGACAGCAGCTTGGGGACAAAACTTACAGGGTTCAAGAGACAAATGCTGACCACTGGATAAATGCAAAATCACCAGGAGTACCTGTCAGTACAAACAGATGGAGCTTATTTCTCTTTGCAACCCGCCCCACTGAGAATTTGTGGCAGTAGCTGTCAGACAGTGCCCTGTGAACTTCAGTCTCCAAAAAATACGCATTTGAAAGCTATCAGTCATTTCCAGGATTTTTAAATGCGCACTTGATTTTTGAAGCTGGCTGAAAGCTAGATCTATAACGCAGATAAGGGCATCCAAACAGTTGCTAAAAAAGCAGTGCCTGGGTGACCCTCACCCCAGTCCAGCATAATCCAACTGGGTTTCTACGTACATGCAAACACAGCAATCTGTTCAGGAACAACTACAACCTGTTTGCACTTGTTTTCACTCTCACCTCATCTGCATAATTAAAAATGTATTTCTATTCAATTCTGTTTAAGCTCTGTAAATTATATAACCTGTATTAAAACCTTCCTGTAAAAACAAAGTGCTTTGTTGTTTAATATACATTAATTTTCCCTCTTCTACTTTAAAATACGCTGAATTCACGGGGTAAATCTCACATTAAAATGATTCAGTTGTCCCAATATTTAAAACAGTGGCAAGTACGATGCATTTAACAGGCAAAACTATCTCGTACACTGCACTGGTAATACTTTCATATAGGGAGAATGTGTGTCAGCAATTTCCAGAAACCTTTAAAAGTCAGAAGGAACCTGGCTGCTCCTTTGCAGAAGCAATAAAGCAGCTAACAAGCACAAACAGTTAACGCTGTTCCTGCTACTTCTGAAAGGAGGAACAAACCAGATTTCGTCAGTGAGGTTTGGCAACGTGAGAAATCCTGTAACCAATTTCATTTCCTGATAAATGAACGGTCCACGGGGGAAAGTCAGCCAGAGGGTTTCGGAACTGTCAAGTGCTCAGACATGACTGAGAGGCTCCTGGAAGGAGCCAGACTGTCTATTGCTTATCGCTGCTGAGCCAAACGGCACCACGCGAACGCCGGGGCTGCCAGGCTCCACTTCGAGCCGGGGCTGAGGCGCAACGTGATAGTGCTCCATAAGCATGTGGGATCCCCTTAAAAATAAAACAGCTCGAGCACACTTCTCGTGTTCTGCTTTAAGCAAGCGAGCTGAAAACACATGGCTGCATAAAACACGCCTTGGTATGTAACTGTTAACTGTCTGCCTTGTTTATGTGTTCCAGAGCCAAGCCCTAGGAGCGACTTCGTATTCAGGAGTTTACAGTCTCCCCCACACTCCTCACAGGAAAAACCCAAATACAGAAGAATAAATCACTCATTATTGCAGATATTTTGGCAGCAGCAAGGCTGCAAAGGCTGCATTTTCAATGGGAACCATGGCTGCGTTGCTTGGAAAGTTAATCATCATTTGCACAATTTGCAGAGTATTGCTTTTAAACTAAAAAGAGATTTTTGAGAAGTTACTCTCATAAATGTGAGTATCAACAGTAAGTAACGGCATTCACTGCAAAATGACAAATGAGCTTCATATATAAGCTCAGTTGTGATTTTCTGGTATATCAAAGTACCATCCTTTAATACGCAGTTAACCTGGACATTTGTTCGCTTTTATATTATTACAAATTGATCCACAGCTCAAACATTTTTACAGGAAATTCAAGTAGCTTGACACACGGAGATTTGAAATTTAAAAAGTCTAAAGTTCGAGCTTGTAAAAAAAAAAATACTGCCAGTCTGATGACCCCTGAAGGGAAGATAAAAGGAAAAAATAGCTCAAATAATGACTTCAGGCCCTTCATTACAAAAATCCTGGGTAACTTTTCAAGTGGCTTGCAGGCTTATAATAGCAACAATGTCTGCAATTGATTAGCTACACCAGCACAAACAGATGTCACAGTGACAGTGAGAAAGTGCTGCTGGTTCTAGAGTTTACTGGGAAGTAGAACATAATTTCACCGAAAAACAAAGTATCTAAAAAGGAAGCTGGGGAAGCTAAAGAAATATTATGTTTGCTCTCAACCAGAATGTCTGAATGTGTTTTACTGCATCTTCTGTTTCTCTGGGAAGCCTGGGATAAATTCTTTCTTGATCCCAAGGAAAATGCTGCCCACTTGACTCACTCTGCCCTTTATCACAGTATCACAACTCACTGCTTTCCTGGGATCTCTGATGCGCCGTGCAAGGACTCTGGCTGACAAACAAAAAAAGCACTGAAAAATAATGTTCCTGATGTTAACCATCTACCCAAGCCTGTAAACAAGGTACCATGGCCCTGGAAGAACAACAAAGCACGACTCCAGACACACCACGGTCCAAGCCGAGAGCAAACTAACTCCAGAAGCCCAGTCCCTGTTGCCCCTTCTGTGACTTTATTGTGTTATGTGATGCACACTTCAGATCCCAAATGAGAGAAGCAGTGAGAGTACCTGAAGGGGACACGTACAGCATCAGCTCTTCTCTCAGAGCATTTTCGCAGTAACAATACCATCACCTCTGAAATTACCTGTAAGACGTTTGGTCTACTGCTGTGCTTTTTAACCCGGCGTTGCAATGATCCCACAATTAGCCCCGGCCAGCGTGTGCCCATACTCCCCACCGCACCACATGCAAGTCGCAGGCACCTGCTGATGGTCCTGCTCACATCATACCTGCTGCCACCACATGGGCGTGAAGATGTGACCTGAAGCCTTAGGACTACAAAAGCAAAAAGGAAAACTCTTCAGTGAGACCACTCTTTCTCCCACGGATCTCTCAAGTGTTAGGATATGGTGATGAATGTTTCACGGTCTAGGAAGAAAACTAGGGTGAAGTTTTCCACTTACTCTCCATCTCTAAAGAAAAGTTTTACAAAGAACTCTCTCCAAGTTGAGAGCATGACTGTTATTTTCTGTTGGGAGAGATTTTGGCTCATTTACAGTAAGAAACTGATACTACATGAGAAACACTTTAAAAATCAGAGATTCAAGAGCTTGCTAATGCATATTTTCCTCTGCTGACACTGCAATGATGTTTATTTTACTCTTCAATAGGGAGGTGTCAGAAAAGCATTAATACGTTTTTAACTGTGTGCCAGGCAGACAAGCAAAATAAAATGGCTGCTTTTTTCCCTTGTTCTGGTCAACAATGCCAGAAGTTACTGTTTATTTTTCTCCACCCCCATGGAGGAATTTACAACCACTGAAATAAACTGAAGTTGCTTAAAGTTAAAAAAGCTGGGTTTAATTCCAAAATTGACTGACAGCTGCTATGTAAAAGTAAACCTAATTTTTTGGGCTTTCAGGAGCATTCACACTTTAAAAACGAGTTTCCTGAAGTCCTTGAGAAGTGGGTTTTTTTGGTCCCTTCCCTTTCCCCATAATGCTATAAAAATAATTTTAAAATGTGATATTGTATAATTTTCACATTCAGAAGACACCTGGGGAGAGGTGGAGCGCACATCCCCTTTTCAAACAGCCTTGAGAGTAACATATAAATGTGGTACCCGTTACACTGTTAGCTAAATCTCTTTGGGAGTGCCAAACAGAGGTTGCGAATGCCATGGTACACACCACTGCGGTTAGCCCTGGCAATATTCAGATAGCATACCTAGCTGTAACAAAGTCCTTATGTGCAGAAGGACTTGTCTTACGCCACACCAAAGAAAGACAAATTTTGACATGTGTGACATTCAAAATCCATGCAAACACCCACTGAAATGGTAATTTGTATTGAGAGTTCTGGTGTTTTTTTACTTTAAAAATTTAAAACAATCTTTTAAAAATAGATAAATATCCTTTGTACGTGACTCATCAACACTACCAGACTATGCCAACATTTCAAACTTTGGGTCCAGCAATATGAACTTCTACAGCTTTTCATGCATCGAGAGCTAAGCTACGTTTCAAAGGACTGCAGTACAATTTATCTCACTTTCTTTAAAGCTTCTAAGTTACCAGATTTCTTCTACCTTATGTGAGAGACACTTCTGAAGATTTGTTAGAGTTCAATCCCACTCATCAACTGTATTTGCATTACACATAGCTACAAACAACTTCCTCTAAAGACTGCTGAAATATACTTCTAACCATGGAACAAAAGGAGTCAACAAATTTCAAAGACTTGCAATCCACTGATGCTAATGCTAATTTACTTGGCATCTTCAATGTTAAAAAAAAAAAAAAAAATAGTAACTAGGCATACATGCAGAAGTTTAAACAAGTATAGGGGTTGCAATTTTGTTAAAAACTACGCATAGCCTTCATTGCAAAATGTTACCATGCTACCCCTTCTAATTAGCTACTCAAGTCTACCTTCTACTAAGGAAGCATTGCTGTGCCTTATCACGTTACTGTTTAAAACTGACTGTGACATTTATTTCTGAACTACAACCCCAAAGACCTGTGTTTTGGTTCCCCTCTGGGATTACAGAGTTAAGAGCCTGACGGCTGAGCTATCCTTCTTTCTCTAAGATTTTATGAAATGCACAGTCAAGAATTCCCATATGCTGAATTATGTCAGCACGTATCTAACTTTAATCACTATAATAGACACCATTTTTCAATAATATTTTTCCACATACTTCAGTTAGATCTTGCCTACACACAAGTTTGCACCATTTAATTAAACAGATTTAAGTGATACAAACTCCTGTCTGGACATACTTATTATAAAGTGGTGTCATTCAGTTTAGTTTCAACTCATTCTCAACAACTTAAGCAGCTGGGCTTACAGTAACAGAAGAGCACCTGCATAAGGGCTTGCCCTGGTTCAGACAGACAGGTTGTTAATCCCAGTTTAAGATTAGCCAGACTCAGCCAAGTGCAGACATGTCTCACTTGCACGCTCACAGCTTCATGATGATAAGTTATTTTCTGACCACAAAGCCTTAAATAAAACCTTTAAAACCCATAAAACCTTTCTAGACCATTTTTCCTGAAATCTTGATTACCCAAAATCGCCTTTTACGAAGAGTGCAGAATATATTCTTCCCCACCCGAGGTCTCTGAGAATCTAACCTCTCAAATGAATGCCTTCAAAAGGAACATGAATTGTTGTTCATCACTTACAGGCCAGCTCACGGAAGCTGACATCTTAATTGAGGGTGTAAGTTGCCAGAAGGAAATATACAATCTATAAATATTATTCTTACCATACCTCTGGTGTTTTGGAAAAGCCCAAAAAGCACTTTGTTTAAAAGTTTCTTCCACTTCTCTCACTAATCCGATCGTCTTCAGGCTAAGGGTTAACAGCAGCTGAGGGTCAGCAAAGGGAAGTCTGCATTATAGACGCCTGCCTAATGTCAGACCGAAGGATGTGTTAGACACAATCGGCTTCCACTATAATAAGATCTTTGACCTTCAGTCAGAAAAACGTAAATATCAGGAAGAATTTGATGAAGAACTTATTTTTTAAGGAAGTTTCCTGTCTTTCTTGGTTAGCACGATGCCTTTGAGATCTGTAAAGGAGTTGCTGGTTTCTGTAACTCCCTCCACCCCTGCCTCTTTACGGTGCCAAACAGAATTAGTCTGTGGATTCTTCTATTTAAAACCCATAGTAGTGAAGTACTCTTAAAGCAGTTCAAAAAGCGGAAGAAAACCATGCATAGCTTAAGAATTACAGATCTGCCACAGGTTTACTTCAGATCATTAAAGACCACTGTTCTGGACTCCGAAGCCAGCACCTTACCGTGGCCAAATAACAACCACTGGGAAATAAGGACATCAGGACTCTGGAAATAAAACTGCTGCTGCTGCTACTAGGAGCAATTGCAATAGAAGACAACACAGAGCCAATGGATGACCTCTCAGAACTGGCACCACATTAGGCAGCATGCACACACAGACAATGCTAACAACTTTCTTTGCAAACTAGGGCACGGCTGCAAGTTCTACCCAAGCCCTGCCATCATCTTCACAGCGTGCCAATACAAGTGACTGCAAATGACATCTCCCTCCTACCTGCATCTGCAGAAACACAGCAACCTTTGAAGAGAGAGCTCAGAAGCCAAATCAGAGCATGTTTATGCTCCCTCCGTTTTCGCAAATTCAATGTGCACCAGACATACAAATTCACTGCCACCTCCACCAACAAGCATGTTCTTTTCATCACAGTTTTGGAAGCAGAGTTTTTGATGCTAGCTTGGTTGAGCTGGGTAACGTGCCAAGGATACAAAGCTGTGCTGGCGTGGCTGCCAGGCAGTACCTACCAGCAATCCCATGGCAGTTTACGGCTTCCTGTGCTCTCTGGTGCCGTGATGATTGGGAGCTTTTTCCCATGAAGCAAATGGAAGTTGAAGGAGTTAGAAGTACATTGCTAATAGAAGGTGAAACCTATGAGAGAAGCTTTTAACACCTAAAGCAAAACTTGTTCTGTCAAGAGACTGAAGGCTTTTACCTCTGCTCCTTTTACATATTCTGTGAAATTTTAATGCCTGTGAAAATAGAATGCACTTCAATAAATATTAAATTTTGCACCACATCAAAAAGGTGCAAGCTGATAGCATAATGGCATGTCTGCATAACACATCAAGAACATATGACAGAGTGCACACCAATGACAAAAATACTAATTGACAGAGGGAGAAAAGAAGCAGGGAAAAAAACAAAAGCAGCTCAGAATAAATTCATGAAAATGAAGTCTCTGCTTTGAGTAGCTTAGCTAATGGGAAGTTTTCTTTCATAAAACCTTAAATGTGGCCTCCCAAGGGTGATCACTGCATGAACCCAAATGTCAGCTTCCAGTCAACAGCTGGCATTCAAAACACGTTTTCCCACTTATTGTAAAAGACCAGTTATCTGCTGGCCAATTCCCCTTGAAATCCTGAGATAACTTGCAGGCTCCAGACACAGTCTTGCCTCTCTCACGCTCCTAATCCTGAAAGCACAGATAGTTCACCAAAGGGAAGAAAGGCAGCTTGAGAACTTTAAAAAATAAAAATAAAGAATGAGGCCAATCTTCACCTATCACTGTGATCTCTAAATTGCCTTTAATAAGCTTCTGCAATAAAACAGGGAGCCTGGATTGTGGGCTGCTCGTCTGTGAAGGAGACAGCTCTATCTCCAAACCATGGCTTCTGCCTCAGTCCTGGGCATATTAACTTCATTTATCTCTCCCCACAGACTGAAGGAGAAACAAGCAGCTCTTGATTTCAGCACCTGCCCTTTATCTCTCTGTTTATGCACAAGTCTTCTAAAAGGCTAATTACTCAGTTTGGACTTTCCCTGCCTTCCACAGCACATGGCTAAAAGCTTAAAATAATGTTAATTATATTGTTTGTCTTCAGTGGCAGCCGGGTTGCTCCAGGACTGAAAGGAAAATATGAGTTGGATCTCCCATTTCCCAACAATTATTTGCTAAGAAAAGGCAGACGGACAGACCCACATATATGACCCTCTGCTAACACACATGGCTCCCTTTGTGTCACATGGGGAAAGGGATCAGGAGTACCAGGGTGTGCTACAAAACTGATAAGCTCCATTACGCAGATCAGGATCACGGCTCCCAGTGCAGTTATTTTTAGGCTACCTTTATTCATGTTTGGACTATGGTCTAAGCAACAAACTCCAGATCTGAATACATACAACATCTCTTGAACGCTCACTTCCTCGACAAAGGCCAAGATAAGCAATGCGAAAACATTTGCTATATTTATCTATGCATACATTACGTACTCACACATAGGAAAAGGCACCATTGTTTGAGCTGCAGAGCAGCAAGTGTGTAAAAGCGCTGCTTCATTCCTAGTTTTTCCAAATCATAATCTCTTCATGCTTAAACCACCTCCCTCAAAGAGTTTAAGTTGAAAATTGTAATTTCTAGGAGGTAATGGAGTCAATCCTGCATAGATACTATTCCTCTGGAGCACTTCAGCATCCAAAGGAGGGCAACACGGATGGGGAAGGGTCTGAGGGCAAGGGGTGTGGGGTCCCTGAGGCCCCTTGGTGTGTCGGGCCCGGAGCAGAGGAGCTGAGGGGAGGCCTCATGGCGGCCCACAGCCCCCTGCCAGGGCAGCGCAGGGGCAGGCGCTGAGCTCTGCTCCCTGGGGACAGCGACAGGGCCCGAGGGCACGGCACGGAGCTGCCTCGGGGGAGCTCACGTCAACCCAGATGCAACCCATAATTCCTCCACACATCACCCAAGCTGCCTAGACACAAGTCAATTGCTCTCCAGAAGCCACTTCTCCGAACTGGCTGTGCCCAAGTCAGTACGTGTTAGGAAAACATCCTTCCAGCAGGCAGTGTGCGCTGGTCTACGCAGCCAGACAGCTTCCAGCTCACAGATGGGAGCTTGGTGCAGGGCAGACCCTGAGCCCATTGTGCAGGCAGCGTGAATGTGGGTAGGGCTGCTCCCACCCATCCAGACATGCCCAGAGAGTGTCATTAAAGACATGAGGATTAAAGCTTTCTCCTTTATTTAGCTGCTGAAATTCCTCAGAGTTGCCAACATTATTGTGTAACTGTATCTTTAGTCTGATCTTAACACGATTTTGTCAAGCTTTAGAGTAGCTTCCCCTGGAATAGTGAGACTTGTGAGACCCCATGAGGGAAGTACAAGGGCAGGTAGCATGAAGACTACAATACGATTTCTGTAGGGGGGAACTGTGCGCTACTAACACTACTGTCTTTGCAAAGAAAAGGAGTTATGTGCACCTACAAATAATGCAGCAACTACAGATGCCAAGGTCAGTGTCACCAACTCTCACCATGCAGGAAAGCAACCTATCCTCAAACCATTGCTCAGCAAAACGATTTTGGAGGGAAAAAACAAAAAAAATCCAGTAGGTACAAGTGGGCAGTATAGAAGAATCATGTGTCCCTGCTTGGTACCCCTGTCCCAGAATGAGTCCTTCGTAGGAAAGGTATGCACACCAAGTCACACTCTACACATCTTTAAAATTGGAAGCACTGTACTACTTGGTAAAGACTTACAGAGCTTAGTACTTGCAAAAAAAATTTGATTTGTTGACTCAAGCAGCACTATAAACATGTCATTTTGAACACTATAATTAATGCAAAAAATGTAAACTTGATGTGATTTTACTCCTGAAACCACACTTCTTTAAATTGTGGCCCAACATGCAAGTCAATCTGGCACACTAAGTAACTGATAAAACCTTTTTTTTTTTTTTTTTTTGTGAGCAACAAACTCATTTAGTAAGCTCATTGTAAGCAATCACTGTAGTCTCATAACAAAGCAGCTTTTAATTATCTGCATGTAAGAATACGCTGCCATGGAAAAAGCAGCCCTTTGGAAAGAAATGCAAAGCATTTCTCCGCAGCCTAGCTTTGCACTTATTCCTACCGACTGGTCCAAGCACCAGAACACAGCAAGGACACAGCCTGAAGGGCTGTGTGCAAGATTTGGATCCAACAAGCTCCTCTGCTGCTATTTAGGCTATTCCTGTTCTGCAGGTCAGGGCTTGGACTTGAGACCTATTTCTTCTGAAGTGATTCCGTCTGGTTGACCCGCTACACGCACCATCTAAAGGACACTGGGAACTGTAAGAAAGACATTAGTCTATGCAGCCAGCTAGACAATTCCCATTGGGTGTTTTAGAATTACCAGGGTATAAATAAATTACCAGCCGTCGCCAGTGGCCGTGTGTACTCAGTATGCCTCTATCAGATATTTTCCTCAAGTTACCACAAAAGAAATGGGACTTGAGAAGAAGCTCCTGGTCTCTTATCAGGGAGTAAATATAAAAATTATTTTGCAGACACCATAAAGTATTTAAAATACACTTGGCACAGTGGAGAAGCAAAAATTGGTGTGTGTGAAAAAAAAAAAAAAAGACCCACATAGCTCCCATTTACTTACCTGCCTACACAGATTTCGTTATTGCAGTATTTAAACATCACACAGCCTTTAATGGAGTTCAGCCTCACAAAACCTGCCAAGTTGCTAAAGCCCTTATGGATTTGAGATTACAAAAGAAAATGGAGTGGTCTGCTCTGGATTACACAAAGCTCACCAACATGTTGACCAGACTTGCATGTCCTGAACTGATTTTCACTAAGTTGGTTTATTCTTAACCCAAGACTAAAGCCCAAGAAATTTATCTTCACAACATTTTATATAGACCCAAATAGAGATGCAGAACATCAGAGAGAAAAGAACGTGGTAACAAAACCGAGAATGATGGAAGCCTGGTTACGTCTTAATAATGGATGGAGAGATGAGCCTGCATCTTAGAGACATGATGAAGAAAACCTCAGCCTCAGCTAATTCTAATTCCTTCACACGCTTCGATTTAATAAGTAACCAAGAAAAATCACCCAAACATTTAGTACAAACTAGGAATTTAAATTAAAACATACTCATATTGCAATCCACAAAGAAATCCCTTATCAGCTGCTATTGATGTTTCAGTGTTACAGATATAAGACGTATGTAGTAATTGAGTGGAACAGTACGTTGCCTTGTGCACTTACTCTTAGCCTGTCTTTGGGCAAAGCAACAGCTCCTTGCTTGATGATTTCCAGAACTCGCTCCACTGACAGCTCAGCTCCAGCTTGCTCTAATCGGGAGCTGAAAAAGCTGATCACCTGGAATGAAAAATTAGAGCACATGAGCAAATGAAGTGATCTCTGTATCAATTTCCACACGAAGCTTTCATCTTCCTTTCCTGGATCGATGTACCTGTACTTTCTAAAGAATAAGCATGTTACTGCTTGTGTCACAATCAGGTAAACTTTGAGAATGACAAATCAGCACAATTATCACTATTCTCCTGCAGTTATTTTTAACGGGTGGATGAATTCGCAATTTAACACATTCAGTTGAATTAATAAATTAAGATTTTCAAACACCACAAACTTCTATCCTTCTTCTCAGGCACATCAGGATTTTCAGGGCATTCCTGTTGACCTTTTATAGTCTGGACCAGAAATTTACTTTAGTTTTCAAGAGTTACAGTAAAACCCCAATATATCCAATGACTACTGAACAAAGGGCTCTCAGACAACCATTAAATATCTCAACTACAAGAGTCTACATGACTTGCCCAGTGGTTCAGTAGCATCCAAAGCCACAGCAATCGGAAGTAAAAAAGAAAGCCCACAAAGCTCCTCCCGAAATTAACCAAAGTTCCCCATGTTGTTCATCACAAATTTCAGGCCCAAGGACCTGTACGCTCCCTCTCAATGCTCTCTTTCCCCACGCATCTTCCTGCTGAGACCAAGTTGCTGGTTCTTGCCCAGCTGTCACACACCAGCACCACCAAGTCCCTTTCAGCAGGGCTCTGCTCAATCCTTGCATCCCCCAGCTTGTACTGATAGCGGGGGTTGCTGTGACCCAGGTGCAAGGCCTTGCACTTGGCTTTGTTGAAGCTCATTGCTGCTTTCACCCCAAAGGAGCACACTCTGCAAACACCACCCTTTCTCCTAAAGGAGCTCATCACCACACAGGGGATCTGAGACTGACAACAAAGGATATGGGGCAAAGTTTCAACATCTAGTCCTTAGAAGGCACTGTAAGATGGTTAGAAGTATTTTGTACCGCCTGCGGACACGTGAGCACTCAGTTGCCCCTGGTTAGAGCCATGCACAGCATTTGCTCACTGCACACACTGCTGAGAGGTTTCCTGACTTGTAAGCTTTAGTCACGTTTTTCTCTGAAAAGTGGCAATGCCCACTTGTGTCTGAATTACAACATCCACTGCACGGAATAATCTCTGTTAATTCTCCCAAGTAGAAGGGGGAAAAGTGCATTATGCTACAAAATCTCTGCTTAGCTCTGTTTGTTGTGTAGTGAGACACAGCTGGAGCCAGAAACCATTACCCTAATTATGCCTCCCAGCTCAGCTCCTGTTAATAAAAGAAAGACAGCTGATGGCTTGATTACTTTGGGATTCAAATTTGTTGGTCCTCTCTTGTGATCCTCAAAACTTCAGCCCTTCTTTTGAGCAGGTAGATTTGCTGGATCTCAGAACAATTTTCTCCAGAAGCTGCGAAACGCCAACCAGGTGGGAAAGAGAGAGAGATGATAGTGCTGCAAGCTTCTTTTTGAGGTCTTTTTGTTGTTGTCATTTTCCTTTTGTTTTTGGTTCTGTTTCAAACAATGTAAGTGTGAAAATCAGTCAAGGGAAAATTCAGGCTAACCTTCTGTATGGCCCTTCAGAATATCTCCATACTTGAATCAGAGGGGAGAATTTCACTGCCTCTGGCAGATGTAGCAGGTAGGTTTTACATTCTTACAGATAAGGACTGACTGCAGCACTGTGATCTCTGATCCTTGGGAACAAAGAAATGGAGTAGGAAGATGTGCTGAGTTATTAAGTGTAGGAGCTTGAGGGAGGAACCAGAAATTACACAGGAATATGGCAAGAAACAGCTTGCGCAAAAGCACAAGGACCTCAAAGGCAGGCTGACATGGTTTTGGCATAGAGTCTGGGACAAATTGCTGGTGGAGGATACACAGCTCATACAGGAACAAGAAAGTTGCCCACAAACTTCGAAAGAAGAAACACCTTCCTGTGTTTCAACACTCTGTTGTCAGTAATCACGGGTGAAACCTATCCTCGCCCGGGGCAGGCTGATGCAGAGAACGCATCCCACTGGTGCTCCTTGCTAGCTCAAGTTCTGCTAAACCACAACAGAAGCAAAATTTAATATTAGGCCTTTAATCAAAGGGATAAAATACTATCATAAAGTACACGCACAAAAACTGAATGAAGCTTGCAGATACTACCTGAATTCTCGTGTTTCCTATTTTGGAAAGACAAACACTCCCATCTGAACATGTTTTAAAAAGATTTTCATGTTTTTGTGGTAAAGGTACTAATCTTGGTTTAGTTTTGTTCCACAAAGAACAAAAGTGAGAGAGGCTTCCAGTATTTTCAGGGCATGTCACAATTTCACAGAATTTTTAATTGCTATTTTTGGTAGGCTGTTGAAAGCTAAAATTAAAAACATTCACTAAAATAATAATATACATCTCTAAGCATTATTTGCCTTTCTTCTTCAGACAAAATGGAAGTGGAGTAATTCTCTTTCTAATCCTGATCGTAAGATAGTACAGTACTCTAACGAGAGACTGTTTAGAAGCAAAAAACCAAGATGAGTTATGCAGAGGGCTGACTAGAAGAGGCATTTGCTTATTGCCATTGTATCAGCAACAAAACCAAGAAGCAATCAGCACGACCTCCCTACTGCCAACCTCTTAGCCGAAAGTCAAACGCGTTACCTCACTGTCTGCCCAAATGCAAAACATATAAAGGAAGGTTCAACATAATGTTAAGGAAATGTAGCCTTTTCCTTTGAAGGAGCTTTAAATATTTCCCATGCATATGTAACAGAGGTGCATCCAAAACAGTCTTGAAAATTTTTCAATTTTCAAGATTTCAATTCTGTGTCCACTTAAAAAGAAAACAAACTAGAAAAAGCAAACTGGCTGGATAGTATGAAATGTCTTCCAAACTTCAGGGCATGCTTGAAAACCTAACGCTGACCACATTATTCTAACATACAGCAAAAAAAGCAGATCTTAGCACAGATGAAAACCGGACTGAGATGGACACGTCTTTTCTTTCTTACCGTATCTATTTTTTGATATTTCGGAAATTATTCTCCTCACTGTTTACTTGGACAACTGGTCTTCAAAAACCGAAAACAACTGCAAAGCCTGCCATGCAATACTTAATGAGACCCTGTGAGTTATCTGGGCCTGAGTCATGCTGCGTGCTGAAGGGCCCTCTCCACGCAAGAAGCATAACCCATTTTAAAAAGCTCCCTCCAGTCTGGCTTCCATAATAATGGAGATTAAAAGGCATGTCTACTCCTGGATTAAACAGTCCGTCATCAAGAATATCTTACCAGTGTCCGGCTGCAATGGGTATCTGGAGGGCAGAGTGACTTGCCCTACCCAGAGAACCCAGTTCTGGTTGTGCAGGCTGCCACCACGCAGAACAGTGGGCATGCAGCTGCACGGCTCCGTTACCGCCAGCGCAGGGATTTCCTGCACGGTGTACACATGCCACAAGAATTTCTGTTAATATACTCAAGATCTCTAAACAAGTAATGATTTCCAAAATTCATTTTTCATAAAGCATTTCCACTCAAGAAGTCAACTTTCCCCGAGACTCATCTTGAGTCCTTTCGTTTTACAAGCAATAAATTCACAAAATATCTTCAGAGATTACAAGTGCTACAAGAAAGCTAAAATGATTTAGAAGGATTAAGAAAGACATTTTAGGTTTTGGAAATTTTTGTTTTAGATTATGAGGGAACAACCACAGGGTCTATCACTTTGCCTATTGTTTTCAATATGATTGACAGTCTGAAGTAAAGAAACATGTATTTATATTTGCTAAAGCACACACCAAGCAGCACAGCTGCCAAGGACAAGATGTCTTCTCCACCTGGACTCTTTCATTGTAAAGTGAAGAGCTGCGAGGCCCCCGATCTATTCGCATGCAGTACTGCTGCCTATCTAACACCGCAACTCTTCACTATCTCCTGCAGCTAAAAATAACAGCACAATCCACTCTTGCCTCCTGTGCCCACAATTTTCAAGGTTAGCTCCGCACAGGAGAAAAACAACTTGGCAGCAAATGAAAAAGTTTGGATTCCTTTATCGGCACTTCTCTTTCTTTTTTTCTTTGTGAAGCAACAAGAAAAGAAAGACATACATTTTGACATTTGCTATTTTACATTTCCAGCCTAACCTGTTGTATTCACAGCACGCTGAAAGGGGGAGAAGAGGAGAAAACAAACCTCTTGTTATAAAGTACCACAGGATTAGCACTTCGTACAAGTAGCTTCCTAAGGAAAACTTAAGTCAAAGCAATGCTCAGTCATCCCCTCCGTCCCAGAGGGAAAGCAAGGCAGAGCCAACCCTCACTGGAGCTGCCTCGTTTAAGAAGGGATGAAACTGCTTCAGATAGTTCAATAGCACGAGAAATGCAAAAGGTTTATCAGCAAACCTAAAGTACTCAAAAGGTTTTCAGATTCACCTTGAAAGCAGGAGAACATCCAAAGCTGTGAACTTTCTAAGGCACTCTGCTCCCATTTCCCCGCTCCTGGCAAACAGAGAGGGCAGGGGAGCAGAAAAGGGCAAAAAAGAAAAAAAAATACATATATATAACTGAAAGCTTTTAGCCAGGGTCTGGTAGTTTGGAGGAATAAAGTTTTTATTCAAGATTAAAACAAACAAACAAAAAAGAAACATGAAAAATAAGTTCTCATGGTCACTGCAAGTCCTGCACGTCTGAAATAGAAGTTGCTGTGCCAGAGCCAAGGCAGCTGAACTCATTTTAAAATCTAGCAGGGAAATGTCTTTGGAGAATTAAATTCCTAGTAGGAAATTGCACCAATCTGATTCTTTGCATCACTAAGCCATCGCTCCTGACCTCCTGATTTCTATCAGACTATTTTGCAAACAAAATTCTAGCAGCTCCTTGTTAAGCCTGTTCAACCACATGATACCTATCGCTAGCTCGCAGAAGACTTAGGAAGAAGGAAAGCAATGAAAACCAACGAGTTCTCATGATGATCATGAACCAAATTCATCTTTAGGAATTACTAGTGAAGTGCCTGAAACAGAGGCACAGAGACAGCTCACAGCTGAGACATTCCTGCATCAGGGCAGAACAGGAACCATGGCGTTCCTCCTCGCTCTCGGTGCAGAGGAAGAATATCCCACTTAGCTAAACAAGATGCACAATATCCTATTAAGACGACTTTCTAAAATGAAAAGTAAATGGGAAGCAGAAGGTATTTTGGATTCAGTTTCTTCTGTACAGCGTTAACTGTTCCCCTATGTTCCCAATGAACTGGCAATGGTGATTTTTACTTTATTTATAAAAACCCTGAAGTGGATAATACATGTAGTTTTCGATAAAAGAATGCTCTATTTGCTGATGATCCTTCAACATTCACCCGTATTTTGCCTCAACAATGAGGTGCAAAGAGGTTATCTCCAATATTGTCTTGGCAGAATAACCTGGACAGCCCAAACCCTGAGGCACAGTCCTTCGCTACTGTGCCCAAAGTCTGCCCCAAGTTAATCTGGGCCCCTGCCCCAGCATTATCCTGTCAAACACTGGTCAGTCTGTTGAAGTCCCTGGAAATCTTCACCGCAGTGCTTCATTACTGTGAACATTAGAAAGATGTTCCTTACACCTCCCTGTGAATCTTCTCGGCCACAACGTACACTAGTCACTTGTCCTATATGCCACAGGTACATAGAACAAATTATTCCCTTTTTCTTCACAGCTGCATTGTATTTGAAAGAATATCAGATTTAATCTTCTTTTGGCTAATCTGCACCGACGCTGATTGTCCTTAGAAGTCCTGCTTTCTACAACCCTAGTTTCTCCCTGGAATTTCTTCCATGGCATGTAAACCCACAGTAACCTAGCCAGCCCATCCCTAGCATGAGCAGGCTGAGAGGGCACCTCTGGGCTACACTTCCTTCGCACACGCACACAGCACTGACGTTTGCCATTTGCACAATGAAATACAAGTATTTTGTCAATACATTTTCCAGCTCATTTTGCATCCATTTTTCAACATTTTCGCTTCTTCTGTGCTTCCTATTTGGCTTATTCAACAATTGCTGAAGTGAAGGTATGTCTTTCTTATTTTAAACATTCATGACACAGCAACGTGGCAACTGTTTTCGCGTCCAAAAGTCCTCACAGATTGTTCATCATCTGTATTTTGATCAGCTTTCTCCACCACAGAACACTACCATGCTGTCTGGTTGTATTTCTGTACGAAATACAAATCCGTAGCACAGTTTGGGACAAGAAAATCTCACACCCTCTGTACGAATCATTTCACCAAAACACAGGGGGATGCTGCAGGGACAGAGCAGAACACACACTTTCTGCTCACTTGGACCCCTAGTGGCATCCAGTGATGGAAACTATGCTCACAGCAAGGTGGGTGGAGATAACCCAGATGTACTTCCCTGCACAGAAGTACCCATGGATGGAACCAACACACAGCACAGACCCTGCAGACATGCTCTGGGGGCTTGGATAGGTAATTTCTCCTCTCCTCATCCCATAATGATAAGCTGCAGCTCTTACCATTCACACACTTGGGGCCACGCAGGCAGGGTGGCAACTTCACACTGAACACGGCAGCGTGAAACCCAACGGAATTCCCTGATACATGGGAAAATAGAGGATTCACCTCCCAAACAACCAGCCCTGGCCACATGAGAACGTGGCCAAGAACTGGGAGATCCTTCGCATGAACTCAGCCTCCTAGCTTCCAGCTGGAGGAATTTCAGGCAGTGTCATCATCCTGCGTGGCCTTGACAACAGAGCTCCCACCTTCACCACTGCACAGAAAGGTTCGAGAAAAATTCTGTGTCTTCTCAGATTCTGCCACATTGGCCCCAGACAACCTTTCCCAATGTTAAGACCTGCCGACCTTTCAGACGGTAGAAAGACCAGCACAAACTTTTTGGCTGTAGCACACAAGACAAAGACTTACTCTGCACAGGGTGGTAGTGCTGCTGATACCATGTATGAACTGGGGGATGTGGCAGGGTAGAAGAGGAGTCAGCTGAATCTAATCTGTTCAGATCTGCAAGCCTGACAGCTCTCAGCACTTGCCAGTTGGTGACAGGTACATTTTTAAAAAAAATCCTTTTTTTTTTTTTTTTGACATCCTCACTTCCCTAACAAAGGAGCTATTTAAAAATTCAGCATGCTCCCTTGGAAGCTTTAAATAGTTTCAGAATGTAACTGGCATTATGCTGTAACCCAATATTAAATACCTTTGGGGAGGAACTATTTAAATTGTTGAGGAAAACCTACATTTAACTGTTACAAAGGAAAAGACATGCTGCTTTCTGTGGGAGGCAAGGACCTGTCAGGCAGGAGGACCTGGCCGCCACTAGTTTTCCTGGTTCTGGACAAGCAAAGGCCCCCATCTCAGCTAGGAATGAAGAACACAGTTATCTTGACTGCACCCTGTTCTCTCCTTACACAACCTGCACACAACTCATCCTCGTCATCCAGGCAGTATCATGCTGTCTGTACTCTGCAGCTGCTGGAAGTTCTGAGAGTTTTGAGCTCTGAATCCTCTGCTCTCCGAACTCTTGCATGACTAGAAAATACGAAGTGGGAACAGAAGAGGAAGGGATAGGTACAGAACAGGATGTCAGTTCCACATCTTTGTCAGGAGTAAAAATTACTCTCCTTTATGGAGCACCAAAAATCTATCAATCTTCTGTAATATTTTAAAATAAAGGCAAATCAAAAAAAGAACATCGGCAAATTTCTATTCATACTGAATAAATGCCTTATTCACTTCAGCAAGAAATTTAGCACCCTGTTCAGCCTCCACTTCCAGTGTTTTGCATCCAGCGGTCACAACACGACTTCAGGCATTGCTCAGCTCTGCAACACACTGCCCAGAGGACACAGAGACTTCTTGCACTTAAAATCTGTTATTTTCTACCAGGAATCATTACTCTGGTCCTCAGTGCGAACACTGAAGCCACTGTTAGATGCAGCAAAAATCAGCTAGCAACCGTTTTCCAAAGTCTCATGCCAGTGTGCAGTCCGTGGAGAGCACCACTGGCAACAGGTTCTGATCGAAGCCATTCCCTTTTGTTTTCTTCTCAAGTGTTTACTTACCCAACAGGACTGATGAGTGCTGTGGAGAGACTTGGCAGGTGAAACCAATACATGTTCAGATACAGACCAGGCAATGAGGCAGCTCACAGCTATGTTATAAAGTCCCTCATACTCAGTAATAGTCTGGTGATGAGAGTAAGAACAGGAAATGATTTCTTGATAATGAAATCCTGCTTTTTCTCCTCCACAAGCCAGGCTTCTAACAGGGGACAGTTAAGAGAAGTGGACAGCGTCCTTCCTCAGAGGAAGTGAAAGATGTGTCACTGGTTGGGAATTCCTAACCTGAGGCATCTCCAAATCCCCTTGGCTTCCAGGAGTAAAGATGCTGCCCAAAATAAGTCTCAGTGGAGGCCCACAGAATAGGGTAGGGAAACTCAACATTTTTGTACATTTTTGTACATTCTGAAAGAAACTGATAGAGACGATGAATATCTTCCACCTCTCAAAAAGATAAAGCGATCAAATAACGAAGTGTAAGCATCCTTTAAATAACAGATCACTTACCAGGTCTATATTTTGCATTATGTCCTGGAAGGAAGGGTGAGTTCGGAACTGCTCGAACAGATCCCGCTTGTAAAGCAGCGCGTACACCAGGTTCGGGTTGTGATGGAGGGAGTTGGTCAGGCAGGAGTTGATGATCTCCAGCATCATCCGGATCACTTCCTCGATCACATTCAGGTCTTGCGCCTTTAAGAGAGGAATAAAAAGTTAGTGTGCCCTTTCTCACTGTAAGATGTATTAGGTAATAAAGGCAGTGCATAGGTAATTACTAATAATGGAGCTATTAGCTGGTTAGTGCCTCAACGGTGAACTAAGCTGGCATGCCTCAATCTCCAGAAAGAGATGTGTTTCCTCCTGGGGTAACCCAAATTTTAACTGAAATGCATTGTACTCTGGTGTTCAGCCTCACAGCTTGATTCTCTTGATAGTAGCCATTGTCTCACCCAAAGAGCAAACTCTGTCAAATTCATTAAGGGTTAAGCAAACTTAGTCTTCTCAGTATTTCCTATGCCAGACAGGAGCAGTTCAGCATACATTTAATACATTTTACATTTTGTCCCTACCAGGGAGAAGAAGAGAGGTGGAAGCAGGAAGAGAAGAGAGGTAGAAACAAGAAGGAAAATCAGAAAAATAAAAAGTGGAGAGAGAAAAAAAGATGGGGGAGGAAGACTGCATCAAAACGCATGGTACCTTGAATGTTTGCCACTGTTCTCCAGACTTTGTCCCTGGCCTTCTTTTTTTTTTTTTTTTTTTGGCATCGAAGAACACTTGTACTAAATGCAAAAAGAAATCCTTTGTACTGCGCTAAGCCGTACTGCTCAAGATAAACTTGTAGAGCTTTTCATCCTGTCAGTGCCTCTGACAATCCATTCCAGATGATTACAAAACCCAGAACTTTGAGCTGAACAAGCTGCCACCAGGTACGAGCTCACACGCCCGTCAGCACCAGCCACGGGTTTCTCTCCTCAGGCTGCACATCGAGATGTGCCTGATGAGGCTGCTCGGGCTGCAGAGCTGCCTGCCCTTCCCTAGGACAGGGGGAAGAAGGCAGATCTGCGTTTCTCGTATCGCTAGGTCTCTCTACCACATCAAACAGCAGACTGTGAGACTTCACAGCTCTGCCAAGAACATGAATCAGAGCAAACAGACTCGAGATTTGGTGCTTGGTAGGAACGCTGAAACCACTGGCACTTACGCTCGCAGACTGCCTGCAAAGTAGTCATTTTCTCAGCTATCATGAGGCACTTAAATGCTTGACAATGAGGCTGTACTTGCAAGAGCATTCTCTCGGACTGTCATTCAAACTGTACCCAGTGAGCTATTTCCCATTGTAGGGTAACGCTGCAGGAATCATTGCTTGTCGGATAAATGCCACTGCTCTTACCAAGGCAGAAGAGGCTGCAGGAACTTGCCATTATCCTGATTATACAAGGAACAAAAATCTTTGCTACCACTTTGGTCTGGCTACTTTCAATGGGAAGCAAAGACACGTAATGACAGTTTCTTCCTGCAAGCACAGATCCAGCCCTGCAGA
This sequence comes from Alectura lathami, assembly GCA_013399715.1. Lineage (NCBI taxonomy): Eukaryota > Metazoa > Chordata > Aves > Galliformes > Megapodiidae > Alectura > Alectura lathami. The sequence goes on from VXAV01006606.1 coordinate 144,536, forward strand.
GAGCTGCAGCATTTTTCTAACCTGCTCCTCCACCTCCTCCACTGCAGAGGAGGGGATGCCCGTCCTCATACTGCTGCTGAAACAAAGCAGCACTGTAATTCAGTTATCCCCACAGCTTGTCTTCTGCAGGCACAAAGGAGATTTAAGTGATGAAAGCCTTCTGAATGCCTTTAAGAAGAGTACTTGGTGCACACGCTCCAACACAATTTTACCCTTTAGCAATGTCTGGCTGACTGTGGAGGTTACAGATTCCTTCCTCACCATGAGGATCCCCTTTTGTAATGGCTTTGCCTCAACCACTCGAATTACTGCTGTGTTGTCGCAAGCAGTGTTGGCAGAATCCCTACAAACCTGATCACTGTAGGTATTTAACCTGCCAGTGGGATCACATCCTTCTTTGACAGAAGCAATCCTTGCATTCAAAACACAGGTGGCTCCTCTGTGGTCTCCTAGTTAGCATGCTGTGAAACAGCATGCCAGTTAGATGCTATCAAATGTAAATAACTCAAAATACCGGACAAAAACTGAAATAATCACTTCCATGTGGAACCTGAAGAAAAATCCAGACCTGGTCACCTCACCAGTCGAGTGATGCTTGCCTACCAACTTGGGTTTATTTCAGAATATGGTATTTTATGGTCGCTTCAAAAAACTCTGAGCAATAGCTTAGTTCACTTCTCAATGCAGCAGGATGACCTAGTGACTGAGATGCTATCCTGAAACACGTAGGACATTATTCGTGGAGGCTCCTTGTGTGACTGCATATAAATCCCACATCCCTGTGTGTCTCACCTACAAAACAGGAACACAGAACAGGGATGTCTCCCAGTACCACCAGGCTGGCATCAGCATGCACATGTTAAAAGAGCAAGCTGTTCCACCACTGTGGACAGGCTCTCCACAAGCATTTAAACCCAAACATTACAGTTAAAGGGATGCTTTCCTTTGTTTAAGGCTTTACTTTGGTACCTGTAAGGCAACTCAAAAAGAAGTTGTACAGCTGTTTAACAGCTGTCCATCTGGACTAAAAGCACCTTACATCAGGAATGGGATTTGCTAAGAGCAGCTCTTCTACGCTGAAACCTCCCAGAAACACCAGGACTCAGGTTCAAGAGAGATCCTGAAACCAGCTCCCAGAAAGAGATCTTTTCAAAAATGAAACGCTTTTAAACAAAATATGCTCACTTTAAACAGTTGAATAGAGCTAATTTAAACAGAAAGCACTGCTAACTGTACTAACATCCACAAATATGATATTTCAAGAAAAGGCAAACTGCTGTTGGTGGGCTTCAAACAGTTAGAAGTTACCACAGGTTACTGCTTATTAATTGCATTTGAAGTGATGAAAGCTGGTGGACAGAACCAACAGTCTGTTCTCCAGTTACTGCGTTCCAGGTGAAGAATCTGGGACCCAAATGCAGAAATCAGGGAACCACAGTGAAGATCTTTACCTGTAGCTCACCACGCCAAAAGCAATTGTGTATACGAAGAATGAACTCCGTAAGAGACAGAGATGTGGGACTGCATCCCCGTATCACTGGTATATTTTCTGGAGAGCTGTACGCTCCTATAATTAGCGATTAAAGCAGTTGTAAAGGCTTAGAAGTTTTCAAAACAGGAAAAAACAAGCAGAAAGCCAAGGACAGCGTTTGGATGAGACAATGGAGAAATGCTGTAAGAGCTGATAAAATGTTGTGTGCTTTTGTTGTTCTGTATCACCAGTATCAAGGAACGGTAGCTCTGCATCTAGACGTGGCGTCAAGACAGATATAAATAAGGTTACAAAAACATTTCACAGTTGAAGAGAAAAAAGTTTATCGCCCTGCAGATTAACTTCCAGACCAGCTGAGCACAGCTGCAACGCAGGACACGTATGACCAAGACATCACCCACAGCATACTTGTGAGAATATTTTTTTGGACCGGATTGGCTGCTCTATGAAAAGAAAAGCCCGACACTGACTTTGGAGGGGACAGGTCGACAAGTTTCAGTCTATTAAACAGCGCATTTTGATGAGAGTAGTTAAAAGTAATGCCATTTTCCTAATGCTTATAATTGACAAATTCAATGTGCCATTCACTTTTCAAACAATTTCAGCGTTCCTTTACAAAACAGTTCTCAGGATAATGCCACTGCCAACAGTGATGAGTACCAGCCATCCCCAATTTTTTTGTTTATGCCCATAGAAATAATTATATCCATTATTAAAAGAAATATGGAAGCTAAAGGTACCAACTTTTTGAGATTGAAACCCAGCCAACAGAAGCTGGGTTGTATGGCATGTACGCACAGCACTAACATTACTGTAGGTAATCCTAGGTAACACCCTCCTGTTTCCTCCTCAGGATGGGAACTAAACGTGGTAACCTTTTGCAAAGATTCCCATTTTCCAAGAGAAACAGCTAGCCAAAAGGCCATAAGCCTGGTCATGTTCTGGTTGCTCAAGGAACAAACCAGGCAGTGACAGATAGAGAAGAGCCAGGTACAGCTCTGGGTAGTCTTTATTTTTTAAACGAAAAAGGAACAGACAAGTCATAATGCCAGAGAAAAGAGAATGGAAACAAGCTGAGAGGACACAGAGGAAAACACGACCAATGCAGAAATGAGAACATAATCTGCCAAAAAACAAAAAAGAAATACCCTGAAACATCACTGCTTTCCTCACTGAATTACAAAAACAGTTAGAATGATGCACTGCTGGGCACCTCCTTCCAGAGAATTCAGTACTTACTTACTGCTTAACTTATAGTACCTATCTTATGGTTTTCACATCTGAACATTCCAGTGCTTCTTCTTTTCTTTTAATTTGACGTTAATTTCAATTTTTTATAATAAAAGTTCTGTTAGGAATAAATGCAAATCTCCAGCCTCTAAATGCTAACTCTTAGGGGAAAAAACAGCAGTTTGTCCATGTGTCATTCAGGTTAGCTTTGATTAACTGCCCTGGTAACTTGCACAGTGTAGTAACAACTGAGGCAACATTATTCTGCTTTCTGTTTTCTTTCCTTCTATGCTACTTTATGTGGAAAATAAGTCTTCTTATTGCTGAGAAATTTCTGAGAATCAGAATTTCAGTCACTTGTAACTGAATAGGGACATAATATGGAAAGGTGAATCTGACGATGAAATAAGCTTTGCATTGTTTCAGAGAAAGGAGATCTTAAGGCCTCTGGTAGCCTTGAGAAGCCATTTTCTCAACAACTGCTGTCAGGCTTTTGCGTTTTTGACCATTTACCCAGAACAACAGCAAAGTTCTGTTGCGACCCAGCAAGGAAGCAGTCGTGGTGTCACAGGTCTCTGACACAAGCACTGGGGAACGCAGCCTGAGGGTCACCCTGTGCCATTAACATCTGAATTAATGGGTCAGCTGCAAATCACAAGGCAACTGCAGTGACAGCTCAGCTCAGCTCAGTTCGAGGAAATATTTAAGCTTTGCTAACACGATCAAGAACAAAATAATAAAAACTTGCTTTAGGCTAAAAAGCAGTAGCACAAAAACTTCAACCTCACCTCTTGTCCACATGTATTATAGTGTGATCATACATCCACTTATTGCAAGCAAGAATTCACCCAAATGAATTTTTTTTTCCTTTTCACTTGTGTATCTGGTAATTTGCAATCCAATGCAACAAATAACTGCAAAACTAACCAGGTCTACTTTGCAACTTTTTTTTTTTTTCTTTATAAATGCTAGAACAGCAACATGTATTTTGAGCTGAGATGGTGCCGTGCACTGTGCAACAACACATGTATGGATGTGGGACACCAGTGCCTACTAATAAGAGCCCCACTCCTCACCAACCACACTCACACTGCACCGCTGCGATCTTCCAGCCAACAGATACTTTCAGATAAATAAGTGCTGTAGGTTGCTGCCTGTCGAAATGGCACAGCGACAATGCTATCAAAAAGGCAGTTACACAGTTAGCACAATCTGAGCAGGAAGAAACTTATCTGCTGAAGAGAACAGCACGCTAGTAGAGACGGGTAGTGCAACATGGTAGAACTGCACGGTGTAAGTAGAGTAAAAAAAAAATTTAAAAAAAAAAACAGGAAACGCACACTGTAGTGAAGTCCTAGCAAAAGGAAACCTGAGGAAATGAAGTGGAAATCTCACCTCTAACATCAAAGAGATATACGATGGAAACAGGCTCACAAAAAAAAAAAAAAAAAAAACATGTACTAACACAATCCTGAACTCAGTGCTTACAGCAAGGAATGGCTTTTAGCAAACAGTTTCATTCTGCCAGTAACAGGACACCTTGACACCCACATTCTCAAAAGTGCACATTTCTTTATGTTGAAGCTTGGTGACTTGGGCTCACTATCAGGCCCCTCTCTGGCTAAGCGAGGAGTGTGCACGGCATGCAAAAGCTGGAAGGAAGCTGCCTAAACGAGCTTTAGCTCAGGATGACAGTCAAGATGCTTTAAAAATTTCCCTCCTAGCAACTCCACAGTTCAAAGCAATGCCACTCTGACTTGACCATTCCCAGCTAGTTCCGACTGCCCCCTCAAGGTCATCTGCTCCCTTTGCCTCTATTTGCAAGCCCAGACCCTGTCCCTCACCCCAGCAGCGAGGAGGAAGAGTCAGAGGAAAGTGCAGCAAGCAGTGGGAACGATGCTCTGTCTGCAGGCATGGCTGTGTCACACCTGCACTGCTGCATTCATTCGGTGGGCACACTCACCCCAAGATCTGGGCCTGAATGGTACCATGTGGATGAGAGAAAAGGTGAGAATGAAGGTAGCAACCTCGTAATGAATGGCTCTTCAGTTCCGTGACACCTCGGCATAATTCATCACAACTGATGTTTTCCATGAGATTTTTTTCCCCTCCAAGAAATAGAATTCATAAACATAAAAGACTGTAAACATAATCAGCTACTCCCTCAGCGATGCAGATATTACTCTAAAGGCAAGTTTATCTACAATGGAAACCAAGGATACACATAGTATATACTGAACACCTACAAAAGGACCACAAATACCAAATGGAACCCCCCAAAATAACTACTACAATTCTTTTTTTTCATCAGGCACAATTAAGGAGGAAAAAAATCTTCCTGATCCATCAGCTGTGTCCACAAAAAGTCTAGATGAATGGAGAGCTTCAGTTCAGTTTCCACTACATTTTCTTCCAGCTACCTTTATAGACATTAAGGAGTACTTTGAGTGTTTATGGTTTTGGATATTCAGTAGCTAGCTCTTCCACACCTGCTTGTAATACAGCTACTATAAACTCCAGTACGATACACACTTTTGTCTGGAATTGGCAAGTTGGCACTCAGGGGAATTTCACCGTGATAACCTAATTTAACAGCATCCACAACCATAATGATGTAAACTTCCCTTTCCTCTTTACAGGGGCATTTCTACAGTTAAACAGTTTCAAATAATTTACTTTATTTTTAGTTACTTTCAGAGAAGCATATGTATCTTGTTTGCATTAGCTTTGGGGAACTTCCAAGAGAGCTGTCTGAATTTCCTGCATTTTCAGCAGAAAATAAAACTTCCAACAGAATAAATTTGCTTTGCCGAAGGAGTGGAGGAGTGGAGGGGAGAGAAGGAAGTGCACAAGAAAGCTGGGTTTAAATTCACCATACAAGTGAACTTCAAAGCTAATCATTAAGTGACAAAAATCTTATCTTTGTCTATCCGTTTTACTGGCAGATATACAGCGTAGAACTCTTGGCTGTTGTATGTCAAACCCAGACAACTTACGGCCATGACGTTAAACTGTGGGAAAGCGAGTACTTAGTGAAAAAATTCTGGGCTTACAGGGAATACATCCTCAAAAACTAACCCAATCATCTCCGATTACTGCTTAGAACTGGAGGCAGGGTTGTCACACTGGGACTACAGTTTGTTGCCAGGCACTTCACCAAACAAACCTGCCACCCTAACGCTCACCATCATTGCCTTTCTGAATAACTGATAAAGCAGAAAGAACAGATTTTCAGCACTCTCACCATTTAGTCAAGCCAGCCCATCTCTAAGCTGGTAGTATAATGTTCCCCAAGTACATGCTTTCGCCCTGTGTCACGATGCAGAACTCCAAGACAGCCTACAAGAAGGCTACACTGGAGGAAATGCTGTGGCAGTGCACCCTGTGCCAGGTAAAGCAGCCAGCGAGCAGTCTGCTCCGAGGAAAACCTGCCAGGGTGACGAGCCCAACTGCTTCAATGCTTTGAAGATCTGTTTGCTACCCATGGACCAAAACACTGCTAACACTGTCTTGCCAGTTAACCACGCAGCTGAATGAACAGTGAAGTAGATTCGTTGTCTTCAATGAGAGAATTTCTTCTGGCAGCATGGCAAAGCTTCAGGAGGAGGGACAGATGTGCCTCCGTGTGCCACACCTACAGGCTGGTTATCAGGGAGATGGGACCTGAAGGAGTCTCCCTTCTCAGGCAAATTCTACTAAGCCATTCTCCAAGTGAGGCTCCTCTGCTTTAGAGGAAAGGACAAGCAGTTATCTAGACCCAAAGGACGATGAGGAACGTAAGTACAGGACAGACTTAGGGTGGCAAGCATCCCTGCCCTGTAACTTCCAGATGCCAAACTGACAGATTACGAGGTCCTACAAACCTGGGATGCAACTATTGCTAGGAAAGATGTTAATGACGATACCTATACTAAGAAAGCACAGGTTAAAACTGAATTATACAGTTCTCAAATCATGCTTGAAATCATACGAAGTTCTCTTGCTGTCAAAAGGAAATGTACTCCCTGTAAATTCTCCATTTCTCCTTGAAACTAAGTAGTATTCCCTAGAGGTACGTGAAGACTTTTAGTTTGACTGGTAGCACAGGAAAGGACACACGAAGTTCCACATGAAACCCTACCTCCACCATACAGAGGTACGTAGATCATCATGATATAGGCTTTAATTAACAGAACCTGTCTATCTCGAGTAGAGTTCATGGACTTTAAAGTTACTCATATGAAAAAAAGTTTGATTCCAGGACTCCACATCCAGCTTTGCTGTAAAATGTCACCAGCAAAACTCTCAGGTGGTTTTATGCAGTAGTTACTGCTACATGAACTGCAGCTCCAACACTGCCTAATTCATTCCTTAAATTGCATGGCAGGTCTTATATAACACTCACATAAAGTTTCACATTTTTGCATTTAACATCTAAGTGCTGCTTAATGACACCTCTAGACCTAAAAGCTTGTTCCTTAAAGTTGTCTTCTGACGAACCTGTTTGAAGCAAGTGATCCTCCAAAAAGGAACATTATTGACATTTTTTGTATTAATACCCTATGTGATGTTTAGCTCAAGCCCTTATTTCTATCGGGAAGAGGAAGAAGGAAAAATGCTACGAACTTGCAAAGAGGCAGCTGATAGACCAATTAGCAAGTTAAACCAAACAGTTTTCTTCACATTTTTCCTTCAGACCTTCCAGATTTTCCTCTATACCACAGCTGCAGGAACGCAACATATCCGCAAGTTCCTTACAGCCCCCTTCATTTACGCACCATCTCTGTCTGTATTATCAACTATTTTCTTCACCCGTGGTATTACATTTGGCAGAGACAACTATGGCACTCACTGCAAAACACATGCACATCTAAGAGACTGTTTCTAATGAACCAGCTGCTGTCATTCGAGGAAATCACTCCCTGCTACAGACCTATCCTCAGCGTCTGATTTTAACTGAGGAAGTATAAAAACTGAACAACTATCAACCTGTCACTAAGGCTGACAACTGCACAGAAGTCGTATTTAGAAATTCTGCACTGGTTCTCCACTGATTACGTACTGTGGTTCAGTATCTTTGCTGTGACATTCAAAAATCATCACTGCCTTGTGTATGTGATAGTTGTGTTTCACTCAAAGTACCACTCTGAGCAATTCTGACCCTACTTAAGAGCAGAAACATCATGATTGAGACGATGCAACCCAAGCCCTCAAAATAAACATGGGCTGAGTCAAGTTTCCATGCTAACCTAAGTGGAAAACTGCTTACTATTTTGCCTGATAACAGTCATTTAAAATACTCTGGAGACAATCAAATGCTAAGTTACTTGCAAGGAACATTTCAGAGACGGACTGGAACCAGGTGACGTGTGATCCTGAAAGCAGTCAGAATTTAATGTGCAGGAGCTGGGGAATATCTGCTCCCCGTGATGCCCGTAATGCCAGAGGGAAAAGTCAGTGCTACTCACAGCACAGCAGCCAAAGAACTCTGCCTTTTGGCCTTTAAGGAAGAATTGCTATCGAAAAGGCACCCAAAACTTTTGATGGAGATCAGTACTCTTAGCACATCGTAGTTCCTTAAATGTGAAGAAGTGCACAGCATAAATTTCAGGTCCAAGACAACTGACACTTGCCAAGGGTTTTACAGTGCAGGATGCCTAAACAGCTGTGAGCAGGAATATGCTGCTTTGCCATCGTTTTACCCCAGAGCAGAACCTAAATCATGAGGAATACTTTTATTTCTTCTGATACATTAGGATATAACAGCGTAGTTAGAAGAGTAGCCCAGACACAACTGTTCATGAGATTGTCACGTACATACTACACTCATCATAAGCCAGAGTCGATAAATATTCTGATACTGATTACAAAGATGTAAGAAATCTATTAAATTAAACGGAAGAACTGCATTATTGGTCTTTGAAGTCATTTGCAGCCTAAACGATCTATAGATAAGGTCTTCCATAAGTTATCATAAAGCATTTCTGTTTCCCTCTTACCTTACCATCTGGCCACTGCCTATAAGAGTATGATTTATTCCCTTTAGAAAAAAATAAAATAAAAAAATCCTCCATACCCAAATTTCAACAACTGCTCTCACAGGTTAAATCAAATGCAAATAGCAAGGAGATGAGAAACAGCCTTTTGAGAGCTGATAGCCAAATACACAGAGTAAATTTAGATTAAATGTTGTTTTTACTACATTCCATCTTATTTTTAAAGTGCATTCCCCTGGACACTAGATAAGAGGCCTGCATCAATTCTGATAAACTCAGAAGCTGATGAGCAGCGCTCAGCTTCCTGTCTAATGGTCTGGAAGCACACAGCAGCCATAGCCTGCATGCTGAAAAATGAACCTTAAACTGAGATGTAGCAAAGCCAAAACCCACAGAGGATAATTCTAGAAGTCGGTGTATACAGGTACCCATCAAAAAATGAAATATAATGAACACATGACATTTTTTCAATGTTGAAGCAAAACACTTCTGATAGTAATACAGAAAGAAATGCACT
>VXAV01006606.1:154813-165593 GCA_013399715.1 Alectura lathami
TACAACAGAAGCCCTGGAAAACCTCCCCCACATTCCAGTAACATATCTGAACAGCAATAAAAAAATCTTACTCAACTTCGGTTCAAAGCAGCCCAGGCAATCACATACTCCTCCCAGCAGAGCAGGAGACAGGAATGTAGCAGGACTAAATAAAAGTAAACTATTAGAGCTTTTTCTCTTTATGAATGTTTTAAAAGATACTTCCCTGAAACGGTTTTATGTTTGGTTTTTCACAAGCAGAAAGCTGATGTAGAATGACTACCAGTTTTTTTTTTTCCTGTTTTAAATTTTCCGTTGCCCCCTTAAGAAGTTAGAAAATTTTCTGTTAGTTTGTATATATTAGGCAAAAAAAAAAAAAAAAAATTCCAAAAAAATGCCTCCTATTGTTGCTTTGGAATTAAAGTTGCAGAGTTAAATCCTCCAAAGGCAGATATGATGATGTTTGAAAACATAGGTCTCCCCTTATCTCAATGGATGCATGTGTTAATATACAATTTAATTACAAATCTGTAATTACAAATCTTAATTACAAATGATCATTGCATAGACTCTTTTAAGTGCTGTGTTTTTACCTAATTCATAGCCTGTTAAGAATTGTTATTCTTATCCAGTTTCTAGGTTACTCTTACTGTAATTAACACATTCTGTGGAAAAAAAAATCACACAAGATTTAACTTTGTACAAGAAATGTGCAATATGCTCCTCTATCTCCTGTATTTCCTAAACTATAAAGAAAAGAGAAACCTCACAGATACCACTGATTAGAATAAAGGCAGACAGAAATTTATGTTTCCAAATTATGTTAGTGAAAAACATTAAGGTGACTTTATAATCTTCAATTAACATGAAAGACTGAGATTCTTCTAAGTTTCTGTGGCTATTCAAATCCATTTTGACAGGTTTGCCACAAAGTTAGTTCACAGAGGATAAGAATCCACCACTTTCAACAGGAATAAAAAACCTAAAATTCTCTAGTCTACATTTCTTTTAACGTTGTCTTTGAGGCTAGGTGACGGGGAAATCAGGTTTCAGTGAGTGGCTTGTTTTGCTACACGCGACGTTTCTTTTGAGCGACACGAACCAGCCCTGACAGGGTATTTTTGGTTTTGAACTTCTGCCTATTTCATCTGTTCTCCTTCCCCAAACAATTCTTTTTATTCACTTCACACCAAGATCGTCTTTCACTCTTACTGACTCACTCCTTCTAAAGAATCTACTTCATTTAGCCCATCACTTGGTCTCCAGCCACCCACACTGACAATTAACAGCAATTAACTAGCGTGACGCTAAAGGTAATATCAACAGCCATTAGTGCAAGACCTGCCCCCAGCTGGACACTGCAGCGTGCTGTTCAGGGGGACAATGCAGCTCCCAGAAAATAAACTTTCACTTGATAGGACTGTGTTCCGTAACTCGGGCAGAGCTGGAGTCAGTGTGGCTCTGTGTACATCAAAAACGGGCCCGTTCCAAACTCCGTGTGTTTCAGTCCAGGCAGACTGAGTAGAAATTTGACAGGTGTACAACCGCATCTTGATTTTATCCACAGAATAACGACACTATCTACCTCTTACTATCTTTTTCAAAATCACCAATTCTTAATTTGCCTCCAGTTCTTATACCTTTCCCCTCTGGCTGTCATCCAAATTCCAGATCATCTGCACGTGCAATGAAGGAATCTTAAGAGGTCTTTTACACAATTTTTTGGTAGCCATTTACTACCCTCCTATATAAATGGATTAAAAAAAAAAAAAAAACCAAAAAAACATATTGAACTAGAAGAGTTCCAAAACCTCAATGGTTAGTCTGTAAGCATCCCTACAAAATACGAAGTGGATGGAAATAGCAGGTGAAACATCAAAAAGTTCAAATGTTTCATCAAAATCTTAGAAAAAAAGTAATGTGAAAAAAACTTCAGTTAGGCATTTAGTTCTAAACAGCCTGAAAGGGTTTGAAAAGATTTCCTTCTGTGTCCATTTCCTTTCCTTTATAAGGCTGCATGCTTAAAAAACAGAATTACTAATATGTTTATAACATTTGGAAACATCTGCTTTTTAAGCATTTTTCAATCAAAACCTTGCTTGAGGAACACTACAAGTTTGTTTTACGACATTGCTGAAATACATGGAAGTCACAAAAATAACTTGTACTCTTTCCAAAAGCGCTCCACTCTGGGGAGCTATTGCACTCAACTTTTGTGTTTGTCTGCGGATGTTTGACATAGCCCAACCTGACAAACCACAGCTCCTCCTGAAGAGCTCCGAGCAACCCACTCGTGTGAAGCACTCAGGCTTCCCCTGAACTGATGAGGCCATCCATAGACCTGTTCCAAACGTATTCTCGCTTTCTGGCAGCAGGAAAACCATCTAAACACCACATCAACAAATAAAGATGCTTCTGAAGATTAGTACTGCTGCCTTCTTCATCCAACCACTTCAAAAGTCTTCGTCAGTCCGAACTGAGCAAAGGCTGTCCGAGGGAGGCAGCAGCAAACACTGTTTGCGCTGTTGTTAGAGTACCGCGGAGTCTCTCTCAGTGGTGAGATGTTGTGTCTGCAGCCCACACCGTATTTCCACTCAGGCCCTTCTGCAATCAGTGTGTCACACCCGGATTCCAGGTATTCCAGAGGGCAAAACAAGCAGACGCACAGAAGGAAATCAGTGCCCAAATTTCTACTCTTTAATGCGAGGATGTATGAAGGGACCCTGAGACAACTTTTTTAGCTGCGATCACCTTCTACCTTATGAACACTCATAAAGGTTGTCTTATGTAAAGCATGTATTCTGAGTACAAAACCACACATACTCTCTTTTGTACCCTTTAAAGCAGAATAATGATAATGGTCTGGAACAATATAACTGTCAGAGAAGGAAAATGGGAAAAAAAAGTCTTGCTGTTGATGTTTGGCTTCTGATGTGTGTAATGACCACAGTAACCAGCTTTTAAAAGACTTCAGGAGCTGTTTGTATTCCTAATGTTGCAAGTTTTTCCCACTTCAGATTTTACTCTCTTGTCTCATAGATCTGAAGAATTAAAGATTTTTTAATCAGATCATCATCAGAAGATGCTTCTGCAGCACTGAGTACTCTAATGTTCACCCTCATTTTTCCCAGTGCTGAGAGTTTCTAAGTGAAACAACATTTAATACAATCTGTGCATGCAATACAAACAGCAGAGACCAAGGAGAACTTTGTGGAACTCCTGAACAATGAATGAAGAACATCTCTTTGTATCTGCAAAGAACGATGTATTGTCCCAAAAATCTGTCAACCACAAGCATATTTTGAATACAACAGAGCAATGCAAAGACAAATTGTAAACAACACTAGTCCTTCAAACTGATAAGAGGGAGTTTAAGCAGACTGAACTTCACTAACACTTCTAGCACAGGACTTTAAGATAGTTCGTTCCCTCTAAGGATCATTTATGCAGCTTTTCTCACGAAACTTTGCAATTCATTTCAAGAAAAGAACTGACTAAGAATTCAGACAGAACTGCAGAAATTTGCTATTATTAAATACAGGAGCTTGCTTTAGATTTGGGTTAGGTTGGATATTTCAGTCTATTCTGAAATGACTATTTTTTGATTATATAAAAATAGGGGATTAGGTAGGAGAAATATTCTCTATACTTCATCTGAAGGAAGGCCTGACTAATATCTAGAAAATGTATTTATAGCCTCTAGCTCAATAATGGAGTGGAGACAGGCATACCCAAGAATAACCAATATTGAAAATGTCACTTCTGCTCATAAGCCATCAGCTCAGAGTGATCAGAAAGAAGGTAATTTAGTACAAAACAAGGTGAATTCATACTAAATACAGCCTGAACTGCTAGAACCCACACACCATACAAAACCAGTACAATATGATACTGGTTCACCATCCTATCACCTCAGAAAACAACAGCCTAAAAAACACTTCCTTGTTAAATTGTATTTGAAGCTTGTCAAAGCAGCCAAGAAAAGGATAAAAACACTCACGTGAAAAGATGTAGCTGTTCAGTCTATTAACTATGCATGGCTAATGCAGTCAAAAAGTCTTACCAAGTTACTCAGTGGCATATAATGATGGAGAAAATATAGACAAAAATAGCACTGAAGAGACGTAGGCTATGCTTTTGGTGAAAAGTAGGTGGCTTTTGAGTTTTGAAGACATACTATGAGAAAATAACCAACCTTAGCTTTTCTTTTTCAGTATTTATCACACAAGAACGTATCTCAATTAGGAGTCTTAATTTATATTGTTAAAAGTTCTCCATTTTGTCAACAGTATCTTCAGTTCTGCAGCTAAAGAACCGGTACGCATTCTGTACGTTCACAGCAGCGACTGATAAGCAGTATTTTTACAGACTACCAGCTAAACAATGTTAATTGCATCATACTAACTCTATTATGGCTGACCAGTTTATTTGGAAGTGGGTTTAATTTTATTTCTGCATCATTACTAAGGTCATCAGATGGTCCCAGGGAAGACTTTCTATTTCTTCACAATTTATTGGAAAACACTTATGCCTGGTGGCAGGGTTCTGCATTAAACTACTTATTTAGATAATTAAAAAAATCAGATGGAGCTGCGGCATATCCATGTAAGCAGAGAGCACGTTGTAGGACACCAAAACATTACAGCTCTTATTTACTGGTCATTGTTGACACTGATAGTGAGTTAAACACGTGTGCCACATGCTGGATAAGCTAACATCATTGACTTACTTGCATGTCATCCTTTGCCAAAATGTCTGCATCATGAGACACCATAACCTTACCTGAAACACCAAACTCTCACCTGGAATAACCATTTTGGTTAGTACTCAGAGTGGCAGAACAGAACTCATGTAACAAGGTAATAGTAGACAAATATGGGCGAAAGATTTTAGTCTAAAGCTGTTAATATTATGTATTTCTTGAACACTGTTTTTGCCCCAGTTGTTTAGCAAAGCCATTACTACATTGCATGTAGTGAAAATAAGGCTTTCTCTTTCATTTGGATCTATGGCACTATCACCTTTAATCCACTGTAATGTAACTAAATCCAGATAACGAATAGATTTTAGATTTGTTTTATTATATTTAAAGGAGAGCAAATACTGTAGTTCACTGACCTGATCTTAACTACTCCATAGCAATCCCAAATTTCTCAGATTATTAAATAAAGAGACCTTACTTATACAAGACTACTTCTTTCTAGGGAGTAAAGGAAACAGGGGAACCTTTTAACATCTGCCCGTGTAGAGGAGGGAGATTAGACCCGTTCTGTTAGACAAACTAAAATGGACTATTTATGAAGTACTTACAGCTTTGAATATAATCAACTGTAATAACAAGACACAAGTTACAAAAAAATTCTTCTTGTTGAAGCCACTTTGGTAATAGTGCTTTTTAATAACCCCCATAATGGCCGAATTAGAAGGACCCCAACTGAAGTCATTCATCCCACATAAAACAAACATTGCTTTTTCTTCTTAGATTTGTTTTACAAGCTACATTATTTCCAGATGACGCTTGAGGGGCCTAAGAGTTTCAAGAATTAGATGCTTAAATAGACAGCTGCTTTCTATTTACCATATAAATCAAGGATAAATGAAAGAAGAATCTAAATATTGGACTTCATTTAGCCCCTTCACAAAGCCCCGAGAAGGATATGAAAAAAAGAAATACAGAAATCTCGTCACACAGAAGTTTAATTCTCCATATTAATCTGAGAGAAAACCTCATTTGCAGAATTCCAAGCCTCCACATAGCACTAGCTCTGCACAGCAGGTAAACTTAACCAGATTGGGAAGGAGCCAGGGAACCAGTCAGCTCGCTGCACCACCAGGCTGTGCTGCTGCAGACTTGCACGCAGAGCTCGCTGCAGTCACAGTCTGTGCGTTTTCCCCATGGATTGCCCACATGCATTAAACTGTATACCCCAGCTAACGAAGAAACAGCAAATTCTGGACAGGAGTTTAAAGGATGGCTCTTCACATGCTTAAATAAGTGCACGTGTGAACACAATGGAAAGTCCACACTACAATGGCTCTATCACTGAAAAAATTCTTCCATCATCCGAGTGCTAAGTGATAGTCCTACACATGAAATACATGAAGATATCAGCAACAAACAGATTATTTTTAGAATTTTTCCCAGTTTCTTTAAGTTTCATCTGGATGTAACATGCACAATACTTACAGCCAAAATTCAGAAACTATTAAAAAGGTAAACTGAAATGAATTTTAGAGTTTTCCCAATCTGGCCAGCAATCAGCTTACCTACACTACTTCCTGTTAATGTCACTCATTAAAGCCAAGGAAGGCTGTAGTGAAACGCCTCCAACTGCCAGCTCCTAGCTGACAGCAGCGGTGGCTGCTCAGACCCATGACCCCTGCCGTGGGCGCTGAGTGATTCTGGAAATGTGCTCCAAGGAGTTCTCATCTAACTGCTAAGCCTTCAAGCCCACCACCAGGAAACAGGAGTTTGGGCTCCTACTGCTATAAAAGCCCTTGTCCCTGTGTTGCATTAGATGATGCTGAAACAAATTTAGAAACCTAATTAAAACTGTGTAGCCAAACCCATACCAAAGACCTAAGCGATGATGCATGTCAAGTATTTGCAGCTAAAACTGTTCCTACAATTGCCCTCATTTTTATCACTGATTTTTTTTTAAAATTGAAGTAGAGAATTCTGAACCCTTGCCATGAGCTCACCGAAATCCAAAATTCTGTCTGCCCACCTCCCCAGACATAGCTAATGAGACACCGCTATCACCAGTTCTAGCACACCAGCTGTCAAAATGCTCAGAAATCATCCATAATGCTAGGAAACCCTTGAAACGCAAGTTTGGGCACATAGTTGTTCCAACAACAGGTCTGACGTGCTGTTATTCCCAGGGACGTTAACGTGCCTCTAGGTATGCTGCTCAACATCTGCCATATAACAAATTACCTCAGGTTGTAATAAAATTACAAAGACGATCCATTTATACATTCACTTGAGTAATTTGTCTTTACTTGAACTGAAAGAAAGAAAATGCTCAGCTATTTTTCTATCAGTTTTCACGTTAGTTAAAAATTTTGTTAGCTGTGCTTTCACTGAACGTAAGAAAGCCATAAACAAACCTGAGCAGATTTTTCCTCTTCATATTGGAGAAAACTGGAGGTATTTATGGGCAGGGGCAACTTGACAGAAGCGTAGTATTTCAAAACAGTAATTGTTTCTGTGAACACAAAGCTCCTGTCCTCCCCTCTGGCTTCTTCCTGCTCCTGAATTGCACTGCCTACAGTTCATCAGAGCTTTATTCCCTAAGAGCCAGGAAACTGGTCTAGCCTTACAATGAAACAACTCACTCTTTTCTTTTTCAAACACCAGAAAACCTTAGCAAGAACAATATAAAAGCCAGCTGGCTCAGTTCCTTATTGTAGCTCACATTAAAAATACCCATGGCTTTGTTGTACACCAGAGACCTGATGGCAGTCCACAGCAGGTACAAGACAACCCCCAGAAACATGGCAAAAGAGGATCCCGCAACATCATTACCATCATTAAAAATCAGCAGCTTAGGGACTGTGTATTAGGTCAAAAACTTTGTTTGGAGTAATGTAAAAAATTAAGTATGGCAGAAACACAACTTCCGTTCAAGCAAAGAGAATTTAAAGTTTGGCCACAGCGTGTGAACCCACAGCACGTCGGCCTCCTACGGTGTGCACAGCAGGGCCCAATTCAGCAACACGATGCTGGCTTCGTCCTTGTGTTTCCATCCTGGCCCGAGGGAGGAAGGCACAGTATTTACCACAGTCAATGTATTAAGTCTAACACTGACAAGTGAGCAGAAAGGCATGTAAAGGAAGACGAGCTTAGCCAACACCTGGAGTAACTTCACATATCATTTAACCTTTGTGACCTAGGTACCATACAAATTCGCTTTTGGATCATGAAATATAATAAGGAAAAAAAAATCATAAATTAAAAGTCAATTAAAACTCAGGAGAAATTAGATTTTAAAACACACATTTGACTGGTCTGAATGAAAGCTGTGAAGGGATTAGCCTGCTTGGCCGTCCTCCTCCTCGCTAGACAGAGTAGCACCATCCCTTCCATGCAAAGGTGGTGGAGCAGAGAAGGAAAAAGAGAAAATCCTTCTTCAGTCAACACAGGCTTCAGGACTGCAGACCCTAAAGTTATCTCTGTTCCTTACAACATTCTTGTGCCAAAATAAATGCAAGCAAACTGAAACAACGATTCTTACAGACAACATACACACAAGGTTCAAAAGCAGAATATGCTTCAGTAAATGAAATTTTCCTGCCACTTTTATTTAGACAACTGACTAGGCCTCAGGTTCAGCTGAAACAAGAGCAATTTGGAAAAGAAAAAAAAAGGCATGCAGAGGACCACACATTTCTTTTCTCAAAATACAGGCAATAGACTTCAGTGATTTTATTCTCCCCTAAAGTAATCTTTCCAACCACTGTCCTTCTCCTCCCCTTCCTCCCTACATCATAAACAGGAAAAAGGGAAGAAATTAAGCAAATTATCCAAATCTCTACACAGAATGAAGTGAGTTTGGGTGGGCAGACATTAAAAGCCAGCCTCCCTTTGGCTGGGAAGTCCACTGAAGCACCGCAGCTTTTCAGGACAGATCAATAAAGTGCCACGAAACCAAAGGAGGAATTTGAACAGGCAGCAACGCAATTGCTTAAGCTGGAAGCTGGCATGACACCGGGGTTAATCACCTCTGAGAAAGGCAGCCCCAAGAGCCTTATCAATCCAAACCATCAGAAACGCTTAACGCGTCCAGAACATGTTAGTCCGCACAACCACGGCCCTGCATCACGAGCTCCTATTGATCGAGGAGCAGACCCATGGGAAAGGGCCATTTACCACATCAAATCCTCTCCGAGGTACACAAAGTCTCTGGGGCATCCCCTTGTTCGTGCTCATGCAGATGAAAGAGCTTTAAAGAGCTTGTGGATCGCCTTACAGGACAAACAGCAGCAGGGGGACACGAACCAGGGAGGGGGTTCCTGCTGAGATGCTTCAAGTTCCAAAGCTGCTGGTAAGTTAAAGGTCAGATGGCAGCTCCTGGGAGAGAAATCAGAGCCCTGCAATCACAGGTGCTGTAAGGAGCTTCGTGTGAATTAAGGCATCATAAGGCAGCCAGAATATACTTATCTGCAAAATGCCTCCAGTTTGTATGGCAAATGTCAGCAACAGTAACTGGATGTAGGCTGAGAAACCTGGTTCATTGAACTATTGTTATTAAACTACGATAGAAAATTACATTTTTAGGTATTTTTATGCTGGAGCACTGTGATACGCAATGTCTCAGACAGGCATGTACTGAAATATGTGAATATTACCACTAAAGTAACAGAACAGTTGTTACATTTCCATCTCCAAAAATTAAGAGTAACTGGTAAATCAGGACAACTTTTTTAGACAGTATTACAGTGAAAGTTCAAATGAGTACAAAGCAAAGATACTTTGGTAGTACAGAGATATTTTTCAAGTCCTTGGAAGAAGTCTCCTTCTGCTGAAGCTAGAGATTTTCCAGCAGCCCAAGCAGTCAAACTACAAAATTGTTGCCTGTTTGTGGGTATTGGCTCGGCAAACCGTACGGAGCACTGTGCACACACACGCGTTCAGAACATACCAGCAGGACCCATGGCTGCAGTACTCACTCAGAGGCTCACTGGGAATTGTCTTCATCCATTTCTAAGCATTTTAACATGCTGCAGATGCCAAAGCCCCGTTCTCAAACATAATGTTTTAAACTGTATGATTTAAATATCTTGAAGTATAAATGGCTCGAAAATTGCAAGGTGATAGGGTACAGTGAGTCTCTTAGCTATGAATAGCTGTGGTTTTGTTCTGCCATTTGTAAGTGTAGTTTTTTTTTCTTCAAGAAAGTATCAGATATGACATCATTCATGCATGCTCCTGTATTTTGGTGTTGGTGGTTACTTAATCGTCACACATTTTGATAAATCTTCACAGATTTAGGGATGTACCACTTCTACTTTGAAGCGCCGACTAAAACATTAAGTTCAATACTTACATAATCAGGAAGTGGAGAGTCATTTGAATCAAGGGAACCTCTTAAGGACTGCGTGGCTTGTTCCAGTACTTTGTTGTGTTTTTTAGACAACAGAGAAAATAAACTGGAGGAGGAAAAACAAAAACAGGAAAAAAAAAGCATTAAAATAAATTCACAATAATGGTCAGAGATAGTTACACTAGCCAGTTAGAAAAGATGCTTTATTATATGCACAAACTGGAAGGTGAAGATTTTTAAAATGCAATGCAAAATAGTTCTACCTGTGTGTACATATATAGATACAAAACACGTCTGAGACAGCAGCAGCAGCATCTGAATTAGAGATTTTCTACAAAATAAATGATGTGAAGGACACCATACGTTCTTTAAAGTCCAACTAACAGAATGATACACATGCAATTTTAGTTCACAACCAACATGAACTTGTTAAAATCCAAATTTTAAGTGCAGCATCTCAAGCAATATATTTATTTTCTGTAATAATCTTGTATTTTTCATTTCAATAGCCTAATTGCTTAGTACAGGAAAAATCCAAGTATGTGACAGAAGCTTTGGTTATTTGGAGGCTGAGATTTTGCATTTTACCACTATAAATTCTTTTCAAATTTATTTTAGCTCAAGTCAAGGAATAAAGCATTACACTAGCTTTATAAATACTCTGTGAAATCAAGAGGTCCATATGCATACAGAGAAATAAACATTATTTCATGCATTTTGAAAAAAAATAACATGGCAATGGCTTCTTTTTT